>MU225198.1:115392-152765 GCA_018584345.1 Thuja plicata
CAGGTCAACATTTGTACTCATTCTAACAAGTGTAGTACACTAATGAAATCCTTTCAAGAAAGGTGGGCTTAACCATCCTATTGTAAAATCTCATAACTAAGTGCACACTTAAATTAGTGTTGCTAAAGTTCTTAACAGAGTAGATCTTAACAAGTCTCCACCTTAATACTCCTATCAGGATAGATCATGAGAAGTGATCATAGTGTAAGCCTTAACCAGCTCCCTTCCATTCTACAGAGAGTGAAGTTTTATGGGTGTCATCCCCACCACAGTTTTCACTTCCTAATAGGATTTTTTTGCGATACTATATCTTGTGTTATGTGTTTATCATTTTCATGAATGTTTCTATGAATTTTGCAAACCATTAAAGATTATGAATGAACAATACATACATAAGAAAGAACAACAGTAATGGTCAGTAATGCAGTAATGTATGATTACTAATAATGAATTAAGAAAGCTGGTAAAAGTTTTAGAGGTACTGATTCACCCCTCCCCTCTCAGTAATACTTCCCATTAATTCCAACAGGGTCCACCCACCTGCCCCACCCATGGCAGCTGGTTGCGCATTGCAGTCTGGATTGCAGCAGTCAGACTACCTTATGGCACCTGGACTGATACGGCAGCCCTTTGGGCACCATGATGAAAGGAAGGGGGCCCGCGGGGGACCCACTCCCCCATAACAACTTTATTAAAGTTCTTATAAGTCTTTTAATTAATTTTTTTTTTAATAATTTAAATTATATTTATTATATTTGGTATTTAATATTAAATATTAATTAATATGTTTTTTTAATATAAACAATAATTAATAGTAATTTTTAAATTAATTTAAATATATTAAGTTTATAATATGTAGTTAATTTAATTTAATTTAATTAATGCTATTTAAATTAGTTTATTTAATGACTATTAGATAGTATTAAATAAACTTAATTTGGATAATGTTATTATTTTAGATTAGGTTAATTGATTAGGTTATAAACTTAATTATTTAAATAGATTTTAAAATAAGGTATTTAAAATGGATATATTTAAAGTGGTTATTTTTATTTTATTTTTAAATTTAAACTAGTTGAACTAAATTCAATTGCAAATTAGTTTAAATCATATGGTTTATTAGTTAATTAATCACTTTCATAATGAAGTCATATTAGTGGATTAATTAGGCTAGTAAATAACATATTGAGCATCGATTTAGGATAACTATATGTAAGCGGATCTAGTTGATTTAGTAACATGCATATTAAGGTTCTAAATCGACTAGTTTAGTTAATTGGATTAACTATGGAATCCTAGTTCTTTGGATGATTATTGTTTTGCAATAGAATCCATTTCTATTATTGTTAATTGTGGATGTATAGTAACTTTTTGACAATTCCGCATATGGTAGTGTTGATTCCTTTTCTTATGTATTTATTTCCACGCATCGGGTATATGGGTTTTAGATTGCCCTAGAATGTATACAGAGGCTGGGAGGGGTGTTTTGCATTTATATTTATGTTGTGGCATGTCTGTTTCATGTATTTACCCTAACTAACCATGTAAACCCTTTTGATTATGTTATCCGAATGTGTACCTCTTTGTGACCATTCTTGTTATATGGGATACTAGATTAGGTATGCTAGGGTTTGACCTATGCTAGATCTATGTAGGACTTGTAAGCCTAGGGTAGGTTACATTTATGTGTAGTAAGGGGTGGCTTGCAATAATTTTCGTGTCTGTAAGTGACTACTGGGATTGCTTATTTTAAGTATACTTAATAAGTGATAATTAAATGTACAACTGAGAGATCTTAAAATGAACTAATAAGATGTGTTCCTCACCCATGCTTGAGTTCTATTAAAGGCTAAGATGGAGGATGAGATGATGTCTACCACCTTTGAGAGGTGTGTGGTTGGCATAAATAGTGGCCTTGTTAGTTTGAGAGGTGATTGATGTCATGTATGGTCACTTAAGTGTCGGGATCCATTGGGATTTCTAGGACAAAAATTAAGGGTTAGACGTGCATGATGACACCTTCCTTTACATAGTCTAGATTTCCTATGGATGTTAGTTTCCTCTAGATTAGTGAGTCATACCTTTCATGATGTATAGTACACCTTGATTAGAGAGCTATCGGGATCCCCTGCTTAGTGATTATTTCCTTACTAGTTTCGGATATCTGAGTGGGGTCTATTGTTATCTCCTTAGTGCGATGGGGTGGACCTTTGTGGTTCTACATGGATGGATGGTAGTGATTCTTTACCCATTAAGATTTGACATCCTAGATTCCAGTGCTTGATGGTTCTTTGCAAATGAGCTATTTGTATTCCTTCATTAGTGATTTTGTACTTACTTTCATTACTGTAAATCTTGTATTTGAGTATCACATGTGATACCTAATATGGATATTATATATTATGTAGATTAGAGTGATTACCACATACCTTGTGACATGTACAGTGGATGTGAGTTTATGGTGGTTTCATGGTTATCCATGAGGTTTGTAATTATGGTTTTGTAAGTTGGAATTGTTATATCTATTCAAATGGAATATTTTGTTATGTTGTTTAGTTGTGTTTCACTTTACGTAATTCAACGTCATGGAACCCTTGAGTCTTGTAATCTATGTGAGTATATGACATGTGCATAAATGGTATTTACTTCTACATTAGTGTATGTCTCTTTATGTAAACTTTAGAAAAAAAAATTATTCAGCAAACATAGTATCATGTTCCAGGTTAATCTCTCCTGGGTTTCCTAGCAGGGCGTTACAACATTTATTGCCTTCAAATCTCACAGTTCCCTTTTCTACTGGTTGGATTGAATCTGAGCATGTCTGATTCTTTCTTCCTTTTCTCTTTCTCTTTTTTGTCTCAGGGCAATCTGCTCTCAGATCTTCCTCTCCAGTTCACCCACTTCTTAAAAAATCTCTTCAGAATCTAAAAGAGTCATGTCAGATTTTGAATTTTCCTCCATGATAGTTCTCTCTCTCTCTCTCTCCTATGATGATGGGCATGTGGTCTTTTAGATGAGGGAGAGCTCAGATCACTTGGATCATTCCTATTCTCTTCAACTCTACTTTTGGATCTGGACCTTGTCTCATGTCCCTGGGATTTACCACAAACCACCTTCCTGGTATATCTAGGAACATCATCAACCCTCTCACTTTGAGAGTAATACTCCCCATAGACTCCCAATCCTAGTTGCGTTTCTTGTTCAAATTCTAAATTATCCTCTTCATGATTGGGAGGAATAGGAGTATCCATTCTTATGTTCCTTCTTTTCCTCTAATCTTGGGGAGTAACTCTAGCAACATTTCTATTTACTTATTTCCCAGCTCTGGAAGTGGATGGAATTTCACTTTCCAACTCATTCTCAGGATGACTGTTCATCCTGGATCTGGTATTTTTATAACTCATAGCTAAATAGTGGTGTATCAAATAATTGTCACTCAACACTGATGCAAAGATTTCTTTGAGTCGTCACCCAACAAACAGTTGGGAAAATACACACTAACTTTGAGCAATAAAATTGTGTTATGGAAAGTTTTCATGGGTTAAAAAATATCAACAAAGTCTAAAAATATATCCTGATATATTCAATGATAATACAATTCACTGGTATATGCAAAGACAAAACTTTGTAGTACAATGGTCGACTGAATGGTATTGATAAGTAAGTTGGCCATGAGTCTAGCTCAAATTGAAAAACATTACTCACTTACTGCAATGAAAAACTACTCCCCATTAGAGTCACCATTTTGTTGGTTTCTTTTTATGTTGCAATAAAAGCAACAATAACCTCTTATTCTCATGATTGTTATATAGAGGAGCCACCTCCAAATATTTGTTCATGCAAGAAAAGGACCAACTCACAAGCACTCTCATAATACTTCTACTCTTTAGGTCCTACTACACCAAGGGTGGATACCTTTTAATACCTTATTATAGGTCTTATATGGAACTATCAAGTAGTAATCTCACAATGACTCAACATAACGAGGAGATACTAGATAAATGGCTAATTACCCATTGAAAATCAACCATGAAATGGAGCATGAGATAGGAATTCACAACAAACTTGCATAAATGTAGACTTAATGGATTTAAACTTTTGTTTATAGGTAAACATAGCCAATATGCAACTAGATATGCTATAATATAGAACTTGTCAGCTTTAGATCAGTGCTTTATCCATTGGGCTATATTCTAACTCAGATACAGTATATTGAAATCAATATTCACCAAATATTTTAGATCATAACACAATTATCCCAAACCCCTACTACTAATAGAATCCTAGCATGTGTCAAATGAATCTATGCACTAATCAGAGCCTAATTTAATCTGATCCTAGATCACAACTCTCAACAAGTACATAAACATAGAGAAAAAAATACTAATGAATTAGAAAATCTTATTCCAGTATACAAAAAGTACTCAGAGAAAACCTCTTCAATAACCTGCAAAAGATATCTCAGCTTTATTTCTAGCTTCTTACACTATCTAGTACAAATTATACTATATTTCCCCTCCTGACTAAAAACTTTACAAATTGTTTACAATCCAAATTTTTCAGCCCTTTCCAATGATCTTGGGAATCCTTTTATAGAATAGGATTGTAACAAGCTATGGATCATTTGGAATAGGGACAAAACAAATGATTCAGTAAAAAGACAAAATAACTAATGAAGTGGTAACCACTTTTTTACAATAGATATTTAACATATTTTGTCTCCTCACTGCTTGGTACTTGTAACTGCTTCAAAGTTGTTCAGAAGCAGCCACCTGGAGTCTATTGTCTTTGATATTGGTGATGTAGGATCTTCATCTTTACTTGTATTATCCAATTTGTTAGGCCTAATTTTCCACTTGCATATTGTCACCTTCTTCTTAATCAACCATAATGTAGATGTCCTTCCAAGAGGTATACACCTCATCACTCGGCTAGGAGAAGCTAATGACTTCATCCTTTTTGTTGTTAATCTCTTTCCAGTTGACACTTGCCTTCTCAATTTCTTCTGACCAAAATTAAAAAAATGCTCTAGCTTTACCGACTATCTCAATAGTTTGAACAAACAAAAGTGTACTTTCTAGAGTAATAATGCTATTGGTTCTTATTTCTAATTCCTCATTCATTTGTCTGTGCCATAGTGCTTCATTTTTTATATCACCACTCTTCTTAACATCTCATATCAGTCCTTTGAATATTCCTTTCTCAAAGCTATTATCTTCCTATTGACGATGCTCCTTCTTATGTCCATGTCCATCAGTAATTTAACAAATTTATAAGTACTAGTCAAAACAATGTCAACATTATTTTCTTCTTTGCATGTGGTATGAAATAATTTCAATTCTCCTTTCTTTCCCTTCCATCTATCAACCATTTGATCCCAGTTGTCCTTATCTATATTGTATTCATTCAATATGCTAACAATTTTCTTCTCCTGTGAATAAATGGAAGTAGGAACTAATTTATGAGTGCAATTCCTGAGGGTGTTATGTATCTTGTCAGCATACTTCTATTTTACCCATGCCTTTGCTTCTTTAAATGCTACAGACTATTCAACCCACTCCTTCTTTGATTGTTCCAACTTTTTTCTTTCAGCTATAAATCTTGCTTTCTCTTTTTCCAATTCCTCTTGTGTGTTAGGATTTGATGGTGCAGGAGAAGGAGGGTAAGTTATGATTGGGCTTGATGATGATGGCTAGTGAGGATCTTGTGTGATCATCCTTTGAGGTACAAACTGAACTATTTTATTTCCTTCAAGGAAGGCAATCTTATTGTCCTTTTCAATGGACTTGATCCTCTCATTATTATATGCCTTCATGACTACCTCATATTTTCCCTCAGAATCTTGAGTTCATCTTCTTGTTTCTCATCTACCTTTAAGCTCAATTTTTCTATTTGCAGAGTGAGGTTAGATGCTTCTACCCTTGAGGTGTCTAATCTTTTTTCACCACAAGAATACCTACATGTTCAACCTGATCACCTTCATCAGTTCTCTTTTTTTCTTTCCTCTTTAGAGACCATATCACCAGGCCTACATGATCTTCATTGAATTTGGCACCAATTGATGTCCCAATGGTGTGCATTATTTTTGTTTCTTTTCTCACAGCATCAAATATGATGGCATCAGCAAGATCCCATTGAGGTAAGATAAGGACTCCTTCTTTCTTCTCTAACTCCTTGCCTTATTCAAGGGTGATCTTATTAAAAAATTTCATCATCTCCTATTTTATTTCTTTTCCAATGTCATCCTTATCTCTGTTAGGTTGATCCTCTTGTAAATTCTTACATTTTTGTTTGAATTCATCAATGTGAATTCTCCACAGGAATATGATGAAAGCCCTAGCCTTAACAAATTCATCATCAGATAAAAACTCATCACAGGCCTATTTGGTTATAGGGTCCAGCTCTTTTCCAGCAAATTCTACTACGGTGAGATCCAATGATGCATGCTTGGGTGCCTTCGGCACTCCCTCTTGTAACTCCTAGGCTGTGACAAAAATGTGTCCAGTATTTCCCATCCTTACCAATTGTTCAACAATGTTTTGGTCATCTATATGCAGGGGAGATTGAGAAGGGGAATAGATATCACTGTGTTGTTGCTCCTTTTCTTCCACCCTCTACCTTTTTGGAGATGGAAATTTCTGGGCATTGGTATCCAATGGCCTTTTTCCCTTTTACTCAGATGCCTTTTCATCTTTGGGAAGAATTGTGTTGTAACCCCTTCACTGGTAGACTACATATCTCCCTGGTGGGACAACCCTACCCTATGACATTCTTCTCAGAATAGACTTAGCCTTTTCTATCTTTGTTTCCATCACTTTCTTTTTATTCTAATCTAGGGCTTGCATTATGTCCTCAAACATACTCATTAAAGATTCTATTTTCTTTTCCCAATTTGAAAATGCCTTTAAGGGATCATATGCCTTGTCAAAATTGTGGATAAAATCTAAAGATTTTTTATAGGCTAACAACTTCTCCTTTTTAATCTCTTGTTCCATTAGATCATACTGATGATCTAATGCCAGGAATTTGGTTCTTTTTATGAAAATGTCAATTATAAAACCTTCATTATCTACACACCTCACCATTGATGTTGCTAACTAGTATGGATCTAGGTATTTATCAAACTAGGTCCATCCCTCTTTTGTAATTGCAAAATTATGGACTCTTGTGAGGGTAGGGAAAAAATCAACCTTTCATTTTACCAATTAAAGCTTCCTTTTGCAATCCACCTAACTACCTACGAATCTTTGCCAGACCAATCTTGAGTGGCACTCTGTAAGGGAGGACATTTGGAATTCCCCTGAAGCCATAAACCCTAATGACTATTGAGACATGGTATAAAATGAAATCACCTGAATTGTGAACAATTTTTGATTCTGGAGCATATTCCAATGGTCTCAAAAGTCTCAGTACATCTACATTGATCCTAGGGTTGTCCTTAAACAATAATTCTCTAAGCCTAGAGGCAAAAGATCTATCAAAATTTATGGAGCTGGCCTCCTTCCTATCCCAAGACAAGTCAGTACTCCACAACTGAATAGGTAGATCCTCATCATCCTGCAACTTGGCAAGATCCATTTCTTCTTCAAAGTAGTCAACATTATTAAACAAAATCATATGCATCATCATGGAGTACCACCCCATCAGCCTAACTATCTTGGAATCCTTAATGCCTATCAAACTGTTATACACTAAGTTGTGCACCCTTTCAAGCTCTTGTAGTCTTGATAACCTAGTATTACATGGGAATCATTTCTAGGTTGTGGGACCTTTTCTAACTGAAATGAGATCTCTAGGTTTTAGGTTGGTTCCTCTTGGATAATCACCTAAATTTTCTTCTTAACATGAAAGTAAACTGGAGAGGAAAAGGGATAGAAGGAGTCCTGAAAGGGAAATAACTGAATCAAAGTATCCTACTAGGTGATACACCGATGGTAATTTTCTAAATTACAACACAACAATCAATATTAGAAAGAGGACTTGAATCTAATAGAACACAACTTTCTAGATAGGCTTGCATAAGTATTCCATAGAGAGGTCTGAGATAAACATAGGCTATTCATGGAAAGAGATGATTTCAAAAACAATAGCATATTTACTATAAATAGACACGGACTATGAACTACAAACAAACATCCACTACTGCAATCAGGCATAGGAATGAGACAAAATGATAGGGGATTGAAGGATATCCACAAACTCATCTAAATCAGATCATCTATAGTAGTACACAACATTGCAAAAAGAAAGAGGGCTTAGGAACTCCAAGTTCATTCCAATCCCAATCTCTATATTATATTCCAATAAGAGAAGTACAAACAAGAAGACCCAGGGACAGAAATAATGTCACAAAAAGCCTTTGTAATATTTTCAATTCAATGAGATAACTAACACATGAAAACTTAGGGGTAGAGAAAATTCCACAAAAATATTACACTAGCTGGAAAAATCTAAGCTAACAAGATCTGAAACTAACTTATATACACTACTCCTCTAGCACGCAGGCTCAAGAGACAATCTGATTCTAGAACTAGGGTTTTAATACATTTGCAATAGAATAATATAAAACTCTAACTATCAATTCTTCTCATCAATTTCATTCAAAAATATCTTGATCGATGAGATATGGCTTTGAATATCTTTACTTTGCCAAAATGTAGCCCTGATAAGTCGTCTCAATCCATCTCTTTGTCTGCAAGTTTAGAAATTGTGCCATTGCCATGAACTCTAAGAATCAGATTTTAATATATTTGAATATTTAAACCTTAATAGTCACAGGTGGTGCAAATTCCTATATCAACAGTTGAGAAAAATCCTTAATCTCCTCTTTTAAACATAGCCATTGATTATGCTTTAATGTGTTTACCTTTAACTTGCATTAGACTAACCCCTAACCTTGGGTCTTCAATTTGCCTCAGTCTCCAAGCTGTGAGATGTCTTTGTTAACTCTGAATTCATCTTGAGACTCAGCGACTACCACAAGATCAAATCTGCATTAACAGCTACAATCATATCTTTGTACTTAAATATCTGCAACCCTAATTTCATCCAGCAATAATGCAACTGAGTATATCAGAATAGGAACATGTGGCATCATCACGCATTACCTCATACATTAAATAGACTGCATCTTTTCTTCAAGCCATAATGCCAATCATCGGATCCCCTCAAACTTGCATGAAGATTACCTTTGCATTGATTTCAAACCTTAACTCAACTTTGACTCATCTTTAACCATGGTTCACTGAATCTTTTATGTCTCTGAGTCGCTGAATCTTTCATTTAACCATGATTTTATTACAAGATCACGTGACCACCGTAGGATCGGATCAAGATCAATGGCTATCGGGAAGTCTCTAAATGATTTTAGAATATTCCCCTTCTTTATGAGACCAAGATACTAAAGGCAATCTCATAATCGCTAAATGATTTGGAATATTCCACCATGGTTATGAGACTCAGTGACAAACATGAAAACTAGGCCCACCTACTGTCAGATGTCACACTGTGATTTGTCGATGATTGCCAATGCCGCAGTCTTTAACCCATTAACCAAACCCACCCGTTAACCATAATTTCATTCAGAGACCTGGTGACTGAATAGTCTCGTAATCTCTTATCACTTTGTCTGATCATGGTTAGTTCACAAGATTATGTGACTGAAAGGATCTTAACCTGACTCAGCTTGGACTCAGGTTGCATCTAGAGGATTAGAAATACACTGAGTCATGAGATCTCTAGATCTTTTGCTAACTTTGGGTTACTTTGGGAGACTTAGCGACTACCTTCTGAATAGAACATGATCCAATGGTTTTCACTGAGTCTCTATATCAAATGATAATATTCTCTCTTCGTGAGATCATGAGACTAGAGGTAGTCTCGAGGTCGCCTGATAAAGTAAAATATTCCTTTTCCATTATGCGACTAGGAGACTAAAGGAAAATGTAAATGCGCACATGGAATATAAGGAACTTAAGGGGCCCAAAAAGGTAATGAGAAAATAGAAAAGGGCACTAAACAACTAGGGTTTATACCAAATTCACATAGGATTTTTTGCATACTTAGGTTATTTTTCATGAACAAGGCAAACCAGAGAGATGAAAAGATTATAGAGGACACAACCAAGACCAAAAAATTTAAATATTTTCATAGGATGGGCTCTACCCTTGTGGGAGCCACATTTACTCCACCTGTAGCCAAAGATTTACCAGATGGGGAAAATTTGGATAACATTTTGGAAATTTCTACGGGATGTCTACCTGCTAGACATTGAGAACCAGTAGCCTTCGACATCCATTGGGAATAGAGTCATTTTATAATAAAAATAAAACCCTCTGGAAAATATTGAAACCAGGAAGAGGAAGCATGAACTGTGCACAAGAACTTCTTGGAAAGCAGGAAACTAGACTAAAAAGTAGGAAGAAAGCAGGGAAACTATCCTAATCCTAAACTAACTAGTGCAGAAAACTGGTTAAACAAAACCATTCATTGGAATGTTAAAATAACTACCCTTCCTCATTAAGATATTTTTCCTAGAATGCATAAGGATAGCCAATAGGATATGAGGCACATAAAAATATGTTAGAAAACATAGAACTGCTTCTATAAAAATAGGATCAAGTTTACTCACCTCAAATTGATTATATGGAGATGTGTCAGTAAACTCCCTCTGGGACAAGTATCTGATGGGATAGCCTCTCGAGATGAAAAACTTGGGATTCTCTTTGATGGGCTTTGTCTTATGATTTACACTCAAATCTTGAGAGTCAAACTACAGTATAGGCAATCCTATCAACTCATTCTCCATGGACAGAGGATCTTTATCCTCAATAGAGCAAGTAGAAATCTCTTCATAACTGTTAATCCCCTGAAGATCTTGAAATGGTTCCAACTTATATTCATGTATAAGATCTTCAAAAAGAGAGTAATCCAAGACCAGGCCTCTTTCAATAGGCACATAACTTTGAATCTCTACTCCAAGGAATAGGGATTCCTCACATAATATCTCACAAAAACCTTCTATGATGTTGGAGAAATCATTTTCTTCAGGGTTTTTTTCTATGTTATTTTCTTGGAAAATCGCTTCCATATTTGTAGGCTCATGAATTAGCATATCATCAGTATCACACCTTTCTAGCTACTGCAAAAATATAGATGGGGGCATCATTGTATCTTTCTCATCCTACACAACAAAACTAGGCAGCCCATCAGAACAAGACATGACATCTTCCTCTCTATCAATCCCTTGTTGATGGTGAACCTTTTGTTCTAATTGACCTTCATCCATGGGTAATGACTTGTCTTGTTCTTCATCAATGAAAATGGGGAGCTCATCAAAACTATCAACCAAGAGCTCAGGTTGGCCATTAATCTCCATATCTTCATCATATTGTCCCAACTTATCACATTTATCACTCAACACTGATACCTCTTATTTTCTTTCCTCCCCATCACATGAAAGCCCATTTACCATAGGTCTTTTCTCTGATACTTGATCAATATCCTTCAAAATACTTTTCATCTAATAGCTGGGAGGTAGGGTCCATTGAGGTTTCCATGGCAGTTCATTATCTTGAGATACCTGAAGGGTCTCTTGGGATAGACAATTTTCTTAAACAGTCTGCCCTTGCAGATTGGTGGACTGAAACTCCTCAAGTATAGGCTCTTGGAAAGAACTTTTTTCCTTAAAACTTGGGATGTGAAATTGAGAGGGCTTAGGGGTAGATATAGAAGGCATACCTTCCTTGAATATTTGAAGATCGAAGCCCCTGTCATCTTGGTGTTGCTCCTTTGTAGCTAGCTCTATCTCGATATAATCCTTTGGCTGTTGTTGACCATCATAAGGCTATAATTTCTCTATAATAGGTTAATGTGCTTGAAGGATGTCACTAAAGCTTGGAAATGAACACTTTATAGACTCTTCATGTGTAGGCTTTTGGGAGAGATGAGCATTCCATCTTGGAATTTTAGGTTTAAGATCCTCTTGCTCATCAATTCATGATTTCAGCTTTGTTGTCTCAATATCATCTTGGTGTTTAAGCTCTTCTTTCCATTGGTTCATTTGCTGCTCATCACCAAGGGCATTTTCCATTTGGTTAGAAACTAACTCTTGCTCATATCTTTGATCTTCCATGTCTTGATTCTCCCTGATCTCAAATAATTGCTTAATCATGTCTAACATCAGACTCTTTGTATTTTCACACTCCTGTTTCATTCCAGCCAAGTCCAAGCTCTGAGGCTGGTTGGGAATATTTATATGTTGTTCAGGCATGGAATAGCTTCTCTGGGACTGGTTATAGTTCTGGGTATGTTGCCAATTAGGCTTAGCAGGGGAGGGTAGGTGGCAAGCATGATGAGTCTGCATCTCTTGACTCTCTTGTTGTCTCTTTGTTTCCCATGATGCCTCCCATTGGAGATTATGGTCATCAGCATGTGCATGGATATATTGATTTGGGGCATATTGAACATATTGAAAACCTACCATTATATGGTAGATTGGGGTAAAAGTAGGCTTTGGATGATTCTCATATGGCTACTTAGCCCATTGAGCATTATTCTCATGATAGGATGGTGAGTAACCTGACTGTCCATGATAACTTGACATGTCTACTCATGCAATTAGCTGGAATTTTGAAAATGAAAGATTTGAAACATACCAGCACTTGATCTTTGAAAACTAGTAGACCTTCTAGAGTCACCAGCTATGCAGCACAATGACCTCTTCTAGGTCTGTAATATGTTATTAGCATATCAGAGATAACATGTCTTTGAAAATAAACTTCTTTTTTGGTCCCACTTGGCGTGCCAAAATTGTTATACACTAATTTTTCCACCCTTTCAAGCTCTCGTAGTCTTGATAACCTAGTATAACATGGGAATCATTTCTAGGTTGTGGGACCTTTGCTAACTGAAATAAGACTTCCAGGTTTTAGGCTGGTTCCTCTTGGATAATCACCTAAATTTGCTTCTTAACATGAAAGTAAAATGGATAGGAAAAGGGATAGAAGGAGTGCTGAAAGGGAAATAACTGAAAGCAAATTATCCTACTAGGTGATACGACGAAGGTAATTTTCTGAATTACAACACAAAAATCAATCTTAGAAAGATGACTTGAATGTAATAGAACACAACTTTCTAGATAGGCTTGCATAAGTATTTCATAGAGAGGTCTGAGATAAACATAGGCTATCATGGGAAAGAGACGATTTCACAAACAATAGCATATTTACTATAAATAGACACAGACTATGACCTGCAAACAAACATCTACTTTTGCAATCAGGCACAAGAATGAGACAAAATGACAGGGGATTGAAGGACATCCACAAACTCATCTAAATCAGATCATCCATAGTAGTATACAATATTCCAGAAAGAAAGAGGGCTCAGGAACTCCAAGTTCATTCCATTACCAATATCTATATTATATTCCAGTAAGAGAGGTACAAGCAAGAAGACCCAGGGATAGAAAGAATGTCACAAAAAGCCTTTGCAATATTTGCAATTCAATGAGATAACTAACACATGAAAACTTAGGGGTAGAGAAAATGCCACAAAAATATTACGCTAGTTGGAAAAATCTAAGCTAACAAGCTCTGAAACTAACTTATATACACTACTCCTCTAGCACGCAGGCTCAAGAGACAATTCGATTCTAGAACTAGGGTTTTAATACATTTGCAATAGAATAATCAGAAACCCTAACTCTATTAATTCAGCTCATCAATGTCATTCAAAAATATGTTGAATGATCAGATATGGCTTTGAATATCTTTAATTTTCCATAAATGCAACCCTGATAAGTCAGATCAATCCGTCTCTCTGTCTACAACTTGAGAAATTGCACCATTGCCAAGAAATCTAAGAATCATATCTTTATATATATGAATATTTAAACCTTAACAGTCACAGGTGGTGCAAATTCCTGTATCAACAACCAAAAAAAATCTTGAATCTCCTATTTTAAACATAGTTGTCGATTATGCTTTAATGCCTTTACCTTTAACCCGCATCAGACTAACCCTTAACCTTGGGTCTTCAATTTTCCTTAGTCTCCAAGTCATGAAATGTCTTTGTTAACTCTGAATTCATCATGAGACTCAGTGACTACCACAAGATCAAATCTGCATCAATGACTACAATCATATCTTTATACTTAAATCTATGCAACCCTAATTTCATCTAGCGACAATGTGACTTAGTATATCAGACTAGGAACATGTGGCATCATGGTGCATTGCCTCATACATTAAACAGACTACATCTTTTCTTCAAGCCATAAAACCAACCGTTTGATCCTCTCAAACTTGCATGGAGATTATCTTTTCATTGATTTCAAACCTTAAATCAGCTTTTACTCATCTTTAATCATGGTTCACTAAATCTTTTATGTCTTCGAGTCATTGAATATTTCACCTAACCATGATTTCATTATGAGATCATGTGAGCACCGCAGTATCAAATCAAGATCAACAACCATCGAGAAGTCTCTAAATGATTTCAAAATATTCCCCTTCTTTATGAGACCAAGCAACTAAAGGAAATCTCATAATTGTCAAATGATTTGGAATATTCTGCCATGGTTATGAGACTCAGTGACAAACATGAAAACTAGGCCCACCTATAGTCAGATGTCACACTGTGATTTGTCGATGATTTAAAACACTACAGTCTTTGACCCTTTGACCAAACCCACCCTATAACCATGATTTCATTCAGAGACTTGGCAACTGAATAGTCTCATAATCTCTTATCACTTTTTCTGATCATGGTTAGTTCATGAGATTACGTAACTAAAAGGATCTTAACCTTACCTAGCTTGAACTCAGGTTGCATCTAGAGGATTAGAAAGACATTGAGTCGTGATATCTCTGGATCTTTTCCTAACTTTTGGTTACTTTGGGAGACTTAGCGACTACCTTCCAATTAGACATGATCCAATGGCTATCACTGAGTCTCTAGATCAAATGATAATATTCTTTCTCTTCACGAGATCACAAGACTAGAGGTAGTCTCGGGGTCGCTAGATAAAGTGGAATATTCCTTTTCCATTATGCGACTAGGAGATTAAAGGAAAATGTAAATGTGCACATGGAATATAAGGAACTTAAGGGGCCCAAAAAGGTAATGACAAAATAGAAAAGGGAACTGAAAAACTAGGGCTCACCAAATTCACATAGGGTTTTTTGCATGCTTAGGTTATTTTTTATGAACAAGGCAAACTAGAGTGCTTAAAAATTATAGAGGACACAACCAAGACTAGAAAATTTAAAGATTTTCACAGGCTGGGCTCTACCCTTGTGGGAGCTACATTTACTCCACCTGTAGCCAAAGTTTTACCAAATAGGGAAATTCTGGATAACACAAACCTTGATGCATCAAATCAGTAATGTAGGTAGTATAATAAAAAATAATAAACAAGTGAGGATGAAAAATTTGAACAACCATAAGAATAAAATTGATAGGAATCATTGTTTCCTCATCCTCTCCCAGCACATGGCACAAGGAATTATACATTCCCCTAGATTTAATATTAGAATAGTCTATTTTTAAAGGGTTTGGCATATTAGGGCCTACTACAATCAGACCCCCTATCTTGTTAAAATATCCTTTCAAGGCCTCATTCCTATAGTATTCCTTCTGATTCTGATATACCTCTTTGAAGTGATTAGAATCAACATCATCCATTTGGGTTGAGAGGTCACTTAAATTGAAGACTTTTTTGATTTCATTAGTTGTGACATTCAACAGTACATTTCCATCTATATCTCTCAAGACCTTGGATACTTTATCATATGTTTTGGCTATTACAATTAACAGATTTGTATCCATGAACACTCCTGGAACTATCAACTTGCCTACATCTAGATCCCATATACTGCAATCTAGGGAGGGAGCATTTCTTTGACTATAAGTATTTTTGATTAGATTTAAACTACTTGTGTTGATCTTGGAATCTTTGGCCCATCTACCCATATCATACAAGCCTTCCCTGACTCTAAAATGAGGGTGTACTGGAACAATTCTCTTAATCTATGTAGAATAATTTGAAGACCCACTTAATTGCTGTATAAGGTCATCCCGTACATTTCTATCTTTGTACTCTATATTCCCCATGAATTCAATCCTAGGGGCCATCTTTTGAACTTAGGGCTTCTTACGGGAATGATTATCAGATTATATCAATAATTTTGTAACTCTTTTAGATTTCAAAACCCTAGTGGAAGCATGAATTTTTATTGTATCATAGAAGACTTACCCATTCTTCAATTTCTCACACAAATCTCAATATCGCTGCAATTTTGATCTTTGCTTCAATTAATTTGACGATTATGGCAGCTTTGAGCTTAAGAAATGAATTATATGGCTTCAATCAAATCAGTCTTTCACATTGAATTTTACTTAAGTGGCCACACTCTCTATAATCAATTTATTTGATTTGAAACTCGTGGCTTAATAGTTCACTGATGACCACTTTGAGAACTTTGAATTTGGACCACAGATCTTCAACAGTATCCCCTTCATCGGGTGGCTCTCATTACTTCACAGAAACAACTATTCATTCAGGACACGTGTCAGCATAATTTGATCACATAAATGATAGATCTCATGCATCTTCTCCATAAGAGATTAAGTCAGCCCTCTGATCTATCTTAACCTGGACACAAGTTAGTTTACCCTGAGTTTACTAACTGTGGACGCAACTTACCAACTTGGGCATGTGTCAAAATCACTTAATGGATTAGACGCTAGATCTTTCGTATCTTTCCTTTAAGTCATTAAGCAGACCACTTGATCTTTCTAAAACTGCATCTTCTTTAACTCATCTCTGCATTGTACAGAGCCCACCAACTGCCACACATCACCATAACTTAATCACTTATCCTTTAGATGTTAATCACTTTTCCGTTAAGTGATTATGTCAGCTGTTAGATCATTTTGCACTTTCTCTGTCTTTAATTTCTTCTTTATGACCTCATCTAGACCCACCTGGACATGTGGCATCATGGCTTAATCACTTAAATGATAGATCACATTCACTTTGTTATTAAGTGATCAAGTCAGCCATTAGATCTTCTTTGGATTGTCAACCTTTTAACCTACGATCACCTTTACTGATAATGGAATACACGTTATCATTAGGACATGCGACATCATGGCTTAATGACTTACCTGATAGATCTTGCGCATCTTTGGGATAAGAAATTAAGTCATTTGTTGGATGAAAAGGAATCTGTCTACACTTTAATCAACAACCATTCACAATACTCAGGCCCACCAAATGCCACGTGTTGCCACCACTTAATGGATTACACACTAGATGGTGCACATCTTAGCCATAAGTGATCAATTCAACCGTCAGATCTGTCCGTGTTTTAATCTTCATCAAAATGCATGCAACAGGGCCCACGTCACTCCAGAGAAATGCATCATTCAGAATTAATGGCTTATAGAATAGATGTTGATCATTTTGGGAAAAATTCATTAAGTCAGTCATCCGATGAAACAGGATCTACTCACTTCTTAACTGAAACCTTTTCTTCTTGTTGGACCCACCATAGACACGTGTCATTATCGCTTAATGGCTTATAAGATATATGTTGATCACTTTAGGATTAAACCATTAAGTGAGCCGTTAGATAAAAACACATTGGATTGACAAATAATGGTTTAATAAAGCACTTACAGACTTTAGACTTAGGGATTAATAAGGAACCACAACGTTAGGATACTTACAAACTATTGAACACGAACATTTTTTTAAAATAACACATGCAAGACACATGACTTAAGTGGAAAAAAGGTAACATGGAATTAGAAACCACTTCAATGCTTAGGGTTTGAGGACCAAATTTTACGCTTAGAAGCATGAAAGAAAGGGTTTCAAGAATTTACATAAGACCCCTTTGGCAAATACAGACCAAGGACTTATTCCTTTGAATTTCTTTTACCAGACCTAACACTTCCACCACTAGCCTCCTCTTGTACATATTTTACCCTTTTGTCACTTCCTTTGGATGTAGTGCCTTTCTCTAGACATCTATATGCAGGGTGTCCCATCTGGTTGTAGTGGTAACATTTCATGTTTGCAAAATAGTTACCTCTTCCTTGGCTATTTCTTCTTCCTCTATTGTTAGATTTCCTTCCTCTATTTGAGTTACCTCTATTGGAGCTTCCTTCTTGTTTCTCAATAAGCTTGGTCTCTCCTTGACTCTTTGTTTTAGAACTTATTCCACCATATCCACCTCTCTATCCTCTATTGTCTCTTCATTTTCCTCTACCTCTTGTGGTGCTTTAATCTTCTTTCTTCCTTAGCTTCTCTTCTACCTTTATTGCAATTTGGTGGCGTTTTTGAATAGTATCAGGAGTCAACAGACTCATTTCATCTTGTATAGTCCCTTGAGACCATTAAAGTATCTAGCTACCTTCACCTACTCATCTTTTCAAACTTGAGACCTCATGCATAATCTCTCAAATTATTCAGTATACGAGTTTACATCTAAGTCCTTTTATCTTAGACTTTATCTTCTTTTATACAATTAGATTTCATAATCCCTAGGGACATAAGAATCTCTTATTTTTTCAAACATAGCCTTCCCTATAGCAATGGGATTCTTCCTTCCTTCTCTCTCTCATCTTGAATAAATTTCCACCAAGTGAGTGCAGACCCTCTTAGCCTGGCCTTAGCAACTTTCACCTCCTGAGCTCTAGGACTATCTCTGGTTCCATCTTTCCACTAAGGATAGGAACTCCTTCTAGTGCTTTACCACTCATAGCCTTCAATTCCTCTAAAAATGGTTCTTCTTTAAGGATAGGGTTAGCTTTAGGTACTTCATCATCTATGGCAGTCTCCTTGCCTTTCCCTTAAACCTTATCCTTCACTTCTTCTATCTTTTCTTCCACTTGGTCCACTTTGTGTTCCAATTGTGCCAATCTCTCTCTGAGAAATATATTATCTTCTTCTTTCTCATCTACCTTCTTCACCAACTCTTCATTTCTCACCATTTTAGACTCTCCTACTGACTCTTCTAGTTGGAATATTCACCACAATCCTAATCAAACTTGCTCTGATACCAATCTGATCTAGAGGTACTCCAAGGTCTTCTTGCACAATCCCTTATCTAGGACTCTACTTATCCTAGCCTTCCCTAGATCCTAATCTCACTTATAGGACCTTGATATTATTTTCTCTAATGGCCTAAGACTACCCTAACTCAACTCCAAGAGATAGCCTCTTTGTGCTTCACCTTGAGGGATCACTATCATTAAGGTTACTTCTAATCTTCACTCTATCTTGGATGACTCCAAGTGCAATCTCTTCATAACAACTTCATAAGTGTGTAAAGGGGTGTATCCAACATTGAAACAACTAATTTACATCCTTCTGACTCCATTGGAATGGGACATCAAGCCTTAATCAATCAAGTTCAAGATTAACTCTCCTTTTAGTCCTATTAGGCCTAATTGCTCAATTAGCCCTAAACAGAGGATTTTTCTCAATTCTTTCTCCAAAATTCCAAATAACCTCAAAAAATAATACAGATACCCTTTTCCTAGACCTTGAATATTATTTTGGTCTTAGGCTCGTAGGTCATCTGTACAGTGGATTCCTGAAATGTAGGTCTAATAGGGCTAATTAAGCTAAAAATGTGCAGTCCACTAATTTCTACTTATAAATCTACCTAGATGGATTGAAAAAGGTATAATCTCACTTGTAGGTGTCTATAGGAGTACTACCTCTCTGAAATCACACTTGGTTTGGAGCACTCACTCATTCCCATGCAAATGCACACATGTTTCTCTCTGTCAAACCACTAACCAAACACTCAATGCTCACCTAGGGAATGACTTTAAAAATAGAAAAATGGCTCTTCAAACCTCCTACCTGCATACTTACAATGTACATAGGCTCCCCTACCATATTCATCTAGACCCAGATTATTTCCGTGGTTGGATTCTATGGGGGAGCCATGAAATCAAAAACTGCCTAATCTACACCAGCAACTAGACTAATTACAAAACAATTTACTAAGATAAAAAATAAGCTCAAAATCACTATGCTACTGAATAGAAATTCCTTAGGATTATGTATACTATGCAGAACAAACACTAAATTTCACACTTAAATCCATCTGATCACATTCACACTCAATGAAAGTTCATTATTGCTGAAAACCAGAACACGGAGCTTTCATTCACTTCCAAAATTGAAAGAGTGCATAAATTAGGAAGAACACGGAGCTTTCATTCACTTCTGAGAGTATCAGATATTGGCCAATCTATTAAGATAGATTCCAAACAGAAAATAGTAAATTGCTAAAAATAGCCTTATTTACCCTATTAGCCCTAAATTCTAGGAATCCACTGTCTGAGCATCCTATAATCTTAATAACCAAAATCCTTTACTTCTCGAAAAAGGGTGTCAGGATATAAATTTTTTTTTGGGAGTGTTTGGAAGTTTTGTGAGAGAAGTGGGAACAATTTATAGTTACACGGGCTTCATTAACTGAGCAAGCTCATTGTTACTCAGGCTTCATTAACCAAGTAGGCTCACTATTACTCAGGATTCATTAACTGAGTAGGCTTAGTTTTACTCAAGCTTAATTAACTGAGCAGGCCTAAAAGACAAAATCCCTCGGTTGTTTTGAGATCGTTTGTAGATCCATTGATGTCCTATTCTAACGAGATTGTGTGGGAGGAAATAAGTTGTCTTAGCAAGAGTTTCACCCACTGCAACACTTGTGAAGATGTTGTGAAGAGTTTGCACTTGGATTCATCCAAGGAAGAGTGAAGAGTTGAAGTAACTTTAATGTTAGTGATCCCTCAAGGTGAAGCACAAAGAGACTAACTCTTGGAATTGAGTTAGTATAAGCTTAGGCCAGAAGAGAAAATAAAATCAAGGTCCTACAAATGAGCTTAGGATCTAGAGAAGGCTAGGACAAGTAAATTCCTAGATAGTGTTTGTGAAAGCACACCTTGGAGCATCTCTATCAGGTAACCCGAGAGACAAAAGATGTGATTTCCCTTAGTTTTCATGTGTATAAACCCCTTTTATTTTAGAAGTGATGAGGTGGGGATGTATAGTAACTATCCTGGAGGTTTGACATGTCTATACAGCATGGAGCATATGTTTGAGAGTAGAGAAGTGATTGTCATTATGTCACAAAGAAGATAGTAATAGTAAAAATTTGAATAGTAGTCCTTCATACATATGTTAGAGGGTTGTTTGAAGGAGTTAGGGTCTTGGAGACATATATTAGTGTAGGAGAGAGAGTCCCCTTCATGTCCAAGGAATTGGAGAAGTCATAGTACCCAAGGGAAGGGCTAGGCAACAAGAACTATAGAGGTTTGTCCAGATTGTCCTAGTAGGTCTGTAAAATAGAAAGTTTTCTTTGTTTCATTTGAATTCAAATTTAAGGAGTCAAATTGATGCAAGTGCTAGGGTATAACAAGGTAAGAGGATAGTTTTCCCTTCAAAACCTTCTGAAATAGGGTTATACACACTCCAACCCAACAAGCCTAGACTTACACCTTTACAAAGGATCACAATATTTCCACAAAACTCCTAAAAATACCTTGACATGAATTCAAAGCTTGGATCAAGATGTGTGGTGCATTACTTCAATGCTACTCCTTTTGCAACCAATATTTGATTGATTCATAAGATGATAATGACAATATTTATTTGTAGGGGTTGAACCAAATTTTATAGGGTCTCTATAGGTTCTATGGAACATTTTCCAACCATTGAGAAAGTCTAGGTTATCCCTTAGATGACTATTCCTTAAAATGAGCCTCTAATTCCTAGTAGCCCTAGTTATAGGGTTAAAGGATAATAACTCCAAAACTTCCCACTAGACCCAAAGAACTAAACATAGTTCCAAGTACCCTTTATGAAGTACTACCAAATATCAAATCTGAGGGTCTTGAAGTTTTGAGGAACATACTGAATCTCAACAAGGTCAAACAGGCCTAATTAGACAATTAGGTCACTTTATCGAAGGAAGTACCCCCAAAAAATAAGGAAGGAAAAAAAGAGTGTTTGGATTGCACTTGGAATGATCCCAAACTAGTCTATAATTTATTACAAGTCTTAATTCAACCCCAAGGTTTGACTTTCATCACTTTACCATTCTGGTTTTTGGTCGCCACATAGAGATGTCGACATTAATTCATCTGAACCAAGAACCAACATTGACTTCCCTGCAAACCAACTCTAGAATCATCAATGAAGCATACAAATCTCTCATTCCACCAAGGATTAGGAATTTCCAAGGGTGGACATGAGAGAAAAACAAAATTTACAGAGGAAACCCTAGTTCAGGAGGGTTTCCGAACAGTGCACAAAGAAAATAATCTAATTTTCTTTCCCTATCAGTTCAGGACCTCAAATCAAAATAAAATTGAATATGATTCAATACTCCTTACATCCCCATTTGTCTCATCACATATTCTAATCGTATAGATCCATACAGGAAGTTGAAAGCTGATTGTTGCAGGAAAAAATTAGTTATTTTATTGATTCAAAACAAAATTTACATCATCCTCACTTCACACCTGCCTGAAAGGGCTTATGAAAGCATTCCCCAATAGTTAAAACTATAATTAAAACCATATGTCCATTGGGGAAGTCATTTTGACTTTATAATCAAAAGTTTCATTGTTGTCAAAAAGTTGCATGACAACTTTTGATAACATTTTGACAACATTTTTAAAAATGCACTATAGGTCCAAACTTATTGAAAAGAGTGAACCTAAGGTTCATTATTAACTTGAAATGACTTAAAAGCACTAAAAACCTAAATCCTAAGCTATTGGGACCCTTTGACCATGGTTCACCAAGTAGCTTATGGATGCCAAATCTTGGAACCAGACCTTAGAAGTTGGGTCAAAAGATTATAATGGAACACTTAGGACTTAGGCATCCTCAAGACCCCCTAGGAGTCACAAAAAGATGATAACTTCAAGTTGTTGTAGTGGGTGCTCCTGCACCACAAGTGAACATGGTGGGTGTGTTTACAAGACTCTAAGGGGGTCTAGGAAGACCTAGATGGTGTCTCATTTCACTTAGAGGTGAAGATATGTATTTAAATGGTTGGTTGTAGTGATTGTACAAGAAGGAGAAGTTGACTATCCTAGTGGATATAAAATGGGAGTTTTTCATTCAAGTGTGGGGATGCATAGTAGTTTGTTTAGATAAGACATTAAGGGTTTTAGGGGGACATGTAGATTATTCCCATTGTTTCAAGGAGTGGTGGATCTATAGATAATGATCCTAGTAAATAGGTCTTTGAAGAGAACTGAAGTATGGGTGAATTAGGACAGTCACAACACCATATTGGCAAATATGAATTAATGTATGAGTGGAAAAGTTGAAAGAGTGTAGACAATAGCATGTGGAACCTAATGGAGTAGAATATTTATATTTTAACATTAGCCTCTACATAAAAGGGCTAAAGACATCAAAAAGAGTTGAAATCACCTTTAAAAGATACCAATTGTTAGGACCAAAAAGAGGCAAGAAAAACCCATAGGGGGGAGGGGTGAATCAGTTGTACACTTAATACACTTTATCTCACTTAAACTATTTATAGATATAATAGATAAATATTAATGTAAGATATACAACACACAGCATAGAACACAAATATTTTTTCATGAGGAAACCCAGATAAAGGAAAACCCTGATGGGAGTCAAACCCACTAGATAATTGTACTATGTTAGAATTACTTCCTGGTTAAGATAAAATTAATACAAAAGGGTGTTTAAATGTATTCATAGGCCCACTACCTAGAGAACATTGCTCACAAGACAATGATCTGGCCCTTAGTTGGGTTCATTGATCAATTTGTTAGTTCCTTTTCTTGTTGATCTTTGTGTACATGTGGCTCAGGTATATTCCTCTATAGACCCATGCACTCATTCAACAAGAAGAAGAATAAAAATTCAACAAGGTCCTAAAACATTCTAGACTTTGAGCTCCACAAACTCAGGTGGGTATTACCTATCTTCTACCTTTAAAAATATAACAAATTTATAAGCAGGAAGGAATGGTGGATGTAGTATAAAACCAGTAAATTGTAACCATTTTTATAAAATTGGATGAGAACCACAAATCTAACATGTCAAACCAGTGCCCTATCCAGTGGGTATGGAGTCACTTTAAACGCAAAGACTCTTAAACAACAATATTCATCAAATATAAATCCTGCAAATGATCACTGAAATTAAATATGCCTTACATACTAAATTCACAATTCCTAAAAGCAGATGTAATCATCCAATTCACTTCAATCCTTTACTCACTGAAATTATTTTAAGGATGTTTAATTTTATCTGAAAGAAACCCTAAAGCAATTAGACTCTCTGCCTTATAGAGTGATGGATTGAAAGTCCTTAACAATCAACCAAAATGAGTACAAGAGATCAAACTGAAGACATTATAATTCGATAAGAATTCACAAAATGCAAGGAAATACAAACAAATATTATTGATAAAACATCTAAACATGAAAAATCAAAGCCAAAAGACCATTGATATTATTAATTTAATATGCAGAGCTTGCAATTAGCCTTGTTGTGGCTTAAAATTCCATCATTACTAAATGGTCTTGAATATTCTTTTATAGGAACAAGAATGCTACAAGCTTCAGACCATTTAGGGCTAGGGTTTACAACCAATCATGTCAAGCATTTAATTTTGATTGTCAAGTTGAAACCCTATCTCTCTTTAAACTGTGCAAATATGATCTAATCTAGAAATTAGCTTCCATAGTCCATGGATGTGAGAATGGTACCTTGAGGTCGAAGAATTCCCAAGGCATGACTCTGAAAGTAGCTCACATAATGCAGAAATGACTAGGCGTTGCTAAATGCATTTATCCTCTGATATAAAACCGTTTTCTATCAAGTTTGGAGATAATTACATCTTGGCACATCAAATTTCTATTCCTCTAGTCTTCAACAACTGTCCATAAAATTAGATCGTAATATTAGTGGCTTTGAGATCAAATATTTGAATATTAGTGGTTTTGAAATTATATTTTAGGTTTTGATGCATAAATAGGGAAATTAACTGCATTTGGGTTAAGAAATTATTAAAATAGTATGCCTGAAGTTGAAGATGCTTTCAACTCATCATTGACTCTTGCATCATCTAGGAAAGGAAAGGAGATATCTAATAACTCGTTAGCGTGTTACTCTAATGAATATGAATCTATCTTGTCTGAAGAAAGAGAACATGAGGAATTGGAAGATTTGTTTTCTAGAAGGATGCCTAGAGGAAAAGGTAAATATAAAGGTAACCTTCATTTGAAGTGCTTTGCATATAAAAAAATTGGACATATTGCACCTAGATGCCCTGATAAAGATAGGAAGGAGAAACTGTAACACCCCGCTAGGGAACCCAAGAGGATTTAACCTAAACATGATACTATGTTTTCAAAATATATTTTTTTAAACTTTACAAACAAGAACATACATTAAAGTGGAAGTAATTACCATTTACTCAAATGACACAAATGAGCGTAGATTACAAAACTCAAGGGTTCCATGACGTAGAAATTATGTAAGACCAAAACTTAATGAGATAACCATAACAAATGATTCTCAATAAAAACTAGATTACATAATTTCATAAATTATATAATTACAAGATTGCAACTGATACCCTCAGGTATACATCAAACCTACATCCTCTGCACATGTCACAGGGTATGTGGTAATTACTTAATTACAATACGATTATAGTTATCCATAGTCAAGTATCACATGTGATATGAGAAATAATGTACAATAATGAAATGATAATACCAAAACCTCCATCAGAGTAAGATAAGTATGACATAACCAAGATACATCCAGAATTGGCACACAAATGTGGAATCTCAAATGGTAAAGAATCACTACCACCCATCCATGTGGAACTGTAATAGTCCACCCCATCATGCTAAGGAGATAACAAGAAGACCTCACTCAGATATCAAACCAAAATAAAGGATCATCTAAGAAAGGGGATCTTAAAAGCTCACAAACTCAAAGTGTACAAATCAACTATAAGGTATGACTTACTAAACTAGAGGCAACTGACGCACATAGGAAACCTAGACTGTGTATAGGAAGATGTCATCAAATACGTCTAACCCTTAAGTCTCAGTCTGGAAATCTCTCAAGACCCCAACACTTAAGTGACCATATACAGTATTAATGACTTCTTGTACACACAAAGTCATTGACTATGCCAGAATCACACCTCGCAAGGTGACAAGCATCTTCTTAACACTCCAGCATAGATTATAAAAATGCTCAAGCATATGGGAGGCACTTTAACTTATTAATTCATTTTAAACCCCTTAATATGTTTAATGTTATCACTAGATTAAGAAACTTGAAATAACGGATCTTGGTAGCCACTTGTGGGCCCTGACACATTATTGCAAGCCACCCCCTATTACACATCTAGATAACCTACCCTAGGCTCACTTGATCACACATACTGATCTAGAAGGGTACAAAACATAAAGCCCCAATATCTAGTTCCTCTCAACATCATGAATGATCAAATATAAAACACAACTAAGAGTACATGTAACATCAACTGAACCAAGTTAAGGGTTGGTATAAAGGACCAAATCGGAATTATAATTAGGATGCCACACAGAAAACACATCCCACACCCTCTGGAATTTTCTAGGGAAAAATAAACCCGAACCAATCATCATAATGTATAACCATCTCAAAATCAACAAATTCACTCACATTTAACATTCTACTTGAGGAAGTCTAATATCTACTAAGTTCATCATGATCACCGATTAATTTAACATCACATTTTAAATCACTAAAGAATCAATTCCTTTAAACAAACAATATTTTCACTTCCATAATTCAATTCATAACTCCTGACAAATAAACATGTTTATTATAACTACCGAATCAAAATTTAATTACATCTACATAAGGAAATATCAACATTATTAACCTCTTACGATTAATGAACGAAATTCATGAATAAATCACTTTAAAGGAAACATCCTAAAACAACAACATAAAAGAATAATTCACATTTAAATATCATTAACAATCTATAATTATTAATGTTAATAAAATCAATTATTAAATACTAATAATTATCATTAACTAGGTTTTAAACTATAAAAAATTAAAGTTAACAAATTAAATAAAATTTTAGCAAATTTAAAAATTTTGATTAAATTTAAACTTTACATAAACTAAAATTTCTCTTTTAAAAAAATTAAAATTAAAATTAACGTTGGGGGGTTTGACCCCACCACCTCGAGTCGCGCAGTGGTCTACGACCACTGCCAAACGGTAGCTGCCAATAGTGTACTATCGTGCCAATAGTGTACTACCGTGCCGGCAGGATACGACCCACGTGTAGTATGGGAGGTGGGGGTTGAGGGCCCGCCTCCCTACCTTTAAAAAAAAATAATTTTTTTTATTTAAACCCTTTTTATATTTTTTTTCATTTTTTGGTTTTTGTTTTCTTTTTTTTTTAATTTTTTTTCTTATTTTTGTATTTTCTATATTTTTTTCTAATTTTTGAAAAGGATTTTTAATAACAGAGGCATTTTATATTTATTTTTTTACTGGTTTATTTTTTTAAACTCTGTATTTTTTTTGAGAGAAAACCAGCAAGCACTAAAAAGGATTTTTATTAAATTTCTATGAAATTTTAAGGAGAGATAGGAGATTTCATTAAGCAAAATTTATAGCAAGACTATGTAATTTTCTCTACATCTCTAAGGTTCAGATTGAAGGCCAATTTTTTATGATAAAATGAATTCATTTATAATTTAATCAACATAATCTTTTCGATACAAGATTATCAATTTCAACCAAAACCTAAGTAGTATTTTTTAGTTTTCTAGGGTTTAATTTCTTCAATGAAAAACCTAGTTTTACTATCCTTCTCAAATGTTTCAAAATGATTATCAAAAGCCCTAAGGCACAAACATAAATCATTACTACACTAATCATTATGCATTCTTTTCTTGTTTTATTCAAACACGAAGACAAAAAATTTATAGGGAACAAAAATGAAACAAGTGGGTATTCAAACCCTACCTGAACCACCAAAATTATGCACTGAAGAATCTAAAGATGAGAGTCCTGATCCTTCTCCAATTTGATCTCTGTAATTAAATTCGAGAGAAAAACCCTTGCAACGGTTCCTTTCCTAATCCAATCCAAAAAAACTCCAAGAAAAACTTTTTCAACACAATGACAACAAATTTTTTAGAGTTCTCCAAAACCTGCATCCAAAACCTGTGTGTGTAACTTCTAAAATGACAGAAAATGACTTTATAAAGGTTCAAACCCTAATTTTTCAATAAAATAGAGAAAGCACACAACTTTTCTTTTTCAATTTTTGAGAGAAAAACATTCCCAAATAAATTTAAAATCATCTTTAATTGAAATTTCCTCTAAATTGATTTTTCGGAAAAGGAAGAAAAAAACTTTCTTAAAAACATGATTATTCATTTATTTAAATGCAAAATATATTAAATAAACTCATAAAAATAAAAATCTTTATCTATTTAAAATTGGATTAAAATTTCAATTTATATTCAATAATTAAAAATTGAATTAAATACTCAATTTAAATTTTATATTCTAAAATTGCATTTTAAACTATTTAAATAATTAAACATAGATATTTAATTAATCATATTTATTAAATACCCTACATTTAATATTTAGATAATTCAACAAACATGAACATGAATATAATTAATTTGACAATTAAATAAATCCTAATAAACAAATAATGAAACTAAAACATAAGACACTGAAAACCAACACAAACATAACAGCTAGGCGGTAACCCTGAATTCACATCCCTTGGACGAATTCGGGTAGCATAGACAAACTGATTCTTGTCCAATCCTAGGACAAAGAGGGTTTAGGTTACGGTTTTGGATCTGATTGCTAACTCCTCTCTTTACCATTTGAGATATATTATGGGAATGCTCACTCCTGCCAATTTAGGGAAGATGATGCCCTATACCTGCAAACCTACCATAACAAGAACATGCATGTATATCTAAAATATATCAAAGAAAACAATGACAGGGATCAGTCAAATGTGTGGATCTCACAAATGCTAGTAAGTATGTTGTCATCCTCTGCCACACCAAACACGCCATACATACATAAACATGTAACTTAACCATACACATGCAAGTATGGGGTAATTACTCATAAACATCTAATACAATGCCTAACCAATAATCACCATGAAACCTCATATATTTCTAACACATGATATAGATTCATAAATCCATACATAATTAGTTAACAAATAAAGTATATCAACATAGCCCAAAATAATATAGCATAACCAACAGAAATAATAGCCTAAAAGAGTACGACACTAGAAATTGAAAGCAGTCTAGGGGTGGGTATTACATCCTCCCCCCTAAAACTAGGCTTACTCCTGGAAGCCTAAAAAAATGATAGAGACATGCATCTCTCAACAAAATTAATCCTACTATGTCACAAAAGACTCAACGTACAGATCCTATAGGACCCTTTCCATCTCTTTGATTCAAACACTAAGGATCATTCCTTGCCACAAGAATGTGAAATCCAGCTTTTGGTCCTCTATTAACAGACTCACTCACAACAGCATGATACACAAATGGATGGAAATCAAAGGTTACATACACTCCATGAGATCCACCAGCATTCCCAATTGTAGGCTCAGAAGCTGCTAGCCTCTATCCTGAGAACTGAGATGCATGCTAACTGCAATTGGCTGCAATGTGACCAAACTATCCACATGAAAAAAAACCTCCTCTACCACCACTTTCTCTAATCGAAGGTTCACTAGACTGTTGATAACTCCCTCTGCTAACACTATGTTATGCACTCTGTGCAGGCTGACTAGACTAATCACGCTTGAAGCGCTGGCTATTGCAAAATTTCTTAAACTGAGAACCACTTCCCTGGTTAGAATAAATGAATCCCCTACAGTTGGGACTAATTACCTTTTGGAAAGGTAGAAGGACCCCTAGAATTCCCATCTCCTCTAGACTAATTACCTCTAGAAGTAGAAGTAAGACCACTAGAATGAACTTTGAACTGACTACCATGGCCCAAAGATAGATTCGCCTCCGCAAGGGTATCTTTGATGACCATAGTCCTAAGGGTATTAGTCTAAAAGAGCTTAACTCCCCTAATGATGCGTTCATTAATCCCCCTAATGAAGTGTTGAATCATGAGGGCTGAATCCTGCCCAAACTCGGCATACTGCTTGAGCTCGAAGAAATGATGCTCATACTCCTCTACTGTCATAGTCAACCGATGCAAGTTATGGAATTCATCTACCCATTTCTACCTCCACTGATCTAATATGAAGCACTCTTGTAAGTTCTCAAGGAACAACTCCCAAGTGATATTATCCATGCAAAGCCCCAACTTCTCCTACTCAATCTTCCACCAAACTACCACAAAGTGAGAGAGTTGCATAATTGCATACCTAGCCTTAGTATTGATACTGAAGGGGTGCATATAAAAACATCTCTCTAGGAAAATAAGCCAAGTCTCTGCCTCTGATGCTAAACCTTTCCCATCAAAGGGAGTAGGTCATGATCTCATAAGATCCCTCATATGATTCTCTACAATAGTATCAGGATTAGGTACATAATTCCTCCTTGGAGGACTCTTGGATCTCTCCCTCAACCTCTCCTCTATCTGAGAGTGATGAGAAACATCCTGCCCAACTCTTCCCTGATCAGGACTCAGACAATTCAGGATTTCTTGTAACAACTACCTCATGCCTGGCTCTTTAGACTCTACCTGCTATTCGTCTCTATGCTCATCTCTATTCTATTGATGAGCATTATCTTTTCTGACACTCATAGAAGGGCTATGGGTCCTACACCTTCCATGACCACTAGCAAGGCCTCTACCTCACCCCCTAGTAGGTCTAGTCTTAGTAGGCATGTTTCCTGAAGCAACCAGATAACCACACCACAATCATAACATAACTCAAATAAAGACAAAGAAAAGAATGATTCACAAAGAAATGGTCTAAACAAGCACAGAGTTATATGTCTATGTTTGGTTTTCAAGTTTAGACTACAAGAAACCTAATGAGCGTACATTACCTAGAGTTCCCACTGTAGAAAAATGGCTCTAATACCATATGTAATGCCTCGCAAGGGAACCCAAGAGGATTTAATCTAAACATGATACTATGTTTGCAGAATATTTTTTTAAAAGTTTACAAACAAGAACATACATTAAAGTGGAAGCAATTACCATTTACTCACATGACACAAACAAGCATAGATTACAAAACTCAAGGGTTACATGATGTATAAATTACGTAAGACCAAATCTTAATGAGATAACCATAACAAATGATTCTCATTAAGAAATAGATTACATAACTATATCAATGATATAATTACAAGATTACAACTAATACCCTCGGGTATACATCAAACCTACATCCTCTGCACATGTCGCAGGGTATGTGGTAATTACTTAATTATAATAATATTATAGTTATCCAAAGTCAAGTATCACATGTGATATGATAAATAAGGTACAACAACAAAATGATAAGATCAAAACCTCCATCAGAGTAAGATAAGTACGATAAAACCAAGGTACATCTAGCATTGGTACATGAATGTGGAATCTCAAATGGTAAAGAATCACTACCACATGTCCATGTGGAACTTTAACAGTCCACCCCACTGTGCTAAGGAGATAACAAGCAGACCCCACTCAGAAATCAAACCAAAATAAAGGATCATCTAAGGAAGGGGATCCTGAAAGCTCACTAACTCAGTGTAAAAATCAATTATGAGGTATGACTTACTAAACCAGAAGCAACTGACACACATAGGAAACCTAGAATCTATATATGAAGGTTTCATCATATACATCTAAACCGTAAGTCTCAACCTGGAAATCTCTCAGGACCCCGACACTTAAGTGACCATATAGGGTATCAATGACTTTTGGTAGAAGTCATTGACTATGCCAGACTCACACCTCGAAAGGGGACAAGCATCTTCTCAACACTACATCTTAGCCTATACAAGCACTCAAGCATGTGGGGGGCACTTTATCTAATTAATTCATTTTAAACCCCATAATATGTTTAATTTTATCACTGGATTAAGAAACTTGCAATAAAAAATCCTGGGAGCCACTTGTGGGCCCAGACACATTATTGCAAGCCACCCCCTACAACACATATAGATAACCTACGCTAGGTTCACTTGATCACACATACTGATCCAGAAGGGTACAAAACATAAAGACCCAATATCCAGTTCCTCTCAACATTAGGAATGATTAAATATAAAACACAACTCAGAGTACACGTAATATCAACTGAGCCAGATTAAGGGTTGGTATAAAGGACCAAATCAGAATTATAACAAGATGCCACATAGAAAACACATCCCACAGCCTCTGAACTTTTCTAGGGCAAACTAAACCTGAACCTAACATCATAATGTATAACCATTTCAAAATCAACAGATACACTCACATTTAACATTCTACTTTAGGAAGTCAAATATCTACTAACTTCATCATGATCACCAACTAATTTAACATCACATTTTAACTCACTAAAGAATCAGTTCCTTTAAAAAATAGTAGTTTCACTTCCATAATTCAATTCATAACCCCTGATAAAATCAATGTGTTTATTATAACTACTGAATCAAAATTTAATTACATCTACATAAGAAAACATCAACATATTAACCTCTTATGATTAATGAATGAAAATCATGAATAAATCACTTTAAAGGAAACATCCTAAAATGGCAACATAAAAGAATAATTCACATTTAAATATCATTAACAATCTATAATTATGAATGTTAATAAAATTCAATTATTAAATACTAATAATTATAATTAACTAAGTTTTATACTTTAAAAAATTAAAATTAACAAATTAAATAAAATTTTAGTAAATTTAAAATTTTTAATTAAATTTAAACTTTACATAAACCAAAATTTCTCTTTTTTAAAAAAAAGTTAAAATAAACATTGGGGGGGTTTGACCCCACCATCCCCTACCGCACAGTGGTCTATGACCATTGTCGGCGGCAAGCACTGCCGACACGGCAGTGACATAGCCAGACGGCAGCACTGTCGTGTCGACTGTGTACTGTCGCACACAATAGTGTACTGCCATGTCGACAGGACACTGCCCACGTGCATCATGGGAGGTGGGGGTTGAGGGCCCGCCTCCCTTCCCTTAAAATAAAATTTTTAATTTTTTCTTTGTTTTAATCCCTTTTTAATTTTTAATTTTTTGCTTTTTGCCTTTTTTTTTTTTTTCTTGTTTTTGTATTTTCTATATTTTTTTTCTAATTTCTGAAAAGGATTTTTAATAACAGAGGCATTTTATATTTATTCTTTTGACTGGTTTATTTTTTTAAACTCTGTATTTTTTTTGAAAGAAAACCAACAAGCACTAAAAAGGTTTTTTATTAAATTTCTATGAAATTTTAAGAAGGGATAGGAGATTTCACAAAGCAAAATTTGTAGCAAGTTTATGTAATTTTCTCTACATCTCTAAGGTTCAGATTGAAGGTTGATTTCTTATGATAAAATGAATTCGTTTATAATTTAATCAACATAATCTTTTCAATACAAGATTATCAATTTCAACCAAAACCTAAGCAATTCATTTTCAGTTTTCTAGGGTTTAATTTCTTCAATGAAAAACCTAGTTTTATTATCCTTCCAGAATGATTCAAAATGATTATCAAAATCCCTAATGCATAAACATAAATCATAACTACACTAATCATTATGCGTTCTTTTCTTATTTTATTCAAACACGAAGACACAAAACTTTTAGGGAACAAAAATGAAGCAAGTGGGTATTCAAACCCTACCTCAACCACCAAAATTATGCATTGAAGAATCTAAAGCCGAGAGTCCCAATCCTTCTCTGATTCGATCTCTATAACTGAATTCGAGAGCAAAACCCCTACAATGATTCCTTTCCCAATCCAATCCAAAAAAAAAACTCCAAGCAAAACTTTTTCATCACAATGACAACAAAATTTTTAGAGTTCTCCAAAACTTGCATCCAAAACCTCTGTGTGAAACTTCTAAAATGACAGAAATGACTTCATAAAGGTTCAAACCCTAATTTTTCAATAAAACAGAGAAAGCACACAACTTTCCTTTTTCAATTTTGAGAGAAAAAACATTCCTAAATAAATTTAAAATCCTCTTTAATTGAAATTTCATCTAAATTGATTTTTAGAAAAAGGAAGAAAATAACTTTCCTAAAAACATGATTATTCATTTATTTAAATGCAAACTATATTAAATAAACTCATAAAAATCAAAAGCTTTATCCATTTAAAATTGGATTAAAATTTTTATTTATATTCAATAATTCAAAATTGAATTAAATACTCAATTTAAATTTCAGATTTTCAAATTACATTTTAAACTATTTAAATAATTAAACATAGGTATTTAATTAATCATATTAATTAAATACCCTACATTTAATATTTAGATAATTCAACAAACATGAACATTAATATAATTAATTTGACAATTATTTAAATCCTAATAAACAAATAATGACACTCAAACAGAAGACACTGAAAATAACACAAACATAACAGCTAGGAGATAACCCTGAATTCACATCCCTTGGATGAATTTGGGTAGGGTAGATAGACTAATTATTGTCCAATCCTAGGATAAAGTGGGTTTAGGTTAGGGTTTTGGATATGGTTTCTATCTCCCCTATTTACCATTTGAGATGTATTATGGGCACGCTCACTCCTGCCAATTTAGGGAAGATGATGCCATGTTCCTGCAAACCTACAATAACAAGAACACACATGTACATCCAAAATATATCATAGAAAAAAATGACAGGGATCGGTCGAACGTGTGGATCTTGCAAATGTAAGTAACTATGTCTCCATCCTCTGCCACACCAAACATGCCATATATACATAAACATGTAACCTAACCATACACATGCAAGTATGGGGTAAGTACTCATAAACATCTAATACAATGCCTAAGCAATAATCATCATGAAACCTCATCTATTTCTAACAAATGATATAGAATCATAAATCCATACATAATCAGTTAACTGAGAAAGTATATCAACATAGCCCAAAAGAATCCAACATAACCAACTGAAACAATAGCCTAAAAGAATATGACACTAGAAACTGAAAGTAGCGTAGGGGTTGGTATTACAGAATCAAAGAAGATTCAAGACTAAGAACAAGAAAATGTGCTACCTAGCTGAGCAAGGTGTTATGGATGAGGAATCTAATGGAAGAGATGAAGATTAAATTGTATTTGTAGATGTAAAGGAGGATCCCTTAGAATAAGGTGAGAAATATTTGGTTTCTAAAATGAATCACAGTGCTAACTAGATTATTGATAGTGGGTGCACTCATCACATGACCGGTGATAAAAGAAAATTCATCATTATGGAATATTGTGTTGGAGGCTTGGTAATATTCGGAAATGATGCTCCCTATATGGTAAAAGGTAAAGGATCTATTTCTTTGAATAAAAAAAAAATGTGATGATGTTTACTGGGTTGATGGTCTGAGATATAATTGGTTAAGTGTTACTAAGGTGAAATACAAAGGTTTCAAATTGGAGTTCAATGGAGGTAGTTGCAGGATTATTGGAAAATTAGGAGAGTTGATTCCTACCGGTGAACAAACTAGAGGTAAATTGTTCCATCTAAATTCTACTAGTAAAAGTTGTCTGATTGCTAAGGTAGAATATTTTTTCTTATGGCATAAGAGGCTTTGACATGTAAATTTGGATAACTTGGCCAAGGTTAGTAAGATGAAGATAGTGAGAGGTTTACCTAGCTTAGTGAAACGAGACAATGTAATGTGTAAAGAATGTCATCTTGGGAAGTTAACTAGTTCTAGTTTCATTAGTTAAAAAATTCTTCTAGAAATATTTTAGATTTGGTTCATACCAATCTGTGCGGTCCAATGAGAACTTAGAGTTACTATGGTGATAGATATTTCATGTTGCTTGTTGATGATTACTCTGGAATGATGTGGGTTGTATTTTTAAGTGACAAATCTGAAGTTTTTCACATGTTTAATATTTACAAATCTAGAGTGGGGAAGGAGATGGGTAAGACCCTAAAATGTCTTAGATCTGACAGATGAGTTTACTTAGCATGAGTTTAATGCATATTATGAAGAATAGGGAATTAAAAGACAAATGTCAGCTACTGGAACAACTCAACAGAATGGTATTGCTGAAAGAATTAACAAGTCTATCATTAATTGTGCTAAGACATTAATGATTCAAAAATGTGTTCTACAGACATTTTGGAGAGAAGCAGTGAGCACTGCTATTTACACTTTGAACAGATTTTAGTTGAAGAAAGGTACAAACAAAACTCCCTATGAGATATGGTATGGTAGATCACCATGTGTGAGTTATTTCAAATTTTTTGGGATTAGATGTTATATAAAAAGAGATGAAAATACAGGAAAGGTTGACCCAAGAAGTGATGAGGGTATATTCTTAGGATACTCCTCTAAGAGTAAATCCTACAAGTGTTTGAACAAAAGAAAAATTAAGATAGTGGAAAGTGCCAGTGTAAGAATTGATGGTTTTTTTCTGAGAAACATGATGAATCTAGAAAGAAGGAACATGAAGACTATCAACGGTTTGTTTATGTACAACCAGTGGAGTAAGATGTTGAAAATCAAGATACACAAATGAAAGAGGAGGACCCGATACCAGTAGTTGAATAAACTCCTAGAACTAAAATTTTATTTCTTAAATATGTTAATTTGAATCATTCCCCTGATCAAATTATTGGTGACAAAAATGTTGGTGTGTTAACAAGAAGAAAGGCAAGAGAAGGTACTTGTTTTTTATCTCATTTTGAGCCTAAAATAATTAAAGATGCATTGAAAGATGAAGATTGGTTAAAAGCTATGGAAGAAGAATTGGAGAAGATTGAGAAGAACAAAACATGTACTTTAGTGCCCAGATCGGTGAACAAGAATGTGATTGGTCTGAAATGGATTTTCATAAACAAGATGGATGATACAGATGAAGTGGTAAGGAACAAGGCAAGATTGGTGTGCAAAGGATATGCACAAGAGGAAGGCGTGGACTATGGAAAAACATTTGGACTTTTTGCCAGACTTGAAGGTGTAATGATATTTCTTACATATGCTAATTATAAAGGATTAAGAGTGTGTTCTATAATTGTGTCACACTTCTATGAATCCTTACATTCAAGAACACTCAAGCATGAGGTCTCAAAAATTGATCCATAGCTCCCTAGGCATGGAGTGCAAGGGTTTTTAGAATGCTCTCAGCT
>MU225198.1:173296-190292 GCA_018584345.1 Thuja plicata
TTTGCATATTGTAATTCTGAAAGTTTGTAATTCCGCATTTGTGGAGATAATAAGAAGTCCATTTTCTATTCTTGCAAATTGTTGTTGCTTCTCTGTTTCTGTTATGTGTTTGTGGTATTAAGGGGAGGACCCTTCATTATGGGCTTAAAAGCCTACCTTTCTCCCTGAATATTTGCATATCAATATGGTGAAATCCCCCTAATTGCATTCTTTCATTTCTTTGGCATTGTAACTTGTTTGAAATCTTCTAAAAACCCCTCATTTTTCACTATTGTCCACTCTTTTTATGTTCATTTTTTATCATTAAATATTTTATTTCTTTCCTTTGTGGCATTTCTTTGAGATGAAACTATTTCTACTTGCATCCTTATTTATTTTTTCCCTTGATAATTTATGGGATCTATGTTATTTAAGGAAACTCTACCTTCCCCTTTTGATATAAATGAGGTATTAATTGATGAAAATTGTTTGTTATTTCTCATTGAAAATGTTCTCCTTCTTTAATAAAAATTATTATTCTTTCCTTTAGACTCATCATTATTACTAAGATCCATTGTTCCTTCATGAGAAATCTATTCTCTCTTAATTGCAGTTGTTGTTAACTATATCTTAGTAATTTTTTTTCATATCAACTATTGCTTCTTCCCATATGCGATGAAAAACCTTGTATGTGTGAAACAAGCTAAGACATGCAAATATTAGGAAAATAAATCATTCAAACTACTCTAATAATGTTTTAAAAAAAAATTTAAACACACAATCACATTTCAATACAACCTTTGATGAGTTGAAACAAGCACACCCAAGAACCTTATTTTATTTTCTCTTAGATAAATTGTGGGTGTGCTCTCCCAACGCAATACAAAAATCCCAATATAAAGCTTGCATGTAAATGGAAATGGATTTTACAATGAAAGATAATGGAGGAGCAAAGTATTTGAGAACAAGTATGAATAACTTGCTCCAAAGCTTCACTAAATGGAGATGAAAATGCAAGATTAAACTAAAATAAAGCCACAAGATCAAAACTAACTAATCTAGCATTAAACATGCCATTACCTAACATCTAATCTCTAGATTCAACAATGCAAATTTATCAAAAAAATATAAACTATCATGAAGACTATAATGAACTCATGTTATCAAGTGTGCAAGATGTGCAAAGTGCTCTAAGTATGCAAAGACATGCGATTACTTTTCTCCTAAAATGAGGAGTGAGGCCTCCTTTTTATAGATTTTTGAAGAGGGATAATAAGATGTTAGGTAGGTTTAGGGTTAGGATTGGAATGAATGAGGTGGCAACCATGTGGCATCCACATAAGAGCCACATAAGAGACACAAAGGCAAGAGCTCAAAATCATGCAAAATTCAACTACCCATTAGAGAACCAATGTGATCCTCATTGGCAAAAGAAGTGGTGAGAGATAAATGATTGGAGGGAATTTGAAATGATTGGAGAGAATTTAAGGAAGATTAGGTGGTTTTCTTGAGAAGAGAGAAGTAACATGTGTGAGCATCTCATCAAGATTAAAAGGGATGTAATTCTTTTTTAAGTGTCATTAGAGGAGAGTTTAGCTAGAAAAGCAAGTTTAGCAAGTGAGGCAAGATTTAAATTTGATTTAATTTAATTTAAACTAGTTTAGAAGCATTTTGGCAAATGGAGGAAAATTTATTTAAAAAAGGAAATATGGAGGAAACATGTATTAAAGTAATTTTAACACATTAGGGATAGTATTTAAAGTAAATTTAAATACCAAGGTAATGAATTTATTTAATTAAATAAATAGTCGAATATAACAAATATAGTTGATTTATTAAAATGAACTATAATGTTACAAGAAATATTAATTATATTAATTTAGAAATGTGAAGGATAGTTTTGGGTGTCTACAATGTGTCCCTCTTTGATGTGGTGTTGAAATCATAATCGCATCAAAGAAAAGAAAATGAAGATGCACCAAGATGTTGAAGCGATGATGGAGGGAGAGGCTGCCCCCTTGACAAAATAGCACAAAAAATAAATTTCAGGCAATTTTCTCAAAAGAAAGGGCACAATAGAAGAAAAAGGAGAGAAATGACAAGTTGTAAAAAAATGCAACTAAAGTACATTTGCAAACTGACATGTTAGATGAAACGAAATGCAACGATGTAACTAAAATGTAAAAAATGGCATGTTTTTGTGTATCAAAGTAACCCGGGGGGGACATATATCTAGCTTAGGATGGGGGGAAGAAAGGGTGAATAAACATAAGACCTCACTATGCAAAATAAACCTAACTAAATTCAAACTAACTAAATGACAACTCACTAAATACAAAAAGAGATTGTGTGGGATCAGTATCATGTTAATAGCAAAGAGCACATCCTAGTTTGATTTTGCAAAAAGAGGTATTCATCACATGCTACAAAGCGTGGATGACATGATTCCTTTGTGTAAATCACACTTTTAGACAAAGAATGGTAGATTTAGATGAATAGATATAGATCAAACAATTATGGTGGAACCAATGCAATACACTCAAGGGGGGGCCTAGTACACCCAAGTATTTTGAGGGACTAGATGGAAGTGAAAAAAACCCTACCTCCAGTGATGCATGCATAACTTATACTTTTTACCAAAAAAATGCACTAAATGTATCAACAAACAACTCATACCACAAAAGATGCATATTCCAATATACACCATTCAAATATAAATCATAAAATAAACAATGAAGGCCTCATGACCAAGTAGTCATTCGGTCTATAGTTCTTTCCATGAATGGATTTGTGCGATGGAGTATTTGATGGGCCTCTGCAGGAAGGATGCCTCCTAATAGGCCAACATTGAATGATTTCTCAATGTTGATATTCGCTGGAAATAATGTAAAATAAGTGATAGTATAGTGATTTGGTCTCAATGATGATTTTGATAGGAACATATGTAGTCACTATGTTTGAAAGAAGTGCAGTTGAATGGGATTTAATTATTATGACCATGATCAATTCCTTATCGGGTGAAGGAGAACTAAAGCATGGGATGTGTGGATTTGCAATGGGAATTGCTAAACTAAAAGGGGGTTCCCGCACAGATATGGGATTAGGTGGAGGGAAGCTTGGATAGTCAATGGATCATGCCCAGAGTGCTTGTTGCCAAGTGTTCACTACTAAATGATTTATTTCTTTGATTTTTTTAGGACTTTCTTTTTCAATCATCATGGTGCCTGTTTGCCAATTTTTCACTAGGATGATGATTTTATACTTTTTTTGGATTTTGCTGATTTTTGGATTTGATTTGTAGATTTTTTAAGGAATTTTTTGTTGTACAAGTACTCTAATCAAGCATAGAACCACTTCAAATGCAAAATATTTATAGGATTAGGGAGAAGCTCTCCCTCTAGTGTTTCTATTTGATGTGCTCTGAATCCAAATTTATCTGTGACCACAAAAGGTCCCAACCAGTTCGCCTCAAAATTTTGTTTTTTTCATGGCTTTAAAGATTCTTCACGTTATGTTGTAGGACTAGATCATAAACTTCAAACTAATGAGGCTTGATCTTTTTTTTGAATTGTAAGCGTAGTTAATTTTTATACACACGGATGTGTTTTAAGGAATTGATGTGTCATTCATCAAGGAGTTGAATTTCTTATAAGTGAGCAACTCGATATTCTTCTTCAGACATTAGATTCTTTAAAGAGATTTTGAGGGAAGGGAGTTAAATTTTAATCGGGAGGACAATCTCATCACCATAGATAAGGGTGAATAGAGTGGCTCCAGTGGGAGTATGGATGGAGGTTTGGTAATCCTAGAGGGAAGGATTTAATTGAAGTTGCAAATAATGAGCAATATCATTGACTATCTTTTTGAGGATTTTAAGGATAGATTTATTAGTAGGCTCTTCTTTACCATTACCTTGTGGGTAATACTTTCTGGAATAATGTTGGGTAATGCCAATTTTTAGGCAGAGCTCAGTGACATCCTTATTTTTGAAAGGGTTTCCATTATCAGTATGGATATCTTGCGGATTCTATATTGACAAATGATGTAATTTAAGATGAAATTTGAAGTTTGATTGCCTGTAGTGTGAGTGAGAGGTATGGCTTCAACCCATTTGGTAAAAAAATTAGTAGCAGCAATGATGTACTTGTGACTATTAGAGGAATTTGGAAAGATCTAGCCTACAATATCAAAACCCCATCGTGAGAAAGGCCTAGGGGTAATCATGGGTTGGAGGTCTTTGGAAGGTGCGTGTATTAAATCACCATTTTTTTGATAGGGTACATATTTCTTCACAAAATGATAAGTGTCCTACTCCATAGGCGGCTACTAATATCTAGTACAAAGAAAATTCTTGGCCAAAGTGAGTCCACTGGAGTGGGACCTAAAGCTTCCTTGGTGGACCTCTTATAAGGTCATTTGTACTTCCTTTGAGTTCAGGCATCTGACTAGGATTCCATCAAAAGGTTTCTAAAAGAGTGCATCACCAAGGATAGTATAACGGGAGGTTTGGTGAATTAAATGTTTTTGTTGATTGGTTGTAAGGGTAAGTGCAATGATCTTGTCATGAAGGTAGGAATAAATTTATTGGTACCAAGGGGAGTTAGGACCAAAACTTTTACACATCATCTCATAATTTGGTTGGTCATAGGAAATTACCATAAGATTCTCAACAAGAAACTCGCACCGTTGACTGTTCTCGGGCATGTATATCAAGGAGGCACTAGTAGCCATTGCATCGACCACTTTGATGTTAGTTTGTGGGATCTATAGAAATATGATTTATATAAATTGTGACTTTAGATCTTCAACCATTCGGTAGTAAGGGAGAAACTTATCATCCTTGGTTTTATATTCATCATTAACTTGTTAGATGACCAATTGAGAGTCACCAAAGATAAGGAGATTTGTAATTTTCTAGTGAATAGCTTGACAAAGTCCTACTACAAAGGCCTCATATTCAGAAATTTTGTTTGTGAAAGGAAATGAAAGATTGTAAGATTTAGGATTGAGATCCCCTTGAGGTGTCACAAACAAGAATCCTACCCCCAAGCCTTTTTGTGTATAGGATCCATCAAAATAGAGCTTCCATTTTGTGCTTGGCGTAACAGTCATGATTGACTCATCTGGAAAAACTGTGAGGATAGGATTATCATAAGGAATAGGAGCATCTACTAGCTGATGCATAATTACTTGACCCTTGATATATTTTTGATCTACATACACAATGTCAAATTCACTTAAGATCATGACCCATTTTATTGTGTGTCTAGTGAGAGAAACTTTTGATAGGAGGTACTTGATAGGATCAACCTTAGCAATGAGTTATGTTTTTTACTAAGAATGTAGTGACGTATCTTTTGCATACAAAAGACCAGAGATAAACATGCTCACTTAATAACAATATAGTTCAACTCATAACCAACAAGTGTTATACTAAGGTAGTATATAGAATGCTCCTTTCCATTATCATCTAGATGTGCGAGAAGGGAACCTAGTGCCACTATTGTAGCTGATATGTAGAGAATTGAGGGTTGGATAGGAACAGGTGGGACCAACACTAGAGGATTAGCTAGATGCTGCTTTAATTATTCAAACACTTTTTGACACAAAAAATCCCATATGAACTTAGTATCTTTGCACAAGAGATGTGAGAAAGGATGAAATTTATTGGCCAACTGAGATATGAATGTGTAGACTGATTGAATTCATCCTTGTAAACTATGAATTTTTTTCAATGTCCATGGAGGTGGCATATCCAATTAAGATGGCTTTCACCTTCTTAGGATCTATCTCAATTCCTCTTCTAGACATGATGCAACCTAGAAGTTTTCCTGATTTGATGCCAAAGACACATTTCTTAGGATTTAATTGTACCTTGTACTTCTCTAATCTTTCTAATATTGTGGTAAGGTTGTCTATATGTGATTCACTTGTCTTTGATTTTCCTAGGAGGTCATCCACGTAATCCTCCATAATCACATGAAGGAGATCATGGAAAATTATTGTCATAGCTTGTTGATATGTATCTCATGTGTGTTTAGTACCAAAAGGAATTACTTGATAATAGAATGTACCCCAGGGAGTAGTAAAATAAATTTTGTGTTGATCCTGAGCTACAATTTTGATTTGGTTATATCAATAAAAGTCATCCATAAGGAACATCAGCTCATGTGTGGTAGTCGAATGCACTATGATGTTGATGGTGAAAAGTGGAAAAGAATCCATAGGACATGCTAAGTTTAAATCTATGAATTCAATAAAAATTTGTGATCCCCCAGCAAGTTTACCCACTGGTACAATGTTAGAAACCCATTTTGGATTGTCTATGGGTCAGATTAAATCAACATCAATAATATTTTGTAATTATTATTTAACTAGTAAGGAGACTTGTGTATGAATCTTGCACAATTTTTTCTTCATAGGCTTAATTTTAGGATCCATGACAAGATGATGTACCAATAGACCTGGATCAAAGCCAGACATATCTTTATAAGTCCACGCAACTTTTAAATGTGACTTTTAGTGAAACTCGATCATGTTTATTATTTCTTTCTCATTATGTGATGGTGCAATGTATCTGATCTTAGGATTATCTACAGTTCCAAGGTTGACTCAATTGTATCTTCAAGAAGGATACATGATTTCTCATGTGGTAATGCCATGAGAGGAAAATCAACTTCTCCCTCTTCTAGCACCTCAGAAATATTTTCACTAGAAGATGCATCCTTTATTTTCTATTTTTCTTCACCCAAAGATGCCTCCGAGAGGTTTTCTCCAGAGGGTGTTTTATTTTATTTTTTATTTTTATTTTCACTTTTGGAACTGAGAGAGTTAACTTGACTACCGAAGTAGGCTTTCTCATTATATCTTATATCATGATCGTAACCTTGGAGATTTCTTAGTCCAAAAACTACAAATACTACCTCATCCAAATTACATATGTCCAAGGCAAGTGGTGAATCTTGTTGGTCCCAATTGATAATATCAGGGTGTTTAAGAGGAAGGGCATGGGATGAAATGTCTACTATGGTGATGGCTAGGACATGGTTATATTCAATGAGATCATATCTGATATATTGGAAAGGGACTTCATAAAAATAATCCTCAGTGTATGAATTAGTCTCAACTAAATAGTAGTCCTTAGTAAAGGGAACCTTGGTCTCTAGTGAACCCAATCCTCAACCTCGAGGGTAGCCAGTTTCTTTTATGAGCATCTTCCTTCCATCTTCATTTTCTCCAGGATCCATTCCATGACATCCCATACTTTCAACAATGGGAGTGGCATTCACAAACTTATCCTTAGGAATGTCTATAGGTTTGTTTTCATCATCATTAAAAACTAATGATAGTATGTAATTTTCCATGTGTTCATCTGCAATGGATCCCCAATGTTCAAAAGTAGTCTTTTTTCATGTTATAATTTCCTTACTCCCCTTGGGAAAGAGATTCTTGGGTTTACCATAGGACCTTGGGAATAAGGGGAGTTGACTAATGCACATGGTGCTCTCAATTATACATTCTCCTATTCCTTGATCAATGAGTGTTACCTTCTTTTTGGACTTAGAAATTTTTATCTTTAGTGACCTTTTATTTTTCTTTGTCAGATGATTTATCAACTTCTTTAGTAGGATATTTCTCAGTAGAGGACTTAGTATAATCCTCCTTTGTAATAGGTCATGAAAATTCATTCAAAGGACAATAGTATGATTTCTTACCTTCTAATCCCTTACAATATTAGAAAGGTTCTTGATCTCCTAGAATAGTGATTTCTCTTCCATGATGGGGGAATTTAAAGCATTGATGATACGTAGATTGTACACCTCTGATAGTGTGTATCCAAGGTCTTCCAAAGAGTATATTGTAAGGCATGTCAAGATCAAGGACATGGAAAGGAGTTTCAATCAGTGTGGGGCCCACTTGTAGAGGAAGCATGACCAATCATTTGGATTCTGTTTCTCGGTCATCATATGTCTTTATGGTAATTTTTTTTGTTACATAAATGAAGTCTTCAAGGAGTCCCAAATGTCTTATCATCTTCATGGTGCAAAGTTTCAAACCAGATCCATTATCTATCAAGACCCTTTTTATTTTGGTGGAATGAATGATGAATTCAATGTGAAGGGACTTATTGTGATAAGGGTCAGAGCTACATAGATATTTTTCTATTAATAACAGGTGTGATTGCACAGATAGGTTCTAGATCATAGCTTAAAACTATGAGGCACTAATATTTTTAATGAATTAGGACTCAGTGAGGGATTTCTCAAAAACATATTTATGTACAGGGGACGTATGGAGAAGATCAAGTATGGATATTTGTGTGGGAATATTCCCTATTTGTGATAGAGGATCATAGTGCGAAGAAGGTCTAGAAGATGTGGATGGTGCAGTTGGTGGAGTGGAAGCAACTTGGACAATGATTCTTCCTCTTCTAGTGGTAGCATTACAATTGGAAGATTTAATCTTGAGGGTGTACACATGATTATCATATTCTTCTATGTGACCACAAAGGGAATAAAAGAGACAAAAATGATTTTCTTCGATACTTCCACATGTAGAATCAAATCCTTGTATATTATTAGTGGTTTAGTCATAAGGAATTGTTTTAGAAGATGAGGCATTGTTATGATCATGTTTTAGGAATGTCTTATTGTATATCTTGAGATGCGCATTAGATTATGATGGTGTATGGCCTTCAACCTCAGAATTTTTTTCATCAATAAGGTCTTAGACAAAGAGTTTGAACTTCATGAATTTCTTGGTGTCATGACCTTTAATACGGTGATATTCATAGTATTCATTGTCTTTGTACCAAGTAGGTTTGGTTTTATTATCATCATATAGCCCGGTGCTAGTATATACCATCATGTTTTGATCGATAAGTCTTCAAAAGACAATGTCAAGAGGCTCTCCGAGCGAAGTAAATGGTTGACACAAATGTGGACCAAAATTTTTGTTGTTAGTATTAGTATTGTTTTTGTTATGAGGAAATAGATAGCCTTTATTGCATAGTTATTGTTGAGAGGTGTTTTGTTTCCGCTGATTGCGATTTTGATTGTTGTTATTTTCATTGTGATTATTGCTTTGATTACCTTGGTTGGATGCTTGGATATTTTGAACATGTTTAACATCGGTCACTCTATAATTGACTACCCCCTTATTCTTGGTCCAAAACTTTGGTTTATCATTTTTATATGAGGAATTATAGTGTTTAATGGTGCCCTTTCACAAGAGGCCATCTTCAATGGTCTTCTCTTTCTTACAAAGTAACTCAAAAGTATCATGGATAGTCATTTTCATTTGGAATGACATTTCAAGTACTAGATGCTTAGTGAATATATCTATGAGAGAATTATCTGGTATCTTCCAAGGAATTAAATTGGAAAGGTGTCTCTACCTTTATAAGAAACTAGAAAAAATTTCCCCATTCCTTTTCTTAGTGTTTTATAAGTCACTTAATGATGCTTGGTTTTGAATATTTTAGGAGTATTGTGCAACAAACATTTCTGCCAAATCAGAAAAAGAAGATATGGATTTGGGAGGTAGATTCATGAATTATTTGAGTGCAGGGCCTCCAAGACTCCTAGTTAAGAGTCTTTTGAGATAATCCTCATTATAGGAGACCTATTGACATGTAACATAAATTTGTTTGTGATGTTTAATAGGACATGTTTCACCCTTGTATTTGTGAAATTTGGGGATCTCAAAGATCGTAGGAAATGGCCTCATGTTCATGTATTTATCGAATGGATAAGGAAATATCTATTCAATAGAGAATTACTTCTTACCTCCATTCTAAATGCTTGGGAAAAGACTCTTAAGTTCATTGATTTAATTTTTCAAGTAAAGATCATTGTGATGTGTAAGATGTAGAGCAAACAATTTCCCTCCTTAAAACTAGGATGTTGAAAATCCAGCTGATGTGACTCCAAGTGTGGGAGGAGGTGTAGAATGATATGTCTGAAATGTTGCTAGAGTGGATGTCTTAAAGACTCTGGAAGGAACCTTAAAGAGTGTTGAAAAGTATTGAACTATAGATTGGGAAGTTAATGCTTGTGGTAATGATGTTTGGCCCATGTTCAAAACTCTAGCAACAAAGGGATTAGATACATTCATTGTGGTTTATGTGCTATTGTGTGAAGTCGTATTAGGCATTGCACTAATAATCTACTAGCTTTGTTTAGGTTTTAACTGAAATGTCTATTGTAATGTTGATGCAGTCACTAATGTAGAAGGCCCACTAGAAGTAGCCTTACCTCTATATTGAGTTGATGTTGTGTGAGTTGTAGGTTTATTTTATTTATTGACAAAGGCTCTAGCCTTTGTGATATTGTTATAAGTAATGCTTCGTCAAAATTTTCGGGAACTATGACACCATCATGGACAAGGTTCATAAAGATTTCTATTTTATTGGATCAAATTACTTTCTCAACCATCTCCACATTATGTGGATCTTTGAGGAAGTCATTGATTTGTGAAGACATACATCTTTCAGTTTGTTCAAGTTGATCAACATACTCAACCTCTTCCTCTTCCTGGTTAATGTTTTCTGGCATACCTAGACCTCCAAGAGATACCAAGGCAAAGGGATTCTTATTGTCTATAAATCACCGACTCATCTTATTGGCTTGTGAATGGGTTATGGCCATGCAATTTGACTTCAAAAGAAAGATGTACAATGTCTAAGGATGGACAAGGAAATGTTTAAGGATGGAAGATGAATTTATGAGAAATGGTTTGGACCTTGTTTTGATTAAGAGGGCAGGTTCTAAAAGGATTTTTCGATGATTGATAGATGATGGGAGGGCCCCAAAGTATTATTTTTTTTTAAGTTTTATGACAACCTTAGTGAAAATGAGATCTCTTAAAAGATGAATGATGATATCCTTGTTTTACTTGTAGATAGCCTAATGATCATAAGAAAACTAGGATATGATTGATTGGATCAACTACTCAAGATGGATTTGTGTTACCAAAGTGATATAATTGGATTGAATTTTTATTAAGGATAAGGATCTCAAGAACACTTTGATAAATATTTCAGCCTAGGTTTGATGATGAAAGGTATAAAAGAGAATTGGAATAGTATTGATAATGTTTGATGTATAATGATCAAGAAAAAATATTGTTTAGGTCCACACTAATGATGGTCATGCTCCAAAGTAGGAAAAACAAATGAGGTTGTGGAGGATTAGAAGGATGAAGGATTGATGAATTGATGAAGGTTTAATCGTATGTCTCAGATTTGATGAAGGCTTGATTCACACCTAGTTTGTGCAAGTAATGTTAGATATTGTTGTTGAAGTTATCTTATCGACTTTCTCCTAATCTTGGATCTCTTTTTGGATGGAATCTATGATTTGTTGATACTTCTTGGAATTTTGATTAGAGGTTTTCTTTTCCCCATAAACCAAAGGTTGTAAGATTTTAACCTTATTATGCTTGAAAAAATCATACATAGCCTAAAAGAATGGTGATTTGGTTGACCAGATTGAATGATGAAGACAAATGGTATTATCAAAAAAGGACTTGATTTGGGATATTTTGACAGAATCTAAAGCTCACTATTTTTTGGAAGAGATGATAGTATCAAGGCACAAATGTTGATTTGCAGGGATGTAGTTTCCAGTTCACAGACGTTAGTTTAAGATCAGAGGTACAATCTGAGGTGTAACTAAATTTGATTGGTTTGTGACTGATCAGGCTAGATGTCTGATTGGCTTGGTTTGGTTTAGATCACTTTGTTCAATGGAAAGAACTGATTTTAGTATGCATCAAAGGCATTGACTATGCTAAATATACATTTGATCAAATTAGGAAAACAAGATGTAGTTTTGAAGGAATGTGTCTAAAAAACAATCCTGCAAGGGAAAAAGAAACCACATAGGATAAAAGCATTTGTGACTTGGGGAGATTTTGACACTGCTTCATTTTTGTATGTTCTAAATTTCCTTTTCAAGTCATCATGTTTTCACTGGGTTCGCAACAGTGAAGAAACTTCAAGAAGTCATACCCTAAAGAAATTGGTTAAGTGATCAAAACCTTTTCCCATAACTTGATCTCCCTTCAATTCACACAATATTTTCACCCCCTAGAGGGTGCCCATATTTTTCCTTTGCAAGAGCTAAAAAAAATACAATCAGAGGAGACTACACAATGAGACCTCTAATGATATTATTGGCCTCCAAATGCTCAAGTGGTTACTTATGGTTAGTATTCTTCAAAAGAGATTCTTCCCTCTCCTTGCACAAAGATTATGATTACTTTTGGAGGTAAACCGGGTAGTTTCTACTCTAGGGTGTCTAGTAAGGGCTCAATTAAAAATATCTTATGTTACTCCTACAAGGAAACATTGTCGCTCAAGCGTGATTTAGACCTATAGCCCCATGAATACTAGGCATGAGATAACTCCACCCTCTGAGACTTTAATCTCAAGGAGGTATTTTAATATAGTGGGTCAAAATAGCTGGCTTTGCTTTTTCCCACTTAGGACATTCTCGTGAGATTTTTTCCTCAACAATAGGCCCTCTAAGGATAAATATGAAAAATAAAGTGTATTATAAATGAAGGTCTTGATTTATGATTTTACTCAAGGGAAAAGAGCATAGTCTCCTACTTCATTGCTTCTCCTAAACACACCAAGCACATGTTCTTTTACCCAAGATTCCTCTCTAACTGCTGAATCAAGTAGGTCTAGGTTTTTTATTACCTTTAAAGAGGTAAGAGCATACTTACCTACTACCCAAAAAATCACTACAAGTGAAATCCTTACTATTTAGACTAAATACCTAAGAAATCAAACTAAAGAAAACACAATGTTTGGTTGATTCTCTAAGGCAACCTGTAAAACCACAAAATGAGTAGTCTTATTATTTCAAGCTCTTCTACCAATATCCTACAAGATAAAAGATTAACAGTATAAATTCTTTTGAAAGTATTGGTCAAACATCCTATAAAAAACTGTTAGAAAATATCGAGGGTTGTAGGAAACAACAGATTAGTGACATAAAATTACAAATGATAGAAAATAATGTTTAAACTATGGAGATGGCATTGTTACTATAGAGACGACAGTAAACCTTCACAGATGAGGGTCAACCTATGAGACAAAGGTCAAAATAGACAATAAAAAGATAAAAAGAAACAACTCAAGCACAATTATACATGTGACCTACCCAAGATGCGATGACGATGGTAAAAAAGAAGAGACTTTGATTAGTGTAGACAACCCTTAAACTATGGAGAGCCCATTATAACAAAATAAAAAAAATCCAGTCAATTATGGTTGAAAAAACAAATTTTTTTTTTTTTGCAGCATATAGTTTGATAAAAACTAGCATCTGACAAAAACCCAAGAGCATAAATAACAAGAACCACAGAAAAAAAGAAAATAAAACCCTATAAATTCTTTCAAATTATTAATTTATTTATTTTACATGAAAAAATGACAATTTCAATGCGTAGATGGCAATATGCGGAGATGACATTGTATCTGTGTAGTTGTCAATTTGGAAGTCCAATAGTAAAATGACAAAAAAATTGAAATAAAATCCAAAATCAGGGAAGCGAGTCCCATAGGGCATGCAAAAATGTATGCGATAAAAAACCCTATCCATGTGAAAAAAGCTAAGACATGCAAATATTAGGAAAAGAATCATTCAAACATACAAAACTTGTAAACATACAATAGCCTTTCAACACAACCTCCGATGAGCTGAAACAAGGGCAGCCAAGAAGCTTGTTTGATTTTCTCTTAGAGAAATTGTGGGTGTGCTTGTTAGGAATAATAGTCCACAATACAACTTAGAGGGGGGTGATTCAGCTGTGAGACAGATTAATAAACATTAAACTTTATAAACAACTTTTATCCAAATGATAATACAGGAAATGCCAACACAATAACACAATCCCTTGTTGTTGAGAAAATTCTGTTAAAGGTAAAACCCCGATGGGAATTAGCACCCACAAATAATGTACTTAGATTATAGTATCCCTATTAAAAGATTTAGCCCTGTTAGGATCTTATTGATGCATTATAATAAAAAATCCCTATTAAAGGACAAACTTTTTTAGGAGTCAAGAGAAAAATGGGCTCAATGCCCAAGCACACTACCTAAAGAAGGTTAAAGCCACCCTCAGGACCTATAGTCTGAAATACAAGTGCATATAGAAAAAATACAATCCACTCAACTGTTTGATAGCAATTGTCTTTTCTTGGTTAGTTCCAATGAAGTAATATAATCACAAACTATGCTCTAAATTCAGCAGACAATCAAGCTCGCAATTTCCATACTTTCTTGTCTCTATATTCACCTCTAACATACATATTTTCAAAAGAAAATATCTCTCATATATACCCTATTACAATAATTAATTAGGTCATCCAATTAAACTTTCCCAATATAAAAATAATTATTTAACCCCTTGCTAAGATATACACGGTACCTATAACAAGTAAACATTAATTATAATTCATCAAATATAATCAAAGATCTGTAATCCATGCTCGCAATCCATAGTACAGGCTACATAATTGAAGTCGGCCCTAAATAGGTCTCCTCCATAACACATGCCACAACTGATGTTACCAATAGTCATATGACTAGTGAACCATAACAAACATTCCTTAACATTTCTTATGACATCCCTTAATCTCACATAACCTGAATTCACATTGCTCGTAAGTTATACTCAAAACAAAAAGACTAACTCTATCAAAGATCACTGACACCGTCCAATACCCAGTCTTCACTAAAACATTGGTAACTCATCAAATAGACAATATTAAGCCATGCGACCTTATAAATAATATCACCACACATCTATGTACATATCATTAACTTTGCTCATTCTGAATCAACTATTAAGTATTCGTAAACCTCTATCAGTTATAAATAAATAGTAATAACCAGTCTGTTTTGCCTTCATAGAAACATATATTGACATTATTGAAAAAACATGAATGCCAACAACATCATCAAGAACCAATTCCAATAGTTCTCTCCAAACATAATACAAAAATCTCACTATAAAGCTCCATGTAAATGGAAATGGATCTTACAATACAAGATAATGCATGAGTTAAGGATTTTAGAACAAGTATGAAGAACTTTCTCCAAATCTTCACCAAATGGAGATGAAAATGCAAGATTAAACTAAAATGAAAATGCAAAATCAAAACTAACTAAGATTGACTGCATTACCTAACATGTAATATCTAGATTCAACAATGCAAAATGCTCAAATAAATATAAACTATTAGAATACTTCAGGGATAACTGAGAGGGGGGGGGGGTGAATTAGTTATCAGCAACTTTATCTTTATCTTATACTTATTAATCCAGATTGATACAAAGTAAATGAACATTCAGATAACACATTACACAACACACCAATTTGGTTATGGGGAAACCAAATGGTAAAAACCCTAGAGGGAATTAGTACCCACAAAGAACTATAATGTTTTTAGTAATCCTTGTTAAAAGATCTTCCAACCCTGTTAGGAGTTGTTCATTACAATGCAGTAGTATAGTGACCTAGTTAAGGGTCTGACCTTGTTAGGAGTATTTTACAATAACCTTGTTAGGGGTGGTGGACTCACATTCCAAGGACTCACTGTCCAAGTAGTGAGGGCTACAACCTTCTGGTTATTTGATACACATTGTATCAACAAGGTGAACTGCTAGTTGTGACACTACTTATCTGATCAGTTCCTTTTTTGTGACGATGATTTAACCTCTTGTAAAGCACTACAACATTCTTATCTATATTCTAAAAGCTTCTACTTCAATATCTATATTATCAACATATGATAAATATATCTCTACTGCTTTAACACTCTGCTCTTCTTTTCTTATCTCTGGCTTTCGCAACTCTTCTTATCACAAATGACCTTCTATAAGTATATGATCCAAGTATGAGATCATGGGACATGTAAGACAACTCTTCTTAACATCCTTGTTATCTCTACTAAGCGTGCAAGAATAATTACAACTGTGCAAGTATAAACTGAATAGACGCGTCGCTTCACTAAGTCAGCTTCATCAATTTAATCATAACTTTGCAATCTTCTTGAAATGTGCTTGGTGCCTTTAGATTAATATCAATAACCCATAACTCATTATGAATATACACATGCATATCCTGAAGATAGGCACAACTCAATAAACACATTACATACATCGGCCTTAAACCGTTATTCCTCCAGAACTATAACCGTCAATAACAGAATTACATATCTTTACTGAAACATCACATCTGGGTCTACATGTATGAACATAGCATAATAAACATGTCAAAAATGTGTATCTATCCATGCAAGTCTTCATGTCATCATATGGATAATTACATACAGAAGTGCTGCTGTGTATTATATGTTGTCATCAATGACAAACATACAATTAATCAACTGTTCAAAATCAAATCTCCAACAATCTCCCCCTTTGGCATTGATGGCAACATATGATAAAAACAACTTATGTTCATGGTGTCTTCTTTCTTTTACAATCTTCTCAATATCCTCATCAAATATTCATCTACACTGCTACAGTTACATAGACTATTTTTTATATGTATACTCCCCCAGAGTATAAGCTCCTTGTATGTGTTCCTTTTTTATCTCTTTGTTTGTGTTCCTTGTTTTTAGTACATACTCCCCCATTGACATCAATGGCAAAGAGTGCCATAAACCATTATGCACAAGTACTACTCCAGAAGTAGAGTAGTCAACCATTCATTAGTCACACAAGACTAATGTACTTGCTACTTTTTCTAATCAGACTTAGGAGAGGGAATGACTCCCAACTTCTCCCTTAGATACTCAAAAGTATCCTTTGCTAAAGGCCTCATGAAAATGTCTGCTAATTGATCTTTTGTGCTTACATAGTCCAGTGTCACTTCCTTGTCTGCAACTTTTTCTCTCAAAAAATGGTACTTGATCTCTATGTGTTTTGTCTTTGCATGCATCACAGGGTTCTTAGACATGTTAATAGTACTGGTGTTATCACAATGAATAACA
>MU225198.1:206406-237780 GCA_018584345.1 Thuja plicata
TAACACTCTGCTCTGCTTTTCTTATCTCTGGCTTTCGCAACTCTTCTTATCACAAATGACCTTCTATAAGTATATGCTCCAAGTATGAGATCATGGGACCTGTAAGACAACTCTTCTTAACATCCTTTTTGGCTCTACTAAGCGTGCAATCATAATTACAACCACGCAAGTATAAACTGAATAGACGCATCGCTTCACTAAGTCGGCTTCATCAATTTAATCATAACTTTGCAATCTTCTTGAAATACGTTTGGTGCCTTTAAATTAATATCAATAACTCATAACTCATCATGAATATACACACACATATCCTAAAGATAGGTGCAACTCAATAAACACGTTATGTCGGCCTTAAACCATTATTCCTCTAAAACTATAACCGTCAATAACAGAATTACATATCTTTACTGAAACATCATATCTGGGTCTGCATGTATGAACATAGCATAATAAACATGTCAACAACATGTATCTATCCATGCAAGTCTTCATGTCATCATATGGATAATTACATATAGAAGTGTTGTTGTGTATTATATGTTGTCATCAATGACAAACATACAATCAATCAACTGTTCAGAATCAAATCTCCAACATAAACTAGCATGAATACTACAATGTACTCAAGTGCACAAGATGTGCAAAGTTCTCTAACGATGCAAAGGCATGTGATTGTTTTTCTCCTAAAATGAGGAGTGAGGCCTCTTTTTTATAGATTTTTGAAGAGGCGAAAGAAAAGGTTAGGTAGGTTTAGGGTTAGGGTTGAGATGGATGAGGTGGCATCCACATAAGAGGTACAAAGGCAAGAGGACAAAATCATGCAAAAGCCTACTACCCATTAGAGAACCAATGTGAACCTCATTGGGAGAAGAAGTGGTGAGAGAAAAATGATTGGAGTGAATTTGAAATGATTATAGAGAATTTAAGGAAGTATAGGTGGGTTTCTTGAGAAGAGATAAGTCACATGTGTGAGCATCACATTAAGATTAACAGGGATGTAATTCCATTTTAAGCGTGATTAGAGGAGAGTTTAGCTAGAAAAAGAAAGTTTAGCAAGTGGGGCAAGCTTTAAATTTAATTTAATTTAATTTAAACAAGTTTAGAAGCATTTTGGAAAATGGAGGAATTTAAATAAATAAAATTTAATTAAAAAAGGAAATATGGAGGAAACATGTATTAAAGTAATTTTAACACATTAGAAAAAGTATTTAAATTAAATTTAAATACCAAGGTAATGAATTTATTTAATTACATAAATTTAATTAAATAAATAGTTGAATATAATAAATATAGTTGATTTATTGAAATGAACTATAATGTTATAAGAAATATTAACTAAATTAATACATAAATCTGAAGGACAGTTTTGAGTGTCTATACCTCCTTCAAATCTACAACTTCTTTATGAATATCTATTTCTATTGGAATTTTTTTTGTTTGAGGTGTTGACATTCATATTTGGTCATTTATGTCAATGTATGTTTTAGTTGGATGGCGTACAAGTCTCATAAAGACTGTTTATCACAGGAATAGGCGAGATTGATAGATGTGTATGGACAGTGTATGATATGTGAAAGTATGCGAGAATGGATCTATGTAGAGGGATGAGTTTATAGCTTATGTCTAAGGTCATTGGATTGTATATGGTTATTTACATGAGTTATAATTGTTTTAGTGAAAATAGGTTACAAATAAGTGACATAAAATTATGACAGAGTTAGCCTCTAATTTTTTGGGATAACTCTAATGCAACCATCTGTTATGATATGCAAGCTTGAGGCATGGTAGACTACATGTTGGAAAATGTTATTTGTGATTCTTGGGTTGCTGGGTTTTTGGTGACATTAGCTGTGGTGTGTGATCTTTTGAAGACCTATTTTTGGCCAACTGTAGAGGTGTAACATGTTTAGAGGATGGCGAGCATGGATTATGGATCTTGGTGCATAATTGATGATTTATATTTGATGTGTACTTTCTTTAGGTACTGTGTGTATCTTAGCAAGGGTCTATTTAATTTTTTGTACATTGGGGAGGTCTTAATAGGCTGACCTAATTGCTTATTTTAACTTGTATAAAGGAAAGTAGCATCTTGATATCTAAATGTAAGTGAGGGATGCTACAAGCATGTGGATGCAAGTTCTACTCGATGTAGAGTAGCGATTATGTTTGTAATTCACTTCATTATAACTGTATAAGCAAAGAAAGTTGCTATCAGTCAATTCACTATTATAAGTATACCTTTATTCTTTTTTTTGGACAGTGGGTCCAGAAGGTGGGTTTAACCTTCAAGAGGTGGATTTAACCTTCACTTTGGGAAGTGCACTCAAGAAATGAGCTCATCATCTCATTCAACTACTAAGAGGGTTGAGAAGACTCCTAATAGGGTATTTCCTTTAACAATTAATTTGTACTGGATGTAATAATCAACTCCTAACATGGATAGATCTCCTAACAAGGATACAATATTTCTAGTGTATTATTTGTGGGTGTTAATTCCCACCAGGGTTTTTTCCTTAACAAGGTTTCCCTCCTGAATAAATACTTGTGCTATGGTATTATTTGATTTGCACTGAGTAATTGGTTCTAAGTTTAAAGTTTATATTAATTGGGCACACAACTGATTCACCCTCTCTTAGTTGTGCTAATAATTGGTATCAGATATTTTGGTCCTCTAAGAGAAATCTTAACAGCTTGAGGTGATCTAGAGATGGCTTACTATATGAAGGAGAGTCCAAAATTTGATACTCAAAATTTTGACAGTTGGAAGAACAAGATGAGAACTCATTTGTTCTATATGGGGATTTATTATTAGATGATTACAAAGAAAGATGAGAAGATCAAGTCAGAAGATGATTTGCCAAATGCTATTGAAGATGAGAAGAAGATTTTTCAATGTAAAATGGTTGCAAGGGAAGAAATGACCAGTGCGCTCTCTAAGGCTGAATTTACTGAAGTCAAAGATCTTGATTCTACATATAAGATCTAGAAAAGGATAGAAATACTTTATGAAGGAGATCAGTACACTAAGTAGGAAAATTTGCAAAATTGGAAGACTAAGATGGAGAATTTAAGAATGTGAGATGATGAGAATGTCAAAGCTAATGTACTGAGGGTTATAAAGGTTGTTATAGGCATTATAAACTCTAGAGGAACATATACTGAAGAAGAAGTGATCACAAAGATTCTCTGATCTTTGACATCTACCTACAATACAAAAGTACAAGCGATAGAGGAGATCTTACCATTGAAAAATAACTTCAACAGAGAAATTTTTATTTCCAAACTAACCACCTTTGAAGCCACAGAGTTGGAGGTTACTTTACCCAAGATTGAGTCTGCATTGAAGGCAACTATTCATAATGACAAAAATACCATATCAAGCCTTGCAAGCACCAGTAGAGGAAATATACATATAGGTCTTGGAGAATATGTTAATTAATGGATAGAGATTTAAGAAGAAGAAAAGAAACTAGATGAGCTCGTGGCTCTAATAGCAAGAAGGGAAAAGAGAGGTAAGGGTAAATTTGAAGGAAAGTTACCCCTGAAATGTTTTTCTTGAAATAATATTGGTCATTTTGAATCTAGATGTCCTACAAGTATTCCTAAGTATAAGCCTAAGTTTCATAGGCCTGATTACTCCAAGGATAAGGAATTCTACTATGCTAGTGAAGGTGTGTCTGGTGATGATGTTATATATGATCATGAAATTATATTTGTTTCTATTAAAGAAGATGATCCTATTCAAGAAGAAAAATCCCTAGTATCCAATGTTGAAAAGAAATCAGAATGGAAAATTGATAGTGGATGTTCACATCATATGCTGGTGATAAAGATAAATTTGTTAAACTAAGTAGATATGATGGTGGTGTAGTTATTTGGAGATAATACTCCTAAGTTTATTATTGGAGTGGGTTCAATCTCTTTCGATGGAAAACTAACAATGACTATGTCTTACTTGTTGATGGACTAAAGAACAACTTGTAGACAAGGGATATCACTTAAAATTCTTGAATAAGAAATGTATTATCAAAGGCCAGTCTTGAAACTTGACCGCATCAAGAACTAAATCAAGAGGTAATGTGCTTGATCTGAATAATACACAGGCAACTTGTTTTGTTGCGAAGATATATGATAGTTGGATATGGCATAGAAGGATTATTCATATAAATTTTGATAATATTGTTAAGGCCAATAACACTAATGTAGTAAGAGATTTACCAAAAAATTTGAAGCCCACGGACACTATGTGAAGAGAATGTGCAATGGGAAAACAAACTAAGAGTAGATTTAAGAGAAAATCCTTTACAGTGAAAGAGAAGTTGGATCTAGTACATATAGATCTTTGTGGTCCTACAAGAACAAGATCTTACTATGGTGAAAGGTACTTTATCCTCTTTTTTGATGAATATTCTATGATGATGTGGGTTGTATTCTTAAAGAGAAGTCTAAAGCATTTGATAAGTTCAAGATTTTCAAAGCTAAAGTTGAGAATGATTCTGGTCTAAGGATAAAGTGTTTGAGGTCAGACAGAGGTGGATAATTTACATCATATATGTTCAATTCTTATTGTGAAGAGAATGATATATATAGATAGACATATTCTCCTAGGACTCCACAACAAAATGGGATTGTAGAGTGAAGAAAAAGGACTATATTAGATGCTTCAAAGACTATGTTTCTTGAAGGAAAGGTCCCACATATGCATTAGAGAGAGGTAGTCAGTACAATAGTCTACACTTTGAATAGAATAAAAAATAGAGAAGGTATATATAAGACACCCTATGAAATTTGGTTTGGTTATAATCCTACTATGAAATACTTTAGAATATTTGGTAGCAAGTGTTATATCAAAAGGGATGATGAGATAGGAAATTTTTATGCTAGAAGTGATGAGGGAATTTTCCTTGGATACTCTACAAGAAGTAAGGTTTATAGATGTTTTAATTTGAGATTGAGGAAAATAGTTGAAATTAATAATGTGAATATTAATGAGAGTTTTCATATTCAAGAAAGAATGTATGATTGTGATCAAATTTCAGAAAATAGGGAGTTTCCTTCTAGACAAGAGGAAAATAAAAATTCTAAGATTGACATTGGAATTGAGGTAAGTCTTAATGAACCTAATAAGACTCCAAAGACTCCAAAGTATGTTTAGAGAAATCATCCTAAAAATTAGATAATTGGTAATGTTGATAAGGGCATGATGAAAAGATCTAAGATTAGGAATGAACTTTGTCTGATACCATAAGTAGAACCTAAGACTGCTGATGAGGCTTGTAAAGATGAATCTTGGATTAAGGCAATGTAGTAAGAATAAGATCAAATAGAGAAAAAAAACACTTGGGAATTGGTTCCTAGACCTAAGGAGAAGAATGTGATTGGTACTAAATGGTTTTTCAAAAAAAAAAAAAATGAAGAAGGCATCGTTGTAGGAATAAAGATAGATTGGTTTGAAAAGGATACTCACAACAAGAAGGAATAGACTTTGAAGATAAATTTTCTCATGTTGCTAGGTTAGAGACAGTGAGATTGTTTCTTTCTTATGCAGCACATAAAGACTTTAAAGTATATCAGATGGATATGAAGTCTGCATCTCTAAATGGTGATCTAGAAGAGGAAGACCACAGTGAGAAACCTGATGGTTTTTGCTTTGACAGATGATAGAGATATGGTTTATAGGTTAAATAAGGCATTGTATCAACTAAAAAAAGAACCTAGAGCATGGTATGCTTGGATAGAAAGGTATTTATTACATCTTGGTTTTAGAAAAGGTAGTGTAGATAGTAACTTCTACTTGAGAACTAGTGAAGATGGAATCTTTATTATTGAAGTATTTGTAGATGACATTATTTTTGGAGGTAATGATGAAATGAGAAAGAAATTTGTGGAAGAAATGAAAAGTGAATTTGAAATGTCTATGATTGGTGAAGTGAAGTTCTTTCTTGGTTTGAAAATTACTCAAAATGAACATAGTATTTTTATTTCTCAAACAATGTATCTTAAGGAATTGCTAAAGAAGTTTGGGATAGAATATTGTAAACCTGTTGGAACACCCATGGTTACAAGATGCAAGCTTAATTCCACTAATGAATCTCAAATTATTTTTTAGAAAAAATAAAGGCCCATGATTAGAGGTTTGCAATATTTAACTCACACTAGACTAGACATAGCTAGTGTAGTTGGAATTGTTGTGAGGGATCAAGCTAATCCTAAGGTGACTCACATTGCTGCAATTAAGAGGATATTCAGATATCTTAAAGGAACATTGGAATATGGACTATGGTATGAAAAATTTGATAATTTTACATTACATTCTTATAATGATGCAAATTAAGTAGGAAGTGTTGAAGATAGAAAGAGAACTAGTGGTGGTACATTTTTGCTTGGTAATAGGTTGGTTTCATGGTTAAGTAAGAAGCAAGACTATATAGCTCAATCTACAACTGAATTAGAGTATGTAGTTGTTGCTATAAATTACACATAGATTGTTTGGATAAAATAGATGCTAAAGGACATTGGGATAACCTTTGAAGAACTAGTAGTTATACATTGTGATAATACAAGCACAGTGAACATGTCAAAGAATCATGTTATGCATTCAAAGACTAAACATATTTCAATAAAGTATCACTTTTTGAGATACAAGGTTGCAGAAAAGGAAGTCAAATTGGAATACATCAATACAAATGATCAAATTGCAGACATATTCACAAAACCTTTTCAAAAATATGCTTTTTAGTATCCCAGAGGTATGCTTGGGGTGAAAACCCCTCCTTGTAAAAACTATATGATGCAACAATGCATCAGTCCAGTAGTTTTTAGAGCTATATTACTCACTAGACTTGATGCTTGGATCCACTCCTCAGGGGGACTGATCCCAGGAACACTTCAAAACATATTTGATAGTAGTTATACATTATGATAATACAAGAATGGTGAACATGTCAAAGAATCATGTTATGCATTCAAAGACTAACCATATTTCAATCAAGTATCACTTTTTGAGAGACAAGGTTGCAGAAAAGGAAATCAAATTGGAATACATCAGTACAAAGGAACAAATTGTAGACATATTCACCAAACCTTTGCTAAAAGATGCCTTTGAGTATCTCAGAGGTATGCTTGGGGTGAGAACACCTCCTTGTAAAAACTAGATGATGTAGGAATGCATCGGTCTAGTAGTTTTCAGAGCTATACTATTCACTGGACATGATGCTTAGATCCACTCCCCAGTAGGAGTGATCGCAGGAACACTTCAGAACATATTTGGGTGATTAAGCACCTAGTTTGTTGTAGGCGTTAATATTTGAAAAATATACACCTTGTAGAGGTGGGATGTGCAAATAAACAAAAGATCTATGGAACCCTTTTCCATGGATGTCAAAAGGGGACAAATATAAGTGAAAATCCCTATTGTTTTAGGGGGAGCTGTGAAGAGGATATTGAGAAGATTGTGTTAATAAAGCTACTTTTGGGTTCATGGATTTTTACATATGTTGGGCCATCAATTCCAAAGGGGGATATTGTTGCAATTTTTTCTATTTGAGGTGTTGACATTCATGTTTTTTTATTGATGTCTACATATATTTCAGTAGGATGTAGAAGTCTTAGAAAGACTAGTTATCACAGGAACATTCAAGATTGACAAATGTGTACACATAGTGTATGGTATGTGAGAGTATGCGAGCACATATTTGTCTAGAGGGATGAGTTTATGGATTATTTCTAAGATCGCTAGATTTTATGTGATTATTTGCATGATTTACAATTGTTTTGGTGAAAATAGGTTGCAGATTAGTGACAACATTATGAAAAAGTTAGCCTATGAGTTTTTGGGATAACTTGGATGCAAGCATGTGTTATTATATACAAGATTGAGGCATGGAAGAAGACATGTTGGAGAATTTTATTTGTGATTCTTGGGTTGATGGGTTTTTTTTTATGTCATCTGTGGCGTGTGATCTCGCAAAGAACTATTTGTGTCTAACTGCAGAGGTGAAATGTGTTTAGAGGATAGAGAGGGTGGATTATGGATCTTGGCATGTAATTGATGATTTATATTTGATGTTTATTTTTTTCAGTTACCATGTGTATCTTAGAAAAGGTCTATATAAGCTTTTGTGCATTGGGGAAGTCTTAACATGCCGACCTAATTGCTTATTGTAACTTGTATAAAGGAAAGTAGCATCTTGATGTGTAAATGTATGTGAGGGATGCTATGAACATGTGGATGTGAGTTCTATTGGATGTAGAGAAATGATTATATTTTTAATTCACTTCATTGGAGTTGTATAAGATAATAAGGTTGCTATCACTCGGTTCACTTTTATAAGTATAATTTTTTACTTCTCTTTGGACAGTGGGTCTAGAAGGTGGGTTTAACCTTCAGGAGGTGGATCTAACCTTCACTTTGGGAAGTGATCTCATCATCTCATTCAAATCCTAATAGGGTTTAGCAGACTCCTAACAAGGTATGTCCTTTAGCAGTAACTTTATACTAGATGTAATAATCAGCTCCTAACAGGACTAGATCTCCTAACAGGGATACCATATTTCTAGTACATTATTTTTGGGTGTTAATTCCCCTCTGGGTTTTCCCTTAACAAGGTTTTCCTCATGAAAAAAACTTGTGTTATGGTGTTATTTTAGTTTTGACTGAGTATTAGTTTTAATTTTAAATTTTATAATAATTGGGCACACAAATGACTCACCCCCCTCTCTGTTGTTCTAACAATTTCATCTTCATTAATGTGGATGCTCCTCATTCAGATATACTATTTCTCTCAACCTTGTATGTGTTATTCCTTGTTAACTTTGTCTTTATAATTACTATCAATTTTTTATTTTCAAGGAAGACATTATAGATAGAAATGAAACTTTAAATCTCAACACATGAAACTTAGGGATTTTATTTATCACATGTCACCACTCTTTAGAAATAAAATGATCCTTGTAGTTGGCCTCCCACCCCGAGCTCGAACCAAACCATTGACTCCACTACTATTGGAGTTAAAAATTCTCCCTCTAAGACCTCAAAAGGGACTCAACATGATCTTTTCAGGTTTGACCAAGTCAAAAGGCAAAAGATTATGTAAATCAATATGACAAATGAATATTTTAACAAAATTAAAGCTCCTTGACATTTTCTTCTATCATTTTTTGCACTAGGAAAAGGGGGTCACGCATGAAGTCTAATCCCCTAATCTTAAAGAACATTGGAATACAAAACCACCTCAAGATGACTATGATTGACTTCACTTGATTGAGACAAAGCCAATCCAATAGCTATTCTCTCAGGATTTATTCCTTTATTGCTTAAAATGTGGAAAAGAGATAGAAAATGTACTAATACTAATAAAAAAGCATGTGAGAAATTAACTTTCTGAAATGAAGATGAAGTTCAAAGGGACTTAGGACAGATTCATGTAGACCTAGAATTGAAATGGACAAGATGCTAATGCAAGTCTAAATTTATGACTATCAAGATCCTACAAACACGTATAACTATAGATATATAAAATTCAACTTAGAACCTATCTGTAAACTAAATTTGAGTCTATCCTGGGAGGAACAGAATTTAGTAGGCATTATGTTCCCTTCTTCTAGAGTTGGAACAAGAAACATAGTGAAGATCACATGGTATAAAGCATTTTTCTTCTAACAACTAAAGTCTTTTGCACCTTAAAATTTAAGAAGTTTGTGTGTGGGTGGCTGTATATGGTTTTTCCTTAGTCAACCCTATGTTTTTGTGATTCCCACCTCCATAGATAGCCATTATAACAAAGATAAAGTGTTTTGTGCTCATGAATCTAGAGTATGTCTAAATTGGTATGAGTATAAACACATAAATGTAATGTAAAAAGTCTACCCAAATGTGATAATGTAAATCCTATATGAAAATGCAACCAATGTATGTGTAGACACCCAAAATTGCTTAGTTGTTCTCTAATCAAGCAAATCTTCATTTTTCATCAAATTGCATCAAATCTCATCAAAATGGACTAAATCAAATTAAATGGACATTTATTAAATCAAATTAGGACAAAATCAAATTAAATCAAATGATCAATTAATAAATAACATTAATTAATTAAATATAAGCCTAAATGAACTAATCAAAACTATATAGTTGATTTTAATCAATTAATTGTATAGTTTAAATCAAAAATCAAATCCAACCTATTCCCCTACATGGATAATTAATTTATTTATTGAATTAATAAATCCTAGTATATTTCAACATGAATTTGAGGAACCAATGAGAATTGAGAAGGCAAAGCACATGGATCACTCCAAATTTGCAATCTCTACCACTCATTTGGTCTTTTCAATTTTATCCACTCATTTTGTCCCAAGCTTTGAGACAATCATTTAAATTTTCCCCTCATTTGAAACCATTTGAATCCTTTCACTTAACCAAGGCTAAACCATGATCAATTGACTCTACCCCATACACTTGGGAAAATCCTATAAATAGAGACAATTTTAGAAGCATAAGTAATCCTTGAAATTGGAATGCAAAGCATCCATACTATAGTCATTTTGAGAGAAATTGAAGAATTTTCAAAGCAAGATGAGCCATAGAAAAGCATAATTGAGAGCATTAAGTACGCGCTCTTAACCACATCATCAAGGTACTATCTAAAATACATTCTCAACTGCGCATAACCTCATGTGCAATTATATGTCTCATGTGCTAACTCAATCTCAGTCTGCTACTCTATCAATATTCATTAAAACACTGTGTTGATATCCAAATAGTATGTTGACATCAATGAAAAACATGGTCACTAATGTAGCATATGACAACTCCAGTAATGCTAACAATCTCCCCCTTTGGAATTGATGGCAACATAGATGAAAAACATCCAATGTTCCATAAATCCAAAAATCTTTTACTGGTCTTGTCTTCATCAAATCTTCTTTATCAATCATTATATTCCTCATTCTGTATATTGTTCCTCTCTTTCACTATTTATCAGCTTGTTTCTCCACTTTTTTTCTTGTATTCTTCTCCCCCATTGACATCAATGACAAAAGGCATCACTATGTCAATACAATACTAGCTCTAATGTCCAAGGACACTGTTTGAAGATACCACTTACCAAGAGTCCTCCATGACTCAACTAAAACACAGATACTCCCTCATAGAGGAAGCATCAGCAATCAGTCTAGAAAGAATAGAGTGCTTTGTACCACTAGGCTGATGCAACCACTGCATCACTACTCAAAATTAGGCTGGGGCATAACCCCAAGCATACCTCTCAAATACTTAAATATATCCTTAGGTAAAGGCTTTGTAAAAATATTTTCTATCTACTCTTTTGTACTAATATACTTAGGTCTGACTTCTTTCTCTACAACTTTCTCTCTTAAAACATGATACTTTATCTCTATATACTTTTTCTTTGAATGTAATACTGGATTCTTTGACATACTTAGTGTACTTTTGTTATCACAGTGTATGATAACATGTTCCTTAAATTCAATTCCAATATCATTCAACATTTTTTTCATCCATATTATCTGATTACAATTATTTTCTGCTACTACATATTCTACTTTTGTTGTGCTCTGTGAGATACAATTTTGTTTCTTACTTAACCAAAAAACTAACCTTCCTCCAAGAAAAAATTCTCCCCCTCTTATACTCTTTTTATCATCTACACTACCTCCCCAATTAGCATTTGTATATGCACATAGGGTAAAATCATTTGATCTGTCATACCATAATCCATACTCAATTGTTCCTTTCAAATATCTTAATATCATTTTCACTGCTGCATAATGTGATTCTTTAGGATCAGCTTAAAAACTCTCCACAATTCCAACTGCATTAGATATATATGGTCTTGTATGAGTCAAATATTGTAATCCTCCAATCATGGATCTATATTTTCTCTGTTCAAATTTAGGTGTTTCATCTTTTCTAGACAACTTGTGACCAGTTACCATTGGTGTACCAATAGGCTTACAATTTTCCATACCGAGTCTTTGCAATAATTCTTTCTGATACTTAGTTTGAGATAAGAAAATATCATCACTATTCTACACAATATGCAAACTTAAGAAAAAATTCATTTCTCCAATCATACTCATCTGAAATTTTGTCTTCATTTCATCAAAAAACTTATCACTTGCTTCATCTTCACCTCCAAATATTATGTCATCAAAAAAAATAACAACAATCAGTAAACCATTCTCAATTTCTTTTAGATATAAGTTACTGTCTACAGTTCCTTTAGAAAATCCCAATTTTTCCAAATACTTATCCAACCTTTCATACCAGGTTATGGGTTCTTGCTTCAATACATATAATGCTTTGTTTAACTTACATACCATATCACCTTCCTATGTCAAGGGAAATCCATTAGGCTTCTCTATGTAAACTTTTTCTTCCAATTCACCATTCAAATATTCTAACTTCACATTCATCTGATATAATTTGAATTTATTATAAGCTGTATAAGCCAAAAACATTCTTACTACTTCATCTCTTGCAACAGGTGCAAACATTTCTTCATAGTCAATACCTTCTTGCTGTGAATATCTTTTACGTACCAGACTTTCTTCATTTCTTATAACTTCTCCTTGTTCATTCATCCTGTTTCTAAATACCCATTTAGTTCCAATAACATTTTTTTCTTTAGGTCTAGGGACTAATTCCCATGTGTTATTCTTCTCAATCTGATCTAATTCTTCCTTCATTGCATGAATCCAATGATCATCCTTACAAGCTTCATCAGTACTTTTAGGTTTAATCTAAGAAATCAAACATAATTCTTCATGTACCTTATTTCTTTTCATAACTCTTGTGTATTTTCTTCCAATAATCTGCTCTACAAGGTGATTCTTTGTCAAATTCTTGTTTGGTGTTGCTGCTTCAACTCTTGCTTCAATTCTAGGTTCAAATCTTGGTTCTAATCTTTGTTCTTCACTTTCTTCCTCATCATGAATCTCAATCTGAAAATCATTATTAGTCTCAAACAATAATTTAACATTCTCTTGATTAGTTTTAGGATGAGCTTCTTCTTCTGTGCCATAATCAAGTATTCTTTCCTAAGTTCTGAACTTTTCATTCACTTTAACATTTTCACTCTCAACAATAGCTATATTTCTCTAATTAAAAAATCTAAAGGCTTTTCTCTTTAATGAATATCAAATAAATATACCTTCATCACTTCTAGGGTCAAACTTACCAATGTCATCATCTCCTTTAATATAACACTTACTTCCAAAAATTCTAAAGTATTTTATTGATGGTGCATGTCCAAACCACAATTCATAAGGAGTCTTGTTTGTATCTGCTCTGATTTGTACTCTCTTCATTGTATATACTATTTTATTCACTACTTCTCTCCAAAATGTCTTCACCACATCATTCTCATACAACATAGCTCTTGTTGCTTCAGTTATAGACCTGTTCCTTCTTTCTGCAATACCATTCTGCTCAGGTGTTCTAGGGGCTGAAATTTGTCTCTTAATTCCAATCACTTCAAAAAAATGTTTTAAACTCTCTTGAAGTAAATTCTCCTCCTCTATCTGATCTTAAACATTTAATCTTCATTCCTGATTCATTCTCAACTCTATTCTTAAGCAATCTAAACTTCTCAAATGCTTCTAATTTTTCTTTAAGAAAAGATACCCACATCATTCTAGTGAAATCATCAAAAAGAATCATAAAATAGCTTTCACCATAAAATCCTCTTGTTCTGGTAGGACCACTCAAATCTGTATGAACAATATCCAACTTTTTGGTTGTTGTGAACTTCTTGCTAGGAAAAGAACTTCCCTTTTGTTTTTCCATAACACATTCTTTGCATACCATGTTAGTAGGTTTCACAATCTTAGGAAAATCTCTCACTGCAAATGTAGTACTTATTGTCACAATGTTATCAAAATTTATATGACCAAATATTTTATTCCATAACCAACTGTCATCAATTTTAGCAATCAAACATGTCATCTCAGCAGGGTTCAACTAAAAAAACATTACCTCTAGTTCTTGTACCTGTACCAACCATCTTACCATCCTTGTCCTTGATACTACAAGTCTTTTCTACAAACCTTACCTAATAACCTTTATCAAGTAATTGTCCAACTCTCAAAATATTATGTTTCAATCCATCCACAAAGTAAACATCATCAGTATTAGTCTTTCCATCAAGTGTAATAGATCCAATTCCTTTTATACGAAAAGGTGCATTGTTTCAAACTCTAACAATTCCTCCATCATAGTTGTTAAGCTTTACAAATTTTTTCATATCACCAGTCATGTGATGAGAACAACCACTGTGTATGATCCAATGTATTTTATTCTCAACTTGGGACACTAAGACTTTCTCCTCTCTAACTTCTTTTTCAGGACTTTCTTCTTTAATTGCAACAAATCCTATCTCATCACTTTCATTATCACTTTCACTCAATAATTTCTCAATACTAGCTTCAAATTATTCATCATTAGCATAATAACATTCTTTAGGTATTCTAAGCTTAAAGTTCTTATTGTATTTCTTCACTCTCTTAGGACATTTAGATGCAAAATGACCATATTCTTGACAATCCAACATTTAACAATTTTCTTACCTTGAGGTTCTCTCTTCACAAGTAGGGCAATTCCTTCTTCAATCTTTATGTCTTCTTTAGATTTAGATCTATTTGTGCTCGCATAGTCTCCATTAACATTAACATTCCTTGTAGAAGTATGATGTACACTCAGTGCTCTAAAAGTTGTTTCAATTCTAGGCAAGTCTCTAGATTGTTTCAAACTTATCTCTACTGATTCCCATATTCCAAGAAGAGTCTCTCTAGTGAATTTATCAGTGCAAGGGATAAATTTTTCTATCATCTACGCTATATTATTGAATGCTGTGGTCAAGGTTTAAAAATCTTCCAAATAATCTCATCTTAATCTTTATTTCCTTCACAAGCTTTAATGCATGCAACAATCTTTGATATTCTGCCAATATAACTTCTAACTGATTCATCTTCCATCATTTTTGCTTCTTGAAATAGACATATCTAACTTTTTAATATGATTCTCTTAGCATGCTTATCACCTTCAAAAGTAGATTCCAAAGGTAACCAAATTTCATGAGATGTTCTTATAGTTTTTACTTGACTGTACTCATTCTCGGGAAGTGCTGACAAAAGTGCTTCTCTGGAAAGTATGTTACACATGAATAGATCTCTCTCAGTTTGAGTAAATTCCTCTATCTTATCTTCTTCAATGATTTCTTTTGCATTATTAGTAATCAACCAATATCCTAGACCTAAACATAACAAGTGTGTCTTCATCTTCTCTTTCCAGCTATCATAACTAACTCCATCAAACTTAGGAATTTCTTTTCTGAAATGAGTCACCATTGATCTCCTTAAGTTGTTAAAATTTTCCATCAAGGACTTGATGCTCTGATACCAATTGTTAGAAAGTAAATTCCACCAAGATAAGTAAGATGGGGGGTGAGTCAGTTATTTGAATAATATAAATTTTATCAATCTTATTAATTCTAAAACATGTAAATAACAATAACAGCAACCACAAAAAGATAACCATACACAATAACACCAGATTTGTTAACTAGGTAATCTCTTGATCAAAGAGTAAACCCTGGTGGGAATGATGCCCACAAAAAGATGTACTAATATGAAAATTCCTTGGAGAGGATGGACTCTGTTAGGATTTTATGAAATACATTCAGTATATATCGGTCCCTGTTAGGAGACTTTGAATCCTGTTAGAAGATTGTAACCCCATTAGGAGTTGTGGAAGGCAGAAGGACCCACTATCCAAATAGCTTCAAGGGAAAGACCATTGAACCCACTGTCCAATTGATCACTGTATTACTCAAAATAGAATAATACCAAATAAAGAGAATTCTAAAACTCTATATCCTCTCTTCTCTGACCATGCCTCTGGTGAACCAAATACTACTAGATCTCAAATACCAGATCTGTTAAATTTGCTTCACATACAATCCTTTCAATACAACTACAAAATCATACATACATGCTCACTCTCTATATCATCATCCTTTATTCCTCATTCATATATATAAAATCAAAATAAACAATATTTCCTTTATACCAAGCCCAATACTTCACAATTGAGTCAGCCAATTAAGCCTAAATAATTACAAAATATAAAACAATACATGTTACATAATTACAAAACACTTTCAGCTCACAAACTTAATAATTATTTACACATGGGATCCCAGAGTAAGTGGTCTTAGTCAAATCACCTTCATATTGTCTTCAAACTCTGCATAACTTTGGCAAACCAAATTCCATACTAGTCAAAAGATATAATCCAAACATCGCAAATTGTCTCTCAGAAACTCTATCAAAATACGATCTTCAATAAATCTCAAATAATTGTCACCAATAATTGAATCTATGTATGCACTCTTAACCACATCATCAAGATCCTATCTGAAATACGATCTCAACTACGCATAACCTCATCTGTAATTTTCTGTGCTAACTCAATCTCTGTCTATTACTCTGTCAATCTTCAGTAAAAAACTATGTTGATATCCAAATAGTATGTTCACATCAAAGACAAACATAGTCACTAATGTAACATATGACAACTCTAGTAATACTAACAATTATATTTGGTGGTAATGGTGAGTTGAGTTGAGGTTTTTCTGATGAAATGAAAAAATAATTTGAGATGTCTATGATAGGTGAGATAAAATTATTTCTTGGATCGCAAATTACATAGTTGGATAAAGGAATTCTTATCACACAGTCCAAGTATGTTAGAGAATTGTTGAAGAAATTTGGTATGGAAGATTCTAAACTAGTAGGAACTCCTATGGTTATTGGTTGTAAGTTAACTATGTATGATGATTCCTCTTGTGCTAATCAGACATTATACAGATCTATGATTAGAGGACTGCAATATCTGACTCATTCTAGACCATAAATATCAAATGATGTTAGAATTGTTGCAAGATTTTAATCTAAACTGAAGGAATCACATATAGTTGTTGTCAAGAGAATTTTCATATACTTGAAGGGTATAGTTGACTATGGATTATGGTATGGAAAATATGATGAATTTACTCTATGTGCATACACTAATGTTGATTGGGCAGGTAATGTGGATGATAGGAAAACCAAAAGTAGAAGTGCATTAATTTTGGGTAAGAGACTAGTTTCTTGTACTAGTAAGAAGCAAGATTGTATTTCTTAATCTACTAATGAAGCTGAGTATGTTTTTTCTTCAATAAATTGTAATCAATTTGTTTGGTTGAAGAAAATGTTGAAGGATATAAGGATAAACATTGATGAACCTATTACTATTTACTATGATAACTCTAGTGTTATAAATATTTCAAAGAATCTTGTATTACATTAAAGGATAAAGCATGTTTCTATTAAGTATCATGTCTTGAGGGATAAAGTCAGTGAAAAAGAAGTGAAACTAGAATATGTGTCTACTAAGGATCAAATTGTTGATATCTTTACAAAGCCTTGTTGAAGGATTCATTTTTGTATCTCAGGGAAAAGCTTGGGGTGATAGCACCTCCTGGTCAAAACTAATGATGCTAAGGATGACATCAGTCTAGAAAATCTATCAGAATATCATTTACATGATTGATGAGTTTGAGGACTACTCCTTAGGGGGAGAAGTCTTATAGTTATTATGGTTTGGTATTGATATTTTCCTATTTTTTTCCTTTTGAGGTGAGTTCAATTCTATTTGATGTCTTTGGGCCTTTTCCATTAATGTCAAAGGAGAGATTGTATGTGAAAATAGATGTGATTATGCTTAGGAGAGATTGTGTTGAGGCTGTATATTAACAGTAATCAGGTGGATATATTAATGTCTTTATGCATTGATCATTTTTTCACTTTGCATGTTTCCATCATTGCCAAAGGGGGATATTTTGGGAAGATTGTTGAGCATGTCAGAGTTTGGTTCTTGGGTGTGCTCACATTAATGTTTTCATTGATGTTAGCATACTTGTTCTTTTTTCAAACAATGTGTTCACATGTTCAGTGAAGAATATTTTAGTTTTTCAGGTGCTATATTGAAGATCTTGAGTTGTGATTGTGAGGTATTTCTCCATGGTGTTTTTAGTTTTTCTATAGTGGTTCACAGAAGTTTGGATGATAGTTTGAGTGAGGTATGATCAAGTTTTTGTTTTTTGTTGTCTTAATGTTCTTGTGTATAGTGGTTGAGTATTTGGATTGATATGTCTTGGATTTGATGTTTCAAAGGTTGCAAAACTTGTGGTTTCATGGTGCCTTATCATTTTGTTCAGAACTAGTTTTATTCATGCTTCAGAGTATAATAAGTTATCTTTTGTTGTGACAAAGTTTGGTATTTTAGTGTTCTTATTAATCAAAGATGAAGATGAGTTTGGATTTCATTATAGATGGTATTCATGGTGCATTTTTATGTTCTTGGATCCTATGATGATCATGTTGTTGGATTGCATTTTTCAAGGTGATCGGATTTTTTTTTTGGGTAGTGTGTTGGCCTTTCTTCATTTAGGTCTTAGTCGACTTGATGGAGTAACGTGTTGTGATTCCTGATGATGATTTGGTGACACGCTATTGTATTCATAGTTGAGTATTTGGGTCCAATCCAAGTCTTATCCAACTTGATTTGGATCACTTTGGAGATTGATCATTATGTTTACATCTTTTATTGTAATAGGTCTTAGTCAACCTAGTGGTTGATTATTCCTTGTAATTGGTATAAATGAGAGATTGTTTTGTAATTGTTATAGGAGAGAGATTGTGTGTGAATGTAAGGATAATTTTTTATAATTGTGTTCTACATTTAAGGAAGATTTTGTACTTTATTGGAACTTTATTGGCATTGGAGATGTTTTTTGTCAATTCGGTTGTAATAGTTTGTATGTCTACCCTGTTGTAATTGAAGATTGATTAATGAACCTAAATAAGGACTAGATCTAAGATTGTATTGTGAGTATTGGGCTTTGGGAAGTGTGCCTCCCTATTGGGATATAAGCCTATGGTTTCTTGTGCATCCTTTTTCTCTATTTTTCTCCTAATTGGGCAATACTTTTAGCAAAGTAAATTCATCTTGTGGGTTTGAATCCCACCAGGGTTTTCCCTTAACCATGATTCCTCGAGAACAAACCTCGGTGTTCTATTTTGTATTGTGGATCTTGAATTTACTATTTATCTTTCATATCTAAGAGGCTAAAGTGAAATTAAAACTAGTAGGTGTTTACAACTGATTCACCCACCTCTTTCTCAGTTGTGCTTGCCTCCTTTTTGGCCTAACAATTGGTATGTGGTGACTGATCAAGCAAATATTGTACACTCATAACATATATGATAAGGTTAATTTTATTATTTAGCCTTGTAAACCGCCTCAAAAGGTCTTGATAAATATGTGGTTATGCAATGTGAAATCATCTGATTATACTTTTATGTTTGATGGATAATAAAATAAGTGGACAATTATTTCTCTAGTGGATGTAGCCCATGTTAGGTGAACCACATTGAATCTTTGTGTTATTGTATTTTTGTCTTTCTTATTCCTACATCATCTTAATATATATTATTTCTAATGGTTTCTTAAACCCTAACACATAAAATCTAACAAGATAATTTATACAAATTAGATCTATATGATAATCCATACAGGATCAAAAGTTGTCATTAGTATATAAGCAGATAGTTTTGGTCGGTCGGTCATGATCAACGAGCGCAGTAATCACCGAAATGTTTTAAACGCTGAGCAATATCACAATCAACTGAGCATTATATCAATCGAGCAACATCACCAAGCACCAGTCTACACCGAGAGACAACATTTCACCGAGAAAAGTTGATCTCACCTACACGTCAGCTAAAGCACTTTAATCTTTAAAACAACTTTTTTCTTAGCTGGATAACCTTTTTTTTGGATCAAGAAAAGCTTTAGTTGTGGATGTAATTAGTTAACTGATTGTATTCATGTAAACTAGGAGATAAAGGTCAAGTTGTAAACCTTTAATCTTAGAGTTTTTCAAGAAAAGTGTGAAACCTTATTAGGTCAAATATTTTGTATATAGATGTAATAATCAATCAAGAATGTCATGATTGTAGCCACCAAGAATATATATGGATCAAACAGAGAGTTTCATACACAAGGAATGATAAAGGAGAATTCATTTTATAAATAACTACATATAAGGCTACCGAGAAGACTAGAGGTATTATCCATCACAATAAGGTGATATATTTTGTGTACTTAATGGATCTATAATCAGAAATTTGAGATTGTGGCAATCAGGTCATATATTATGTTACTCTCTAACAATTGTAGCAAATAGCAAAATTGTTTCACAAGGTGGACTTAACAGTCTTTTTTGTAAATCTCTTAACCGAGTGCACACATACATTGTGTTTCTAAAATATCTTAACTGAGTAGACCTAACAAGTCAGACTTGTTACTCCTAATAGAGTAAGATCATTAGAAGTGATCATAACTAGTAGCCCTAATAGGCACCTTCCATTCTATAGATAGTGAAGCTTTGTGGGTTTCATCTCCACCGCAATTTTTACCTTCTAATAAGGGTTTCTACGTGATCAAATAATTGTGTCATGTGTAAATGAGTTTCATGAATGTTTCAATGTTTGTTTACATGCATTTACATTTATGCTATGATATTTCATGCATGAAGTAGAAAAGATATAGTGGTCAGTTATGCAAGTAATGAGTACTAAGGTTTAATTTGTAAAAGTTTTTAAGGGTATTGATTCACCCCTCTCCTCTCAGTACACACCCTTCCATTATTCCAACAGTTGGTATCAGAGCTAGTTCTCTTATTTGGAAAAGCTTAATCACTTGAGAGAAAAGATCTTACAATGGAAAGGTATAAGCTTGATAAAAATATTACAAATCAGAAGTTGAAAATACAAATTTTCTTTGAGCAATACAAAGAGGCAAGAAACAAACTAAAAGAGTTATTGGATGAAATAAAAGACATGGAATCTCACTACAATGAAACTGTGTATCATGAAGAAGAGATACCTAACCTATTTTATTCATCTGGATCTAGATCTGGTAGTATATCTAACACGTCTGAAGGAGCCATTGCAGATCTAAATGAAATCAATCAACGTCTGACTAAACAAGTGTAATTACTGTAGATCGGTCAAGAGATGCAAATGGTAAGAATGGTTGATATTATGAATAATACAAGACAAGATGGGCAAGAAAGAACTTTGGCTATTGGTGACAGGAGAAAGATTACTGAAAATTTGCATGAGAAAGAATCTGAGATATAGAGACTTATTGAACATCACCTTGAGATCACCAATCAAATAGTTCTTATGAGTCATGAGGCCAACTGAGTGAACATGGAACTTGTTGGAAAATTGGAAGTTATTGGTGAACTAAAAGAAGAAAATGAGAAAGTGAAGCATGAAGTGAAGATTCAACAATAGCATAATGATATGACAAAGAAAGCTGAAGACAATACAAAAAGAATGGATGAATTTCTAAATGGACAAAGAAGACTCAACAACAATACTGGTTTAGGGTATATCAAGCTGATCAAAGGAATGTCTACACAAATCCAAGACCAAATAAGTGTTCATGTAATGATTGTAGAAAACTAGGCCACACATCAAATGTTTGCAAGAGCAAAGAAAAAGGTATTCCTAAAACTACTTCTACATTCATAGGTAATTGTTATAACTATAACAAGCATGGATACAAAGCGCATGAATGTAGATATAAGATGAACAAACCAATGAAGAAATATTACATGGAAAAAAAATTTCCTACTTGCAACATGCATGGCCACACATTTCATGATTGCAAGAAAAAGATAAAGAATGTCTGGAAACCTAAAGAACAAGAAAATGTATATCAACCAAGAAGATTTGATAATACATATTTTTAGGACTACAACACTTAGGTAAATTACACAGCATGTGGTAGATATGGACATATAGCTTCTAACTATATGAGGAAATGGATAAGAAGATCTAGAAACTGGACTAACCCTAGAATGACATGATTTCAATGTCATAAGATCAGTCACTTAAGTAAGGACTGTAGAGACCGAGTGACAAAGTCAAGCACTTTTGCAAATGGAAATACTATTGAAGAAATCATGAGAATGAGAAATCAAATGTGGAGGATATCTTCAAACAATGATAATGATGGACCAAGCACTACAGTTGGTGACACCTCATCCAATGGATCAGGTGATTCCACCACCCCCACCTAAGCAATACAAGTAAGTATGGAACTGCACTCTACGAAGCTATATTTAACATCAGTTCCTATATTCATTGAGAATATGCCAAATTAGCATGAATGAAGATGCACTATGGTATTGCATGTTATGTTTTTTGAATCTAGCATGGTTGGTCAATATAAACCAAGCATAAACTGCATGTCGGTGAACATGTGAAAGACAACTAAGTTGACACTATGTACCAAGCATTATATACTCACCGAGCTAAAGACTATGGTGTGTGTACCGAGCATCTTTGTTTCATCAACTAAGTGGTAGGTGAAGAATTTAATGCATCACTTAGGTTATTTTTCTATAAAATTGGCAACGTGAACTCATTCATTCACCTGACGTTAAAAATCAAATTACAGAACAAGTTAGAATATATTGACAAAGAGAGAAATAAGAATTGGACTCAAATATTTAATCCACCTGAGAAGGTACTGGCTTTAACTGAGATTGCTCACACTAAGGAGAAGGAGGCCACACCGAGCCTCAAGCACATATTCATCAATGACACCAAGGATGTCAATCCTATTGACTTAACCACATAAGCAAGTAAGGTCATGGATGATATTCCTGATATATTGAAATCATTAGGGGAAACACCAGTCATAACTATACAAGATATCACTCATGGTGATCCTGATGATGACGCCAAGGCTGATGAAGATGTCATTAATTCCACCGAGCCAACAAATGAAAAGGACACTACTAATGTTGCATTGGTACTTGTACCAGGTAATATGCCTTACTTGATGCAAGAAATCAATATAATGGTTGAATCATAGCAGACACCACCTGAGCCTGAAGCAAACATACCAATGGACAAAGATGATGAACACGAGGAGAAGGAAGATATAAGTGGAGAGCACAAACTGAGTGATGCACCCGCTGAGAACATTGGAGAGGCATACAAGGCTGCAAGTCAAGAATAATTTGAAGTAGAGACATCTACAACCAACCAACAGGTACAAACTAAGGACCCTATCCAAGGCACCACACCTCCCAAGAAATCAATGACAAAAACTGAGAAACAAAAGGCTCTTGCTATAGTACCTCATTCCCCTGCTTCAAGCAACATTCAAAAGAAGAAGAGGAATGAGAAAGGAAGTAAAGCCCCTATCACACTTGATGAGATCATAGACATACCCAATTTTGATCCAAAAAAACATGATCCCAAGTCCCTAACAAGATATGGGGAGCTATGAAAAATAAAAACACTACAGGACAACCTCTAAAAGGAACACAAAAATTCACAAGTCCTAGAAACAAAAAAGTTGATTCTATTACAAGTAGTGTCTGACACCAAGATTGATCAAACTGCACCCATTATTAATCAACTTGCAGTTCTGACCGAGGAAATCACAATATAGAATGTAGATGCCAAGAAGGTCATTGAGGAACGAGCAGAAGAGAAGTATCAATACAAACTCACCGAGAAAATCAGCCAAGAAGTGGCAAAGAATAAGGTGAAACTTTCTAAACTAGTATCTACATTAGAACCTGTTATTTCAAAATTAGTTACCTTAGCTCAAAATTTGTGCACTCTAGAGCACTTCACTGCTGAGAATAGTGAACAAATAGCTAAGATAGATGAAAATCTAAAAGCTAGTGCACAAAGTCTATCAACCGAGCCAAATGCATTCCAACTGCATTATGAAAATATTGTTGCATCTAAAAGGTCAATCCTTGAAATATAAAAGGTAGAAATCAAAATTAGAGATGAAGTAACTGAGCTACAGGCCATGTTACTACTGAATCTCACATTGTTGTTAACACACATGACTATGGAAAATACTCTAATTGCCACCCCAGAGATATCAGTAACAGAAAGTATATATGACATGCACACTCAAATCATTTTGGAGCAAATGACCCTAAAGCACTTAAAGGAGGAATGGGACAAGCTGATGGCACCCATTCAGCAATCTCATTCAAACATATTTGACAAGCTGTAAGTTCTACATCTGTTTCGTTACTTTCAAAAAAGGGGGAAACATGTACATACATTGTATCTACATACTGAGGCATGCACATAGGGGGAGTCATTGTAAAGGTAAAACACTTGGTGTATATACTGTACATATCAATTTTTGATACTAATACCAAAGGGGGAGATTGATAATCCATAAAGGATTAGAAGTTTTCATTAGTATATAAGAAGACAGTTTTGGTAGTCCAGTCATGATCACTGAGCGAAAGCACTCACCGAGCACAGTGATCACCCAAATGTTTTGAACACCATGTTGGAGCTCTAAATTTTTGGCAAACTTTGGAGTCCTATATAGTGATAAAACTCTAAAAAACTTTCATCCTAAACTCCATGCCCAATAATTGATGATATGATGAAGTACATGAAATGGGATACAAAAACATATTACTCTTCAATTAAAATTTGAGGGATTAGGGAAGGAAGCTCTGTGACAAGAACAATCAAAATTCGGCAAGCAAAGGTTTCAGAGATGCTGGAATTTCAACCTGTTGTAAAGATGATGTCGACAGAGAATGAAAATGATCAAATATTGAAAGTATAAAAAAGACCTAGTTCAGAAAATAAAATTTCCTATCTCCAGTAAAAATCTTAAGTTTGTACAATTTGATTTGGATTTTTGCCCAAAGCCAAATCCAAAAGATAGGTAGTTATTACTTAGTTAGTTGATTAGTTTTTTCTCAAAAGTGTTTTCTAAATTTTAATGAAAAAGTATGTCTTTTCACCCTAAAGGGGTATGAAAACTATTCAACCATATATATGTGGTGTAAAATGTAATCATAAAGGGAGAAACACATTGTACAATAGAATTTGATCACAATTGCAACATGAACTTTAATGTACTAGCTTTTCAATATCAATAAAGATAAGTGCTCTTCTTTTTATTTGTGGTTATAAGTTATATGTTTTCAGTTAGTCTTTCAGATATTCTATTTTATAGAGTGTTTCGTTGTGTTGAATTCCCTGAGTATCATAATTCAAAATTAATATATATAGTTTAAATATAAATTGAAAGATCTGCGTATCTTCTCTTGTTTTTTTTGGTCTCTTAATTTGAGTTAAATTTGATAAAATTAGTTGTATAGATTGATTTTAATTATAAGTCAAGTGGAAGCCTTTGAAGTGATAGTCTTGCTTTATTAAAAGTAATTTTTTAAAACTGTCTCCGATTGTACGTAGGATTGAGAATTTTCTGACTCTATAGCCCAAGTTTTTAGAAGGTACTGATCTAATCATTATTTGGAAATTGTTATATTAGTTCATGCTTTGTAGTTTGTAGATTATTAAATCATTTATTTCAAAACCTTACAACTAGGATCTTAGTGATTATCAGTTTAGTTAAGTTTTAAAATAAAAATTATCAAGAGATTCATTTTTTTCCTCCAAGGATCATTCACCACCTTGGGAAGAGCTTTATTTGTTTGTGTATGCAGTTGTGCGACATAGAAAATTTGATAGTTCAAAGTGAAATCATGCCTACCAGCCTTGGCTTGATTAAGCCAAAATTACAGAGGTATCAAGTGGTACATTGCCATTATACCTGTCAGTTGGCCAAAAGTAATCCATCATTTTTGGGCACCAACAAATTGGCGACTCTGCTAGGGAGAGTTTCTCACAATAAGTATTGTGAAGTTACCCAGAGTTTCAGATTTTGTAGATCAGACAACATTTATATCAGTTTTGTTTGAAAGTAGACTCTGCTGGAAGGAAGAATCTGAAAGACCAGAAAATCAACTTTTTCCTCAAAAGAGGTGGCGACTCTATTCAGTAAAACTTTTTATTCAGTGACTCTACTGAGGGAGAAGACTCAGAAAGAGATGATAGTTTTCTTCTTTGAAAAGGGAGATTATTTTCTTTCAGAATGTTTGAACCATTTCAAAGAAGACCATTTATTCCAAATGGCATCAGGCCATTGGATCTTAGGAGATTTTAGTGCATCCAAATAACTTATCCCCAAAACTTTCACAACTTTTACCAAGGTTCCATGGAGAATGGGATGAATCGAAACTACAACACTTAGATTCATTTTACATATTTATAGAAGATTATGAGATTTTTGCAGAAGATCAGGTGATGAGATTATTTGGTAGGACTTTAATGGACTATGCACAAAAATAATATGAATCACTACCCACACAATGTATCTCATCATGGACACAGTTTGAGAAATGGTTTCTTGATATGTTTCATGATGCCAGTGGTGAAGAAGACAACATGTATTATGAACAATATGAAGACCAAAGTTGCAGCATGGAAGAGGATCCTATAATGTCTCCACTTAATTTCTTTTGGAGCTTGGAGAGATTCCAAGGGGAGTCTTCTGTACACTTGTTGATGAGAATGGTGAGCATTCTTTGAGAGATACCTTCATACATTAGGCCTCTACACAAGGAATTAATTAATAGAATGAGTGAGTTGGGAATCACATCACATGATCCTTCTGTAAAGTTCCTTGCACATATATTATAAGAAGATGAGGAAGACATAAAAAGGGAGGCTTATGCTCAGATTGAACAAGGCCTTGTGCTTGATGATTATCTTGGTGAGGAAGATTAGTGCACCAGTCATACAGAAGATAAAGAAGAATCTATTCTTGAGAACCATAATAATACTTGTGATGGAATTGAGGAGAAAAATTTGGATTTGATTGAAGAAGAATCTATATGTAGTGAGATTTGCATGGAAATAGGTATCAATGACCATGATTATAAGGAAGAAGATATTCTCAATACAGAAGAAATCTCATATTTACTAGACATGGAATATCAAAAACATGTTGAGAAGAATGGTCAATTATTTTTCTCATGCACCATGATAAGCAAGTTGATGGATCAATATATATTCAGGGAGTACTAGATGAAGGAGATGATAACTTCCAAGAATCAAAGAGAGGAGATTAAATAGAATAGCATACAACTTATAAACAAGAAGAAGTTTTAGATGAAAGCTCTCATGAAAATATGCCCAAGCTCTCTATGTTCCTGAATTCATTATTTGAAGAGGAAGAAAAAGAAGATGTGCTCGAGTTCTCTATGTTCCTAAATCCATTGTTTGAAGAGGAAGTAGAGGAAGATATGTCTATGCCCTCAAATCCATTAGTTGAAGAATATTTTCTATGAAATCAAGTCCATCAGCATCATGATAAAAATAGTGGGCATAGTAATCATTTTGTGGATGATGAATCTCAAAATATGTATGGGGAAGTGTATTCAAAAAATGAGACATGCATCATTTCATCCTCTAAGAAAAAGTTATATTAGACATGTGAAAATGAGATAGAATCGAACAGACATAATGATGAAAATGTGTTGAATATTAGTTCTGAAAAATATCAAAGTGCCCTAACTGATCAAATTCCTGATAAGAAGATAGTTCCTGAATATGAGCTATCTTCAAAACTTTTATGTAAAGAGAAACAGTATCTGGAGAATGGAAATGTGGAAGATTGTGTGCAAGGAAACATCCAAGCAAGAGACATAGTTTGTATATTTATATGATTGATCATATGGATAGAGATCCTCCATCCAGCAAAGAACATAGTGCACCTGATTATATCTCAGAGGAAAAACATAAATCAAAAGCCATTGATTGTGTTGATAAAGTGAAACCAATGAATATGGTCCATAAGGATGATGCATCAGATACAACAAAACATCAGATGTTGGGATTGAATAATTCTAAAACTTGTCTATTTTCAAATATTCTAGTTGATAAGGAAAAGGAACAGTATAATATCATTTTCAGGAGATTTAAAGTATTTCATGATCAAAATCCTATCTTTGACAGAGGAAAATAATATTAATTTTTGGGGCCAGGGGCCACCAAATTAAGTTCAGACAAATATTTTATGAAGAGGATAGCTAAATAACGGTCTTCTTCTCTAGAGATAACTGGGATCTTTCTTTGCTCACACGGTGCATACGTCCCCAAAAAGAGCCTTTTGAAGCTCTAAATTTTTGGCAAACTTTGGAGTCCTATATAGTGATAATACTCTAAAAAGTTGCATCCTAAACTCCATACCCAATAATTAATAATATGATGAAGTACATGAAATGGGATACAACAACATATTAATTTTTAATTAAAAGTTGAGGGATTAGGGAAGGAAGCTTTGTGACAAGAACAATCAAAATTCTATAAGCAAAGGTTTCAGAGATGCTAGAATTTCAACCTGCTGTAAAGATGATGTCGACAAAGAATGAAAATGATCAAATATTGAAAGTACAAAAAAGTCACAGTTCAGAAAATCAAATTCCCTATCTCCAGTAAAAATATTAAGTTCATACAATCTGATTTAGATTTTTGACCCAAGCCAAATTCGAAAGATAGGTAGTTATTAGTTAGTTAGTTGATTATTTTTTTCTCAAAAGTATTTTCTAAATTTTAATGAAAAATGATGTCTTTTCACCCTAAAGGGGTATGAAAACTATTCAAACATGTGTGTGTGTGTGTGTGTGTGTGTGTGTGTTTAAAATGTAATCATAAAGGGAGAAACACGTTGTATAATAGAATTTGATCACAATTGCAACATGAACTTTAATGTACTAGTTTTTCAATATCAATAAAGATAAGTGCTCTTATTTTTATTTGTGGTTATAAGTTATATGTTTTCAATTAGTCTTTTGGATATTCTATTTTATAGTGTCTCATTGTGTTGAATTCCCTAAGTATCATAATTCAAAATTAATATATATAGTTTAAATATCAATTGAAAGATCTACATATCTTCTCTTGTTTTTATCAGTCTCTTAATTTGAGTTAAATTTGATAAGATTAGCTATATAGATTGATTTGAATTATGACTCAAGTGGAAGCCTTTGAAGTGATAGTCTTGCTTTATTAAAAGTAAGTTTTTAAAACTGTCTCCAATTGTACGTAGGATTGAGAATTTTCTGACTCTATAGCCCAAGTTTTTAGAAGGCACTGATTTAATCATTATTTGGAAATTGTTATATTGGTTCATGCTTTTCAGTTTGTAGATTATTAAATCATTTATTTCAAAACCTTACAAATAGGATCCTAGTGATTATCAGTTTAGTTAAGTTTTAAAATAAAAATTATTAGGTGATTCGTTGCTTTTCTCCAAGGATCATTCACCACCTTGGGAGGAGATTTATTTGTTTGTGTACGCAGTTGTGCGACATAGAAAATTTGATAGTTCAAAGTGAAATCAAGCCTAATAGCCTTAGCTTGATTAAGCCAAAATTGTAAAGGTATCAAGTGGTTCATCACAATTATACCTATCAGTTGCCCAAAAGTAATCCATCATTTTTGGGCACCAACACACCGAGCGATAGGAAAATCAATCGAGAAGTATATCAACCTAGTGACATCACTGAGCACCAGTCTACAAATCCATCATCGAGCACCAGTCTACACTGAGAGATGGCATTTCACCAATAAAATTGTGTCTCACCTACACGTCAGCTAAAGCACTTTAATCTTTAAAACAATTTTTTTCTTAGCTAGATAATCATTTTTTGTGGATTAAGAAAAATGTTAATTGTGGAAGTAATTATTTAACTGATTGTATTCATGCAAACTAGGAGATCAAGGTCAAGTTGTAAACCTTTGATCTTAAAATTTTTCAATAAAAGCATGAAACCTAATTAGGTAAAATATTTTGTATATAGATGTAATAATCAATCAATAATGACATGATTGTAGCCACCAAGAATATCTATGGATCAGACAGAGAGTTTTATACACAAGGACAAATAAAGGAGAATTCAGTTTATAAAGAACTACATACAAGGCTACCAAGAAGAACATAGGTATTATCCATCATAATAAGGTGATATATTTTGTGTACTTAATGGATCTATAATCAGCAATTTGAGATTGCAGCAATCAGGTCATATTTTTTTTTACTCTCTAACAATTGTAGCAAACAGCAAAATCCTTTCACAAGGTGGACTTAATAGTCTTTTTTGTAAATCTCTTAACCGAGTGCACACATATATTGTGTTGCTAAAATCTCTTAACCAAGTAGACTTAACAAGTCTAACATGTTACTCCTAATAGAGTAATATCATCAGAAGTGATCACAACTTGTAGCCCTAATAAGCACCTTCCATTTTGCAGATAGTGAAGTTTTGTGGGTTTCATCCCCACCATAGTTTTTACCTTATAACAAGGGTTTCTACGTGATCAAATACTTGTGTCATGTGTAAATGAGTTTCATGAATGTTTAAATTTTTGTTCACATGGATTTACATTTATGCTATGATATTTCATGCATGAAGTAGAAAAGCTACAGTGGTCAATTATGCAAGTAATGATTACTAAGGTTTAATTTGTAAAAAATTTTAAGGGTACTGATTCACCCCTCCCCTCTAAGTACACACCCTTCCACTATTCCAACACCATACACCAAATTAGAATGAAAATTTAAGGGTGTCGAGCTCACCAAAATATAATGAATGAAAAGTGTAACATGGGGGTATTTCACTAGCATGAAAGGTCAAGCTAGGAAGCTCACACAATAAGTGCTTTCACACATTGGAAGGAATGTGAACCACTAGGCTCAATGAGGCTCAAGCACTGAGTGGATACAATAGGTTTCTTTTGTTTTGGAATTTTGTTGAATATGGATATGCATAATGGAAAGTAAAGAACACAAATATGTGGGACAAGAATGGAATAAATGTGTATGTAGAGAAATTTTAGACTTTAAACTCAATTTTGATACCAGATCTAGAAATCCAAGAAAACAACTAACATGTGATCCAAATGTTAGTTTGGAATGGAAGGAACAGGGTGACCTATAGAGTATGAGGCAAATTGGTTGGATTGAGGCCCTCAGAGGAACCTATAACCCAAAATTTTTTGATGAAACTTCTGTCACCTATAACTCTATGTTAGATCTTCCTATAGCCTTTTATGCAACAAATCACCTGTCACCTGCACATAAAAATGAGAAAAATATTGGGGCATGAGGTTTTCCTTGGTCAAACTCTTGTTTAATAATTAACCTTGAAATTGAAATGAAATTGTATGAGAGAAAAAATATTTTGTTAGTAGAAAAGGCTATTGGAGATTTGATTCTGAATAGTTGATTGATTGTATGTTTGTCATTGATGACAACATATAATACACAGCAGTACTTCTGTATGTACTTATCCATATGATGACATGAAGACTTGCATGGATAGA
>MU225198.1:256209-271924 GCA_018584345.1 Thuja plicata
ATAAAGTAAGCATAGGTATTTGTGTGCTCTATTATGATTTTAAGGTATTATAGAATTTTTATTTATGAAAGCATTGAGATAAGGGAATGTTAGATTTTCATTTTGATTACGATAACGACATGAACTGATGCTTTCGTGTTGTTCCTATGAATGTAACATATGCAATGACACATCATAAGAAAAGGGGAATATTATCGGGGAGAGGTAACCTAACCTTGTAAAATTGTAAGGTAGTAATGGAATTCACACACTCACTAGAATTTTAATGTGATGCTTGGAAAACTTGTTGTATTTGTTGTTTTATCAAATGTGTTTACACTGTCTTTAAAAAAATTGATTTGATGAATATGCGTGTTACATCTTCTAAAAATTTTACAAAAATGAAAGTTCATATGCATTAAGAAATGAAATGTAGAGCATAGTTTCCACAGCAAGTCAAAGTAGTGATATTTCTATCAAGATAAATTATTCTTAATGTTTTTTGCATGATTATATTATCTTGAATGTTGTGAAAACAAAAAGATAAGATAGATTGCATTAAAAGAAATTGTTTATCATATTGATTGGTTTTATTAGATTAATTATATGTTCCAACTGATGCATCACGACGATGCATTGTCTAAGGGGAGAAGGATGTCATAACCATAATGTTTACAATTATTTTCACCGTAATTTCTTAAAGTCTTTTTCAAAATATTACGTAAGTCGAAGCTAAGAGATAAGTTTATTTAAAATACAATGTCAACATTTTAAAAATAGTTGTTGCCAAATCCAAGGTAACCCTAAAGTGGGGATTTAACAAGTGTCATCTCAACTTAACCCTTCTATAATTTTCTCCAAAAATTTAGTTATGAATGAAAATTTTTAAGATAAAGGAGGGGGGATAATAAAAGACGTTATCATCGGTTCTTGTTTCTTTTTTTTTTTTGTGTGGGGGGGGAGGGAGGAGGAGGAGGAAGAGGGGTGGAGTGGGGGGGAATGCAAGGAGTGGAAGACGAGCACTTACTTGAAGGGAAGAAAACATAGAAAATAGGGAATTAAGCTGGATATAGGAGATTCACGGGGAAAAATAAGAAGAGATTCAAAGTAGTACAAAGGTGGTAACAACTCATGATTTAGGATTTACAAGTTATGTCCAGGTTCCTTCATTCATTCCTTCTTCTTTAATCTCCAAGAAATGAAAGCTTTCCACTGACATATGAAAAGTAGACCGTCTTGCTTATGACCTGTCCCTGCGAACCATTTGAATCACCAGAAAACTAAATCATTGGAACTCTATTTTTAATAGTATTAGTTAGTAACCTCAATTCGTATAATTATAACTGTATCTTAAAACAAGGATATGGGATTATGAAAATTTCAATTGGTTTAAGGCAGTGTCGTCTACAAGATGAGAGCTGATGTTAGCAACTAATCCCAATTTTGGTTGTCATATACATTCAAACCCTTAATTACAATTAGCGTACACTAAATAAAGGTATAGGCTGTCGAATTATTTGGAAATTTTTTCATTATATGAGCTATGGTTTATGATTTTCTAATTAAATAATCAATGAGATATGTTAGTTACGGCCTTATTTAGCTATGTATCTTCCCAGCTGGACGGTTATATTCCAAGAGGAATTTAGTTGGTTAGAAAGCCAAGTCCATCGTATGGTGAAATAATATTCTAAGTTGAATTAGTAGTTAGAGGAACATGAATAGTACCAAAATTTTGTGAATCTGATTTTTTTTTTAAATAGCTAGATAGAATGATAGATACACTCTTGATGATTAAGATGTTCCTAGGAAAATGTAGATAGAATGATAGATACACTCTTGATTATTAAGATGTTCTTAGGAAAATGTGTGATTAATGAGTGGAATATCGAGCTTTGTTTTTACTATGTGGCAGATTCCATTTGCTATTATGAATCTTTGACTTAAGGATGATGAAATATAATATTAATTGTTGCATAATCTTATATCATAGTTGGAAAACTTGGCACCAGTATTTTTCATTTGAAGATTATCAAATACCTCTTAGATATGTGTTTATGTATCAAACAACATTACAGAAAATGTATTCAAATAAATCTGATACTCTCTGTCTTAATCTGAATATAGACATGTATGTATTGTGCATTTTGTTGAATGTATTTCTTGTTGTCATATTGGCATGTTGGATGTGTTGTGATTGATGTCAACATATCAGAGGAATCAGAGAAATCAAAGGAATTTATTATAAGATTTATTTGTTTATTGCTAACTTAACTGTTGCAGGATATCCAGTGGAACGTGATGTTTTGAGGTTCAGTGAGAATTGGAAGAGGTCGTGCACATGGGATATTGTTGAAGGAGGTTAGTGCTTAGTTCACTCCAAGTTTCAGAGGATACCATGAAGATTTGAGCATGATTCAAGGTCGGAATTGGTGACTGAGAAACAGGATGACAAATAGTATTGACAGGAAGACAGAAAGATGTTCAGTGTGCACAATCAAGTTAGAATTTCATAGAGAGAACCTAGGAGTGTGTTTGGGACATACTCAAGTGTCTTTAATTTAGAATTTTTGTACTTCAAAGTTCTGCATGGCATATTTTTATTATCTCAGAACCTTGTTCTTGAGGTTCAATCCAAAAGGGCTAGAAAATCTAATGGTTTTGGTGTGTTTGAGTGTTTATCATGATGGTATAGGATGTTCTTGAAGTATGTTCTTGATGAGTTGGAAATACACATGGATCAGAAGGATCAGATTGGTGGAAGTTTTGGTCAATAATATTATTTTTATTATAATCTTTTGTTCTTGGATGACTTACTTGGTAAATCATGTTCCACAAGTGTTAAATCGTAAAATCTGGGAGATTTATGATCTCGAGGTGGTTGATATAGGTCGTGGCTATGATTTGACAGTCACGGCTAGATTTGAAACATGAGATTTTGTGCGATGATTTGAAGAGATGGTGAATTAGGTATTTCCAACCTAATTCTTGATATAAGATAATGAATTAGGGAAAAATCAAGGTGTGGATCATGGTTGTGAATACTAGAGGTTGCCAGTAGAGGAAGATTTTGATTTAGTGATGATCATGAGTGTTTTATCAAGGGGTTGAACATAGATCTGCATTGTGCTACATTGGAGTTGTATCAAACATAGGGAAGATGTCATTTTCACAATTCACAAAACCCTAGATCATTATAGTTATCAAATTGTAAGGCAGTGAGCCTTCCTCAGGGTTGTATCCCGAGGCTTTTTCATTTGAGAAGTGAGCTCTAAGAAATGAGCCTAAATGCGTGTATATTCCCCATATATGTAATAGGTTTATACTTCTAACAAGGTATTTACTTATTATCGGTAATCAGTCCTGTAGTGGTTTTTCCCCTAACACAGTTTCCATGATTAAAATCTTGTGTCAAATTGTGTGTGTTGGAATTAATGGGAAGTGTGTACTAAGAGTGGAGGGGTAAATCAGTACCTCTAAAACTTTTGTATCTTTTAACCTTTATCCTTTAAGTTATCAAATGTTTATCCAATCATTTGTTCTATACTATCTTGATGTAAGATTTATCTATTCATAAACTTAAGCATACATGTGAACATTCATAGAAAAATTTACGAAAGTAATTGACACATGACACAAGATTTGATATCACAGAAAACTTCTGGTAGGAAGTAAAAACTGCAGTGGGGGTGGCACCCACAAATTCTTCACTATCTGCAGATTGGAAGGGGTCGGTTAAGGCTTACAATTTGATCATTTTTGATGATCTACCCGGTTAAGAGTATTTGTGGAGACCTCTTAAAGTCTACTCGGTTAAGAGATTTAGGAACACTGTTGTGTGTGCACTTGGTTAAGAGATTTATAGTTGGAATGTTAAATCCACCTTCCTTGCAAGGATTTTTACACTTTTCTTCACTTGTTAGAATGAAAGAAAATTACAATTTGACCTGGTGTATGCAATCTCCTATTGTTGATTACAGATCCATTTAAGATTACATGAATAAGTATATCACCTAATGTGATTGAATAATACCTCTGATGCTCGGTAGCCTCTGTTCTTGGTTCTTGATAGCCAAATTCACCTTTTCTTGTTATGGTTCTTTAAACTTTCAATCTGATCCATAGATGTCCTTGTATGCTTCATTCATCCTCTCATATCCTTTCACATCATTTCTCTCATACATTATAATGAGTGATTGCATAGTCTATTTATAAGACAGATTGACGTAATCAAGTTTCGTGTAAAACAATGTTAACTCTAAGATCACAAGTTTACAACTTTACCTTGATCTCCTAGTCTATGTGTTTTGAATCAGTTAGACTGATTAAAGCACTTACATTCATGTTTCTTGTCCCTAAAGAAATGGTTTTAAAAACAAGTCAAGACTCTATAAATAAAACATGACTGTTTTATCTGACGTGGAAGTCAGCTTGACTTTTTGCGGGCTGCAACTGACTTTCAGTTTCTATCGGTCGGTTATGCTCTAAAGTCAGTTAGACTGATTCTTGGTGTTCCTACTTGAACTATCTCTTGGGTTCCTTTGTGACTTTTCTCTCAGTTTGCACTATGATCTACTTTTCTGGTTTCACTTTCAGGTTCCTCTTTATCCTTTCCACTTTGCAATTTTGGTTTACACACAAAATTGTGTCATCGATTTTCTTTGTACTTAGCAGTTTTTGGTGATCTCTGACATCTGCATTTTTTGTTTTCTCTTTGTCCTTTCTTTCGGTGTATGCTTACCGAATGTGTTCTTTGCATACTAATGGAAAAATAATGTCATCAATCTCCCCCTTTGACATTAGTATAAAAAATTGATATGTGCAAAATACTAACAAAATGTTAAGTATGTACAACATATATAATCCTTAGTCATTTCATGACTCCCCCTATGTATATGCTGGTATAACATTATTTTCCCCTTTGTATTTCTTTTTGTAGTACTGTATAGCTTCCTTATCTGTACATATCATTATTTTCCCCCTTTTTTGATATCAAGGGCAAAGGTGTATACCTTATAACTCATCAAAAATGTGGGAGTGTGAAGACTTCATGTCTTCCATCATCTTCTCCCATTAGTCTTTTAGGTTCTCTAGAGCCATGTGCTTGAGTGTGATCCTTGAGTGCATATCATAGATGTCTACTATATACATCTTAGGGTTTCTATCAGTTGTCTTGTCGAACTAATATGTTGTTGAAGCAGTGTCAGATTTGGGAGAAGTTGAGCCTAGAGCTCGGTGACCTCTTCCTTGAATTGTGTTTCTACTTCCCACAGTTCTTTCCTTAACCTTTTTATTTAAATAATCTTTTCATAATGTAATTTAATTAGCTAGATCAGAATCTAACTTTGCTATGTTTTCACTATGCTCCTTAGTGAATTTATCTAGTGTGCTTAGTTGTTGAATCAAGGAAATAGCTTCAGCAATAAGAGGATCTAATTCACGTATGAATTCTAAAAGATTTACCTTGTTTTCTACCACTTCTTGGCCGATTTTCTCAACAAGTTTCTGCTGGTACTTTTTCTCTTCTTTCTCTTCAATTTCCTTCTCTGCATCAATGTTCTATGTTTTAATGGCTTCTGTGAGATTGTCTAGTTGATCAAGTATTGGTTTATTGTGATCAACATCAACATCAGGTACAATCTGGTGCAATATGTCCCTAGTTGTTTCTAGTACCATGGAGTCACGATGCTACTTCCACAACTTATCTTGTAATGCCTTCCTCTAGCATATTTCACCGTATTCCTTTAGTGCTTCATAGTCAAGTGTAGTTGGGTCACATTTGGGTATCTCTATGATTTCATCTAGAGTGACTTCCAACTTACTCTTCATCCTATGTAACAATGACATCTTCATCCTTTTGTATTTCTTCTGTTGGGTCATCGGTTATGTCGATGACTGTGTTATCCACAATGTTGTCCTTAGTGGTGTCCGGTCATATTTCATCTGCAACTTCCACATTCTTGTTTCTAGTTGTGTTCATTTATTCTTTATCTAACTCAACTGATGTGTCATCTTCTGCATCTTTGATTATTATGTGTTCTTCAGTTGCCTGATTATCATCTTTCTGTTGTAGGTCTTTTTTGGGGCTATCTTCCTTAATAGATCTATTGAGTATTTTACTCCACTTTTTGTGACTTTTTTGTTCAAGCTCTATAAGCCTCCCTTCAATAAATTTGTAGGCTCTCAACTTGGGTGAGAACTCTTTTTTATGGTTCTCCATCATCTCATCAATTTCTTCCCTCTTGGATTCAGGAGGCATAAGAGAAACAAGTACTCTTTCTCTTATCTCCTTCTCATTCTTTAATGCAAATGACCATCTGGCATATAATATGTCCAAGAGTTCCCTTGGTACGTACTTGAATTTGTACATCTTTGCAATGATGACATCTTCAACTTTGTTTTGATCTTTTGGATCCAATTTTAGCCATCTTCTGATCTTAGAATCTGTAATAGATCCTGAATTTGCAATAGATTTGCATACCTCATCAATGCTTTCTTGAACCTTAATCTTTTCTGCTTGTACACCTTCGTCTTGTTCGGTGTCCTCAATATCTTCCCTTGTTTAAACAAACCTTCTTCTCTTTGATGACCCTCTTTTCTATGTGGCTGGTTACTTCTTGTAGGTTCTTACCTGTCATTTCTTCAAGGGTGAAGGAGTTGAGTTCTTTTTTGTTTGGCTTCTTAGCTGGTGGAGGAGGTGGTGAATCTGACGCTGTGGCCTCGGAGTCATTCTTTCCTGCAGCTTCACTGATGGGTGACTGGCCTTTGGTCTCTTCCTCCTTGTCAGCTTCGTCTTCCTATTTGGTTTCTTCTTCTGTTACTGACAATATTTTCTCTAGGTTCTTGACCATTTTATCCTTTTTCTTATCTATTTTCTTTACAACCAAGGAAGATTTGATTCTTGATTTGGCCTCATCATAAGTTCCAAACTTTGGTTTTTTCTTGTCTAATGGTTCATTTATCAATGCATCAATTACATTGGATGCTTGATCAATATTGACCTCATACTCCAAAGGTTGTATCCATATTGTCCTTGGTACAACACATTTAATGTATGTGTGGTCGGTGTCAATCCTAAAACATATATCATTCTTGAATTTCTCTATAAGCTGCTCAGGGATCCTTACCCTTTTCTACATTCGATCCTTGAATCTTGTAAAGTATTCATCCATGACTATTTCAAAGTTGTCCCCCATTGATGTTATGTATTCACTGATCTGCATGGTGACCGACTTTGTGGTATCCCATTTTACATCTCCTACTCATGGAAATGTTTCTTGAAATTAAAAGAAAATGCACATGATAAGTGATCCAAACTTACATGTATTTGTCCTAGCATTTCTTATTGTTCTCATGTTCTCTTCTAGATGGCTCAGTAGAAGTGCTGACAGATCCAACTGATTACCTTTCTTTACAATCTTGTATGTTGTATCTACTGCACCAGATGCTATGTTATTCATCTTGCTTGCTTGGAAGAATTTATAACCTAGAACACATTCTCCAAATTTAAGTTCATCATCGGTTATAGTAGATACCTTCAGTCCTCTGCCATCACACTTTTCTCCTGTGTTCTTCTCAATCTCAACCTTGGGTGGGTGTTTCAATTCCTTTACCTTTTCGGTTACAGGGTAACCGGTGACTGCATGGATAACATCTCGGGTTATCATTTTTGTCTCATCCATCCATAGCTTGTGATTGTGCATTTGGCTCAGTACTAACCAAATCCACTCAATTTTGAATGCCTTCGGGAACAATAGGGCATTAGTGAGCCCTTTCACTTGTATGTGTTTGTGTTCATCTTTTATGGATCCATCTTCATTACACAACTTCTTGTAATCTTGTTCCACTTCTAAGTTGCCAATTTCTGCAATATTTTAGTGGATGTAAGCTCGCACATCTTTGATGAACAAAACCCTAGCTGGTATTTGCAAAAAATGTTCCAGCATTGTCGAGTTGTGATGCAACCTCTAGGAAAATCTTGTAGTGAGGTTCCTCACAGGTAGAGTTCTTAATGAGTTTAACCTCATCCTTCTTGATGTTCTTATGTTTCGTGGTTCTTGAGGTCGTGGCCATTGTTTCAGAGAAAATTTAGGGCTTTCTAAAAAATGTGCAAACAGAGTTCTCGATTGTCGTAGAAACTTATTGTTTACACCTGTAGTGGTCACTAATCTGTTGGAGTGCTTTGGGTCGAGCTGAAGTCGCTCTGTGATAATTTTGTTGTTTTCACAAATATCGCTCTCGTCGCTCTACTCTGATCATGGTGAAGAATGAAACCCTTCTGTTGCCCTTTTATAGGCATTTTCCCTAAAGACGAGTCATTAATGCTCAACCACTCCTTGGTGTTTGAAGATGGAGTTCATCGATTTGAACATTAACTTCTCTTCGGTGACAACATGAAGTTTCAGGGTGGTCGTTTAACTCTTTACTTTTACCGACAAGTTTTGGTGTTGTGCACAGACAACTTATTCATTTTTCTCTATTACCACCGAGTTTCGGTTTACACTAGCAACTTTGCTTTCTCATGTTAAATGACACTTCTCGGTAAGTCTAGGGAGTTTTATCTTTGAATGTATATCGACAGATTTCAGTATGTATTACCCGATAGTATAGTTATCACAAATTTTAACAAGTACTATTATGATGCATCTTTACTTATGCTAATTTTGCATTTCATAAACATATTATGGAACTTATGTAAAGTAATACATAGTGTAATGCAGTTCCATACTTGTTCTTCTTAGGTGGGGGTGGTGATGTAACCAGATCCATTGGATGGGGTGTCACCATTTGCATTGTTCGGTCTAGCTTCATCATTATTTGAAGCTTTTCTCCACATTTTTGTCTCTCATTCTCCGGATGTCTTCAATGGTGTTTCCATTGGGATAAGTGATGGTCTCTATTATTCAATCTTTGTAGTCTTTCTTGAGATGACCAACTTTATGATAGTGTAAGCATACCATTCCGGGGTTAGTCCAACCTCTAGACTTTCTTGTCCACTATCTCATACAGTTTGCAGCAATGTGACCAAATCTTCCACATGTTGTACAATTTTCCCATGTGTTGTAATCCCATACATACTAGTTACCGACTCTTTTCGATTGATAGGGAGTTTCTTAACCTTTAGGCTTCCATGCTTGCTTTTTCTTTTCCAGCATTCAATAGTTGTGTGCCCATTCATTTTGCAAGTAGGATAGTATTTGTCCATGTAGGCTTCCTTCTTTGGTTGTTTCATCTCACACTTACATTCATATACTTTATATCCTTTCTTGTCACATTTATAACAAAATCCTATGAATGAAGATGTGGATTTAGGAATACCTTTCATTTTGCCTTTGCATACATTTGATGTGTGGCCTTGCTTTCCACAGTGATTGCATGTCATCTTTCGTGGTCTTGGATTTTCATAGACATCCTAGATCAGCTTGACTGGGTGATTCTCCATTCTCGGTAAAGCCTAGACCAGTGTTGTGGTTGACTCTTCGTTGTCCTTCAAGAAAATCATCCATTCTTTTATTGCTTTCTTTATAATTTCATTATGTTGTTGTTGAATTCTTATTTCATGTTTCAACTTTTCATTCTCAACCCTTAGCTCACCAATAGCTTATATTCTTTCAATGAATTCAACATTCATTATGTTTACCTCTTGAATCATAAGAATAATCTGATTTGTAATCTCATGATGATGCTCTGTAAGTTTTTGTATTTCAGACTCTTTCTCTTGTAGCTTTTCTGTAATCTTCCTTCTATCATCAATATCTAGTGTTCTTGCTTTCTCAGATTGTCTAGCATTGTTCATGACATCAATCATCCTTACCATCTATGTCTCTTGGCCAATTTGCAAAGATTTCACTTGTCCAGCCAGGTGTTGATTGATTTCATTTAGGTTTGTGATGCTTTCTCCTGATGTGTCTGATGCTTTGCTTGTAGTTGATCATCAAGACTCAAAGAAATCTGGTATCTCTTCCACATGATAATCTGTTTTATTACAGCGAGATGTCATAATATTTCTTTCATCTAACAGCTGTCTCATATTGATTCTAGCTTCTTTATACTGCTCATAGAAGATCTAAATTTCTAGCTTCTTATTCTTAATACCTTTTTCAAGTCTGTACTTCTCCATTGTATGATCTTTTCTCTTAAGCCTTTAAGATTTTCCAAAGAAGAGACTTAGCTCTGATACCAATTGTTGGAATTAATGGGAAGTGTGTAGTGAGAGGGGAGGGGTGAATCAATACCTCTAAAACTTTTGTATCTTTTAACCTTTATCCTTTAAGTTATCAAATGTTTATCCAACCATCTGTTCTATACTATCTTGATGTAAGATTTATCTATTCATAAACTTTATCATACATGTGAACATTCATAGAAACATTCATGAAATTAATTGACACATAACACAAGATATGATATTGTAGAAAACTCATGTTAGGAAGTAAAAACAACGGTGGGGATGATACCCAAAAATTCTTCACTATCTGCAGATTGGAAGGGGTCAGTTAAGGCTTACAATTTGATCACTTTTGATGATCTACCTAGTTAAGAGTATCTGTGAAGACCTGTTAAAGTCTACTTGGTTAAGATCTTTAGCAACACTATTGAGTGTGCATTCGGTTAAGAGATTTATAGTTGGACTGTTAAATCCACCTTCCTTGAAAGGATTTTTACACTTTGCTTCACTTGTTAGAATGAAAGAAAATTACAATTTTCCCTAGTGTATGAAATCTTCTATTTCTAATTACAGATCTATTTAAGATTACATGAATAAGTATATCACCTAATGTGATTGAATAATACCTCTAATGCTTGGTAGCCTCTGTTCTTGGTTCTTGATAACCAAATTCACCTTTTGTTGTTCTGGTTCTTGAAACTTTCAATCTAATCCATAGATGTGCTCATATTCTTCATTCATCCTCTCATATCCTTTCACATAATTTCTCTCATACATTATAATGAGTGATTGCATAGTCTATTTATAAGACAGATTGACCTAATCAAGTTTCAAATAAAACAATGTTAACTCTAAGATCACAAGTTTACAACTTTACCTTGATCTCCTAGTCTATGTGTTTTAAATCAATTAGACTGATTAAAGCACTTACATTCATGTTTCTTTTCCCTAAAGAAATGGTTTTAAAAACAAATCAAGACTCTATAAATAAAACATGACTATTTTGTCTGAGGTGGAAGTCAGATCCACTTTTTGCGGGTTGCAACTAACTTTTGGTTTATGTCAGTCGATTATGCTCTAAGTTAGTTAGATTGATTCTCGGTGTTCGTGCTTGAACTGTCTCTCAGGTTCCTCTATGACTATTCTCTCATTTTGCACTATGATCTGCTTGTCAGGTTCCTCTTTATCCTTTCCACTTTGCAATTTTGGTTTACACATAAAATTATGTCGTCGATTTTCTTTGTACTTAGCAATTTTTGGTGATCTTTGATATCAGCATTTTTCGGTTTGCTCTTTGTCCTGTCTTTCGGTGTATTCTTACCAAGATTATTCTTTTCATACTAGTGGAAAAAAAATGTCGTTAGTGTGGGTGTGATTATTATTTGTAGATGCATGCATATTTTCTTTTCAAGTAATCAAATTAAAATTTAGGATATTTAAGTTTAAGGGTTTTAAGGAGTAAGGGCTTAAACTTTTAAGTTTTGGGAACAACTAATTCTACCCCCCCCTCTCTTAGTTTTTCACTTCCATATTATAAATAATTTGTATTAGACATTTGGTCCCTTGAAGGAATCCTAACAACTTGAGGGGATACGATATGGTAGCTTACAAGAAGGACAGCCCAAGGTTTGAAGGCACAAACTACCCCATATGGAAAGGTTGGATGATCACTCATCGAAGATGCATTGGAGAAGATTATTGGACCATCATAAAGAAATCCTAAACTCCTCCTGCATATCTATCTATGGCTACACCAGATGAAAAGAAGCAATTTGAGTATAACATCAGAGAAAAGGAAGCATTTCTAAGTTTGCTATCAGATACATAGTACACAAATGTGATGGAATTAGAGACTTCTCATGAGATATGGACAAAGCTATAAACTCTTCATGAATGAGATGCACGTGTCAAGCAAGACAAGTTATAAATTCTGAAAGGAAGATATGAATCCCTGAGAATGTATGAGGATGAGAACATCAACTCTTAAATGTTGAAGATAAATGAATTATTCTATAGCATCAAATGTGTTGGTGGTGTATTGGATGAAGGAGATATTATTTCAAAGGTAGTGAGATTTCCGCCCTCTTCTTACAAGAGAAAAGTTATTGGTATTGAAAAAATCAAAATTATTGTTGTTGTGACAAGAGATACATTGGTTGGTAAGTTATCTTCTTTTGAAATGAGTGAGTTTGGTGATTCTTTACCCAAGGTTGAATCAGCTTTCAAGGCTACAATATCTGGAAGAGATATGCATAAATTAGATCAAGGTGAAGGATCTACAAGAAGAGTATCAAGATTTGAAAAGGAGATGAGAGAAATTGAAGAAGAAGAGAAAGATCTTTAGGAATTGGAAGCACTCATTTCAAGGAGACTATCAAAAGGATCTGGTAAGTACAAAGGAAAAATATCTTTCAAATGCTTTTGTTGTACAAGAAGATAGGACATTATGCTTCTAGATGTCCGAAGATATTTTCTAAGTATAAGCCTGATAAGTCTATAGATGGAAAAAGTTGCATTATGTTGTTGATGATGAAGAAGTCACTGATGATGAATCTGATAATGTTAAGAGTTATGATTAACTTATGTATGTTGTTATTAAAGATAATTAATCTAAATCTATAGATCCTATGCCTAATGATTCTTCTAGATGTGTACTTGAGGAAAAGGCTTTAGCTTCTCGAGTTATCAAAAGGGATGAATGGATTATTGATAGTGGTTTCTCTCATCATATGATCGGTGACAAGGATAAATTCTTAAGCATTGAAAGGTATGATTTTGGAATGGTAATATGGGGAAATAATTCTTGTGGCATGATCAGAGGAAGAGGATCTATCTCTTTATATGGTAAGACTACTACTAAAGATGTGTTGTATGTAGAAGGATTAAAGCACAATCTTATGAGCCTTGGAAAACCGATGGAGAAAGGATATGGACTACATTTCAAGGATGAAATTTGAAAAATTGTGAATGATTATGGAATAGAGATTTCTACTCATTCAAAAACAAAAGATGATGTATTCCATTTTAATGGTGGTTAGAAGACTTGTTTGATTGCACAAATTGATGAAAGTTGGTTATGGCACAAAAGGTTATGTCATGAATTTTGGCAATATTGTGACTTTGAGTTCCAAGCATGTTGTTAGAGATCTACCTGACGTAAAGAAACCTATCAATTCTACTTGCAAGGAGTGCCAACTAGGTAAGAAAATAAGAACTAATTTCAGATCTAAAGTTAAAAATTGTATTGGTTTGCTTGATCTAGTACATACTAATTTGGGTGGACCAACGGAGATAAAGAGTATGCAAGATGATATATATTTTATGCTACTTATTTATGACTACTCTAAAGTGGTTTGGGTTACTTTCTTGAAATAAAATTCTGAAGCACTTGATAAGTTCAAATATTTAAGAACCTAGTTGAGACTGAGACAAGATTAAAACTGAAGTGTCCAAGATCTGACGGAGGTGGTGAATTCACATCTAGTGAGTTCAAATCCTTTTGTGAAAGACATGGAATTAAGAGGTAGTTCTTAGCCCTATGAACACCACAATAAAATAGATTTTTTGAAAGAAAGAATAGGCCAATTCTGTTGAGCGTTGTTTTTACACACAACAACAGATAGGAATAAGAGATGCAAATTTCCCTCTTGAAAGAATAAAAAATTTACTCCCAAGGTTCTTCATGGTCGTGGTACAACTGCTTGGAAATCTGAATCAAAGATAAATGTGAATGTTCACAAGGATGTCTTTGCTAGTATGATTCAAACTTAGGCTGCAAATCAAACTTTAGCACTTTTTGTATTTTCTCAATTTTCAATGTATTGAATTTCCTAACAATGCAAATCTAATTTTAAAACTTATGATGATTTTCTATCTTAACCAATTTCCAAAAAATATCAAAAGATTGAGTAATGAGAATTATAAGAAAAAATTTTGGAAATGAAATCTAACATACATAAACCATCATTAAATCATGCTTGCGAATTAAATGATGAAAAGATGGAAACTGCCAAAACATGAATCAGATGAACTCACAATTCCTTGTTAAGAAGGTGTAATCTTTTAAAGAAAATTTATCGAGATGCAAGATTTTTCAAAATTCATCAAATCGTGAAGCCACCAAATGTACGCACACACATGACAAATTTATATTTAAACTAATAGAACAAATCTTTCCAATCATTCATCACAACAAGATGATACAATAATAATAAACTCCAAACTAATTGATCATAGATATATTCACAATAAAAGGAAGTTGGCTCTCTAAAATAAATGAACAAGCATGCACATATTCATAACTTTTGCATAGATAGTAGAATAATCACACCATGAATGAAACACCAACAACATATAGATTTATTGATTAAAAATGTGACCCTAATTACATCTCTTTAATGAAATATATAGTGCTTCAACTTGGAAAATCAGAAACCCGTAGCTAGGGTATTATCTACACAAAACATGAGATAATGCAATTAAATATGTTGTTTAAAAATACAAAACTACTCCTAAACTGATTTCTAACAAGTTTGCATGGATTTCCATCCATGTGTACATCAAATAAATGAAAAATCAGACTGGGCTCAACCCCTAAAATGAAGGAAATCAAACTGTAGTTCCATTGTTTCTTCTTTTTATTTGCATGCAACTTGACCTTCACCTTGTTATTCAGGCCCAAAATGCACGTATCTAACTTCTCTTATGATGTGTAACTGATAAAAGACCCCTTGACTTTCAAAAAATACCTCCATCTTGCATGTACTATGTGTATGTGTTAATTTTGGCCTTGTTAATCAACCACACACTTCAACATAATCCTTCTTCACCAGGTACAAACAAGACTGAATATGAGTTATTCATCCTACCTACCTGTGTGATTCGACCTGTTGCCTTCTATCTAGATGGGGTTTTTGAAATTGCTCTCAGGATGAGAGTCTCACAACCATGGACCAATACAACAAAGGATTTATCATGATGAATGCAATACAATGCAGTATTATACTAAGAATTGAAATATGAAAGATTAAGCTAAGACATGATTTCAATGCAATTTAGTCTAGAAATTGAAACTATCTTATTTGCAATATGAAATTATTCTATAGGATATTAGCAAGAAAATGAGACAATAATTCAGTATTCTAACAATGCAAAAGTGAGTAAAGTTTTTCAGGGGCTTTGAATGAAGAATGAGAGTTCATTTATAGACTCTGAGAGGATCAGAATAGAAACTTTCTTGTTTTGAAATAAAACAAATAGAAAAGCCAGTTAAAAACAGAAAGCTTTATTGAAAAGAATTCAATAAATTGTTTTCTTCCTGCTTTAACTGTTTTATCTCTTTGATTTAATATTGTTTTATTTGAATTAAATTTTTTTTATTTCTCTTTAAAGCACAATTAATTCAAAGTTTCTATTCCTGAATAAAGATAAGATTTTTGATAGAATATCTAATTAATTAAATAAATATGACCTCATAATTGCTTTTTTCTCAATTATCTGAATAATTAAATTCAATTATTGAAATGAGGATATTTATTTAATAATTAAATATTATTTAATTCCTTTTCA
>MU225198.1:285082-298935 GCA_018584345.1 Thuja plicata
AATTAAATTCAATTATTGAAATGAGGATATTTATTTAATAATTAAATATTATTTAATTCCTTTTCATGTGTCTCAGCTAAAGAGGGTGAATTTAATTTAATTAAAGTGCTAGGACTTTATTAATCAATTAATTCGATCATAAGGTTTGTTTAGCCAATAGATATTTAGGAATTAAATATGATGTATGATTAATACAGATTTAAGATTTTCTGCATTTGACACTCAGGTCGAGTAGAGTCAGTGAAAACTCATAATTGCCTAGTACAATAGGACTTTGATGATTCAGAAGAATGACAAATGCAACAAAAATTGGTTAGGGTTGCAAGATGCCAATTTTTGGGTGTTACACTATGCACAAAATGATTTTATATGAAAAATGTATGCCCTAGAATTTTGGGGTTGTGAACCTTTGAAAAATGTAACTCTACAAAATGACTAAGTCTAGAAATTTGATGACCCTAGATTTTTGGGGTTGTGGACCTCCAAAAAATGCATGACTACAAATTGGCTAAGTATCAGAAATGACTAAAGTCTAGAAAAATGACTAAGTATCAAAATGACACTTAGTTTTCTTGAAGAATGCATGGGTGAGCCTTGTGAAGTCTCTCTATGATCTCCCAGACTTCATTGAAATTATGCAACTCTATGGATTCCAAAAGCCTTTTCTTCCTTTCTCAAAATGAGGTGAGATTTGAACCGAACACTTTTCTCTCATCTATGTGTTCCATTATGTAGCCCATGTCCTCTTTGAAGTAAAACAATTGCTGCAAATCTTCTTGTGTGTTTACCCCGGCTATAATTATGACAAAATATTTGACAATATTCTTTGTGGAATATAACTTTTGTTTATTATCAACTTCATACAACTCCAAGTCCATGTCATCAAATATTTTCTCTATCTCCTATACCCACAACATAACCTCTTTTCTCCTTTTTTCAATCTTTTCCAATCTTTTCTGATAGCCTTTAATAGTGACACTAATGGCAGTGACCCACTCATCAAAATTATCCAACTCTACACCATCATATAATTTCACCAATATTTGAAAGTGTTTATTTCTTATTACCTTCAAATCTCAGAGTGCTCATTGCCATTGTTCTATCTTATCATCAATTCCTTTCTCTCCTTTCATCAGGTCAATGAGCAATGTTACTTCAATGAGAATTATTATGAAATATTTCAAAACAATACGAATGGTCTCAACAGTGAAATTATCAAATTTAGACCTCCAATATATAGATTCTTTTACAAAAGGATTTGAAGATTCTGGGGGTTCTCTCTTCTCAAGTTTTTCTTGTAATGTGGCCTCTAGATAATCTTAGTCAATAGGACCAACTATCTTTGTTATATAGTCCTTCAAACTTTCAACCTTTGCTTTGAGACTCTGAATTTCAGACTCATTTTTGTCTAAGTACATAAACAATTGCCTAAACCCCAAAGTGGAAAGTTCCTTACCACATACATGGGTGGGTTCCTCTTAAATCAACATCCTCCAACACATAGTCTTCTAGAGTTATCTCTGTAATGCTCATCATAGGAGGGGGTACCGCCACCTAATATTTTCATTGGCCCCTATTATCTTGTGTCACATATGACATCTTTTGAGCAGTTTGCCTAGACTCCCCCTTTGGAATCTCTTCCCTAATGTAGTCATATCAACATCCTCTTCTTTAGTGTATGTTCTCCTTCGTGGTTGTATTTCCTTAGCCAATTAGGTGGGCTTAGTAGTATGGGGCTATGTTTAGGATGGGTGTACCTCCATGATGTTTTTCATCTTCCTCTTCTTCTTCATATCCCCCTCTTTCCAAATCCTCCCTTATCTCTAAATCCTTTGGGGTCTCCTCTCTTTCTTCTTCTTTAGATTCAACATGTTGTTATTCTTGTTTTTGAGTTCTATATTTTCTTGGAGGTGGTGAAGGAACCTATTGTTGTTCTACCTATTCCTATGTCCCTAATTTATCACCTATATTCTCTAAATTTTTCTCTTTCTAAACCTCAAGAGATGAACTATCTGACACTTCTGCCCATAATCCGGCTTTTGGTTAATATTTCTTCTTTAGGGGCACCTATTCTAGTGATACCTATGAAGATGATGGAGGTGGAGGAGTTAAAATATATGGCTCTAAGTAGTCTAAATTGATTCATCACCCTTGGGTTCCTCAGTTGTTTGGTTCGTATCAATTTCTCCTTCCTCGAGCTCAGTTGCTTGCTCTTCTATTTTATCTCCTTGTCCCTCCATCCTTGTCCCCTTTTTTATTTCACGTTCTTCATCCAAAGATGGGTGAACAGGTACCTTCATCTTCATTTTCTCATTAAGTGCTTGATCTCCACTTTCCCCTTCCATCTAATTTTCATTTGTTTGTGTTGGAGGGGTAGTAGCTTCATCATGTCCGTGTACTTGAAAGGTTCCTTGTACTAGTACTACTGTAGAATCAAAATTTAGATTGACAAATTGACTAGGAGGGTCAAATAATTCAGGGATATCCTCAAATTATGATAAATCAAATTTTTCCAATACCAAGTTACCCTCGATCATCTCAACCTTTGTGTCTGTCTTTAATTCAATTGCACCCTTTTGTAATTGAGATTGAGAAACCTCAACTCATTCTTTTCTTTTGGCAGTTGCAGTAGCCTGACATGTTCTTCTCACCAAGGGGGCATCTCATTCTTCTACCTACTCCTCTTTAGTCAATCTTTCTTGTTGGGGTGATATTGAACCCCTCTTTCTTTTGTAAATATTTCCCTCCACTTGGGGCTCTCCATCCTTCTTCCTTCAACCTTTTGTGGAAGGTTTCTCAAGCGTTTGAGATGGAGCATCCACTTGGTTTTTAGGGTGAGGTTTATTATCATCTTTTCTTCCCCCCTTCTCCATCCTCTTCTCTACATGACCATAAGTGGCATGCGTCACATGCATGTAGACTTTTTCTGGTTGTATGGAAGCAGTTTCCTAAAATATAGGGATATTCACCTTTCCCTTTTTCCACCTTATAAGGAAAATATAACTGAGGCTTCATTGGAACTAGATCAAGCTTGAAGGGTTTATGTATCCACCTCATAGTTAGGTCTATTATGTACCTAGATTGGTGTGTGATATCATCATTCTCATCCCTATGTACCTCAACATTCATAATTGCGTTATTGTACACTTTGTCTTTATTATAAATGGGATCAAATATATTCTTTGTATCTTTATCCCAAATATTTGGAGGAATGAAAACTTACATTACCTCTTGTGCTAGCTCCAAATACCTTCTACAATGGTCCCTAATTCTCACCTCATAATCATCAACACATTTCATCTAGTGATCTTCTAGATGGGGTTCATGTTTGTAAAAATTTCCTGTAAAGTGGTTGAAGGTCCCAATCATATCATACCTAGGCCTTATCAAATAAAATTATTTCAGATGAAATTCATCCCATTCTAGTGCTATTGATTTACAAAATTTTATTTCCTACACTAAATGAGCTCTGATAGAAATAGGGAGGTCCAAAATTTTCTTCTTTTGGTTCTTGATGACCTCATAGGCATCTGAAATTTGTCTTCCAATTTACATTAACATTATTCTGTCTAAAGGGTTTAAGGGTGCTTCCTACCACTTGGATATACATGAAGATCCTAAATTGAATATAATATGCCCTAATGGAATGGAGCTTAGCTTCAACTTCATCTAATAATCTCTTTGCATAATCGCCTTCAATGGATCTAAATATTCCAAATCTGAAGGCGTCGTTAACTAGCCTATATCCAGAGTTGTCATCTTTCATTTTATCCTTCCTCACAAGCTAATGATATACAGTGTATGGACATGCATTTTGATCATTGAATGACCCCTTCTTTGTGAGCCCTAGGTACTCTTCTCTTGCAGCTAGGAGGTAGACAATGTAGGAGGTCATGTAAAACTTTGGATTGTTTCTTACCTGTGTGATTTGATCATCTAGGTTCTCAACTCATTCTTCTCTTTAGGATTATTTTGAAACCACCTAAGGCCCCTCCCTTTGGTAATTTGATAGTAGTGATCTAATATTTGTAAATGCTATATTTCCTCAATGATGTCTAGCCTTAGGTCCAACAAAATATCTCTATTCTTATTCCTTACTACCTTCTCATCTTCTACATAATGGTATGCCAGTGTGAGGATCAGGTCTAGTGAAATAGGGGAAACATGATGAGCGGTTGCATTTACTAATTCCACCAATGCCAAATTGGTGAAATCTGCAGATCTTGACTCGGGTCGGGGACACTGCCTCAGGAATGAGTTTCAATCCATATGACCAATGTTGGTATTAGTTATTTCACTTTGTAAGTTCCCCATCTTGGTGGGAGTTTTATACCCTTGAACTTGTATTAAACTGGTTGAGGAGTTGACAAATTTGTATCTTGCATGAAAATGCAATTATTAGCAACATATTATTGAAAGGGTGAAAATTATACTATCTAAAGCTAATTAAAGAAAGAAAGCCCTAAGAAACTAGAAAGAACGGAAAAAATCTATTAAACTGGTCAAAAACCAACTCCATAGATTATTCACAGTTTTGTACCTTCACAATCTGACAAAATGATCAAATTGCAAAAGTCTGATGCTACGAAGAATGTGCAACGGGCCTCTTTGGGTGATCTGTCGAGTATCAGAGTCACTTAGAATTTTTAGAGTGCAAAAAACCAAAAATGATTTGATGAGGGAACTAAAGGGCTACATCCAAGGTTGTGGAGTTTTTTTGGTGATGATTTGTTTGGAAGTTGTGCAACATTGAAATACCAAACCTATTTGAGACTGGGGATCACTAGAATTTCACAGCTAGGGTGGTATTTCAAAGTGTCAGAGTCCAAAGCTCTGATAGTTGTGATTGAACCCTAAAACCAAAAAAACTCTAGGAAATGACTCAAGACCCAAAAACCCTAATAATGGAAAGAAAACTCTTAGCCGAAGGAAAGAAAAAACAAAAAATGAGAAAAAAACCTAGGACCAATGACAAAAAATGGAAAAGTTGAAATGATAACCCTATCTTGAAGGCTACAAAAAAAAACTAAAAATATGTGATGTTAGAGCTTGAACAAAATCATTGAACATTGTCTCTAAAGGTTGCAAATTGGATGCAAAAATTGATTTTCCACAATGTTGCCATGCAATTCATAGGTCAAAGCTTGAGAGGACTTCAATTGTAGAATGAGAAAAAAGAAGGCAAAATGCCCTTTTATATGCTAGGTATCCTATGATGTCATCAGGAGATTCAGGGTGTCAGACTTTGAAATTATGACAATCTGACTCCCTGATCTAATGTGAAGCTTGACCTTTTGACATTTCAGAGTTTCAGAGGTCTTGGGACCTCCGACACTCTGAAAGCCTGAAAAGGGCAAAAAAGCCACTTAGTCTTAAGGACTTAGTAAAAACACAAACCAAAAGGGGAAAATATAAAAAACAAGAGGACAGGGGAGGGAAAAAAAGACTTACAAGGAAATGAAAGATGATACCTAACTATCGGGAGCCTCCCTAGGGGTCCACAATCTGACTCACCAGATACCTAGTCTTGTTAACCTTAAAAGGCTCTAAACCACTCAAAAAGCCAAAAGATAGAAAAGAAAAAAAAATAGAGGGTCCCCATTAGGCCAAGTAGCCTAAATGGGGCATGTGTTATGGAACCACAAAAAATATCCTTGATAAAAGGAGAAATGACCGAGGCATTTCTTTATCAGCAAACATCTTCTGGAAACTCATCTTTCAATAAACTAAACATTAGTACCATTCATGGAAATATTCTTTCACCAAAGCTCAAAATTGAATTATTTTGTTGTTTCTTCTAGTGTGTGCATTTGTGTGTTCATTCCTTCAAAACTCTAGTGAGGATAACTTAAATGAATATCATCCAAAAACCAACCTTCACAATGTTGTCAATAGTTTCCCAATAAGAGCTCTGCTGCCAGTTAGGCATCCATAGCCCCGAAAAAGTTTCCCACAAGTCCCAATATAACCTTTCTCTATTATCTGTTAGGTTTCCATAGCCCCAATAGAGATTTATAGATTCTCCCTTTTCTGTCTTCTGATGATATTTGAGGCTGAGGTTTTTAGAGGGTTCTTTCTTTTTGACCATACTAAAATGTCCTACTACTCTCTATCCTTGTTTCGGTACTTAGACAAACATAAGCATCAAATCCTTCGGTAAACTATCTTATCTGCTACAAGGCCAAGATTAATGATAGTATTTTTCATCAATGACAACATACCATGCATAAAAGAGTGACTCTTTCCAACAATCTCCCCCTTTGGCATTGATGGCAACACCTAGAGAAAAATGACTAAGTGTCTACTCCAAAACTGTCAAGTACAAAACTCCTCAAAAACTGAACTCCCCCTATGATTATGCATCATTTTTCACATGGTTCTCCTCCCCCTTTGACATTAATGGAAAAGGCAGGGGAAAAAGGATAATTATTTATACTAAAATCCTATACTTTCTGCATGAATATATATACAAGTTATAAGTGCTTACTTACAAAACTTTGTACACATCTGAGAAACTATCTTTCAAAGTAGTCCAATTTGCACTCCATGATTTTCTCAAACTGTCTAGAATATGTATCCTCCCAAAAATCTGATAAAGTTGATTCCTTAACATGTATAATTTCTAGTGGGGAAGGTGTCTTATGTGCTTCTTCTGCAACCTCTAATATTTTCTATAGAATGTCCCACCTTAGGAAGTATTAGATTCCTCAAGTTAGAAAATATTCCAAGCATTCTCTACCTTTCCAATTCCAATACCTTCATCTTGTCATTTTTATTGATAACTTCCTTTATATGATCAATGAAAAATCATATGATGAATCAAAGGCTTTTTCCTTATCTATCAGTAATTTCTAACTTTCCTCCAATAACTTATCAATATCAAACACCTGACTAAAAGGATTTATGCATTGTTTCATGGCTTTACTTCCTTCCTTGATTGCTCTTTTAATTCATTAATTCCAGTGTCTAAAGATTTCTTATCTTGATTTATACAGAGAGATAAATGATGAAATAATTTATTCACAAACTCCTTCTAAGCTTTGTCCTCTACTACTTCCTCCAAGGATGAAAAATGTGTATCAAAATTATTCAACAATTCTTCTAATTGATCAGATGTAGAATTAACTTGATTTATCTACACATTTGGTAAAGTTCTTGAAATTAAATCTATTAGGGATTTTTCTTCTGGAATCTGTATAAGCATCAACGCTTGACCCTATGACTCCCAACTTCTGATTCCAGCAAGTAAAAACACTAATTAATGAGGATTTGATCCTCCTTCTACTTTGAGCTCCACAGACTTAGGCGGGTGTACCTCTTTAGACTCACTGCTTCTCAATTAAATTCTACAGTGGATTAGGGGTTCTTGCAATAATCTACTAATGTCTATTCCTGCAACCGATGCTAAGCTTAGAAAGACAAATCCATGATATTAACAAAAGTAAACAATCATTGCAGAAAAATGGAAAATGTGATAATAAGGATAGTCACCCTTATTCTCTTCGAACCCGGAGGCTCAGGCAGGCTAACCTATTAGATTCACTTCTACAAGGAATCAAAAACAATGTTGTACTATTCAATATAGATTTTGAACATTCATGTTCATAAACAGAAAATGGAAAATGATTTGATTTTAAATGATTGATGGTAAGGACTGCAAAACTAGCAAAGACCAGTGCCTTATCTAGTGGGCAACAGAGTCATACAAATGTACATCAACAAAAATTACTTAATGGAAACACAAATACAATGCCTTACAATCTATATGCAACTCAGATAGAATGCCTTATAGACTATCTTATCATCCCCATACTAATGTATCAAATCCTCATATAAATGCTTATTCCTCTGAAATCACTTGTAAGAATAACTCCTTCCTTGAGGGACTCACAAGTAATTGCATAGTTACCTTGTAACCAGCATATTCAGAATGCCTTACAAACTAAACATACAAGGGCATCAACAAAATATAAAGAGACAACAATAATAGGGAACAAGAATTGCACTGTGTTTTATTAAGACATTTATGCTTCAATACATCTAGAATGACAAAAAACTCAAAAAATATGACCCTAGAATCAGAAAGCTTCCTTGCAGCATTAATTTCACCATCCCTGCTACAATGGAGAAAAAACCAGATATAGGAGAAAGGAAAACAAATTCAGTCACCGAATCCTATCCTTCTCCTTTAAGAAAATATCTGCAACTACTTCTTTCTCTAACTGCAAAAATCTGATTTGATATGCCCTCAAATAATCTGCAAAATCATAATCTTCATTCTGAGACCTTTCTGGTGATGTATGATACTCTATATTTTGGATAAAATTTGCCCTCTAAAACATCAATCAAACTTTGCCTTCCCGTGCATAATTTTTCAACAGTTCAAAATATTTGCATTTGAATTTATTTGGTTTTTCAATAGTTGGACTATTGAAATGAGATGAAATTGAACTTTAATATTTCCTTTTGCCCATATTTCATCTCATCTTGCCACTTGTCACTTAGACTTAATGGATTAATGGTTATATGTCATGCATCTTCCCTTTAAGCCATTAAGTCCACCATCGGATCCTTTTAAACTTGCAAGTTCTTTAATTCCTCCCTTTTGTGATGAATTTATTTAAATATTTCATTTTAATCCCTTTTTACCAGCTTGCGACACTTGTCACTTAGGCTTAATGGCTTAATGGTTAGATTTTGAGCATCTTCCCTTTAAACCATTAAGTCAACCATTGGATTTTTTAAAACTTGCACACCTTTTAACTCCCTTGGTGAAATAAATTCAAATTAAAAAAATAATTTAAATCTGCATATTTCACCTGATTGCGCCACATGGCACCCTCTGATTGGTCCGTATGTCCACTTGCCTCCACCTGTCAATGTTTGATTGGTGCCTCTGAACTGCACTGGATTTAGCCACTTGGCACCTACTCTGCACCATGTGGCATCCTTTGATTCACTTGTTGGTCCACTGGATGCCACTTGTGTAAGATGCCATGTGGACAAATGGCTTAATGGTATCCTCCTTGCAACTTTCTCACTAAGCCATTAAGCCATTTGTTGATCTTGCTTGCCTCGAGATCTGTACCCAAACTTGCAGTCTCTTAAGCTAACTCACCTTCCATGTCAGCCTTGCGGGTCTTGCCAAAATTTGGGTGTTGTTCCTCTGGGCAAAGTTTTTGAGTCGAGCCCTCAGCTCTTGTATGTGAGCCCATAGCCTCTTCTTGCTTCTTGAAATCATTGTTTGTGGCTTGTTGCTTATAAACATTTTAAATGACCCTTGTGGGATGCATGTGGGATAATAGTTTCCTAGTTTTAAAGATTTCAATGTATTTTGCCTCAAAATAATGTGGGACCCACTGGCTTATGTAAGTCCTCCAAGTTGCGCAGTCTCCAAGAGCACCCTTGCTTTACTTCATATCTATATCCATATGCTTTAGTATATAAACATTCAAAATATCAACTCCCCCCCCAATGTGGGACAGTTTCGATTTTAGATTTTTAAAACCATTCATATCCTAAGCACCAAAACTCACCTTCTCCTCTGGTCAATCTGCGAGATTCATTGTTTTCACTGAGGCTTTGTTAAGTTTCAATGTTTTTAGCTTTCCCCTTATGTGTTGGCTCCTTCCATTCTTTCCTATGCAACATTGTTTTGTCCAACCATATATGTGCTTGGTCTATGGCTCCATGCGTAGACAGCATGTCTGGTGTGGGGTCTCCTTTACTTGTTATGTAACATCTATGTAGATTTCCAGCGCAAGTCTTTACTTTGGAGATTTCAATGAACATTCTCCTCTAATCACGCGTGTGTCTATAGTTTCTACTTCAAATTTCCCACTCTCTTTCCCATGGTTGAAGCGCAGGCTTGTGCATTTTCTAATTGTTCTGGATTCCATCTACTACCTGCACAAATTTTGGTGCCAAGGCTATGGAATTCTTTCTGTGGTTACATCTGTCAGCACATTTGCATGGAAATTTGAAATGCCCCTTTTCTCTAAATCTTGCGCAAACATTCTGTCAAACTTTGTACATGCCCTGTGTGGTCTAAAAGATCTGGCATTACACCTGCCATGCTACATTTGTCTTGGGTTTGTTTTAAAATGCTTTAGAATTTGGATTTTAACCTTGCTAAATTGTGCAAGAGCCATTACACCTCCAAAACTACTGCACAACATTCTTCAAACATGCACATCAAATATAATGTAAATGCCTGCCAATAACATTGGCTGTTGATTGCAAATTGTTAGCGGTTTTAATGTTTTTAATGCCTCTTTGCAATGCAGTGTAGGAACTCCCCAATTTATTGCATGGGTGTCCATTTCATTCCTTCAACCAATGTAATGGTTTCTCCAGCTATTGCACAAGTTTATATAATTAATACTTTGATTGAAATGTTGGCATTTCCTCCTATGTGTCACGCATGAGATCATTGCCATTTACCCTTTAAAACTTTAAAAACTTCCTTCAAAATTTCCTGTGCAAGGATCCCTTTAATCTCCATTAAACTGGGTCTTCCTTATTCAAAATATCCCCTCTATATGGAGTCTAGCACAACATCTTACTAAATTATGTAGCCCTCCATTCATGTTGGCTTGCGCAACCATGTCTCTATGCATTTGCCATGTTGCAATTTGCTTGAAATGTTTTTTAGACTCAAAACTTCATGCAACCTCATCATTTAATGCACGCAACACCATTGCATCATAGTCCAAAACATCGAGTTGAAATAGTTTGAGTCTTTCATTGGCTCCCTCTAAAGCTTGTAGATGGTCTTTGTTATGCGGGTTTGATATATTTTGAAAAGTTGCATGAACGGTATATCCCCGCCACAACAATTCCTAAACAAGCCATAATCCTTTGAATCCACTTCCTCATGTCATGCATACCCTCCTCTTCTCCATCTATACTATGCAGTGAGCATGAACGTGGAAAGGCACCAACCTTTTTAGAACATTTACCAGTAATTATAGTTTCCCACTGTAAGCTTTATCCTTCAACATCCAATTGCATTGGCTTGAAATTTTCTTTTGAAATCCATCCTCTATCACTTCCTGCCTAACATATTAGACATCACCCAGTAGCACTCTAGTTGACCCAACATAGCTTTGAGTGCAATTGGATCGTAATACATTTGATTGGAAACCACAACAAATCAATCTTCCATACCTCTGCAGACTGATTTCATAAATAGCAACTGGCCCCTGGAACTGGCCTTAAAAACTGACAAAAACAAGTAACCGGCACATGGCGTTGGGCACACGCGTCTTATGATTGATAATATTCCATACTGAAAAATGACGCCTGGCGAGAACCAAAAAGGTCAAAATATTTTAATCACCCAAGTTGCCTATTCAGAACAATTCTACAAATTACCCTATCAAAAACAGTGAAATGTATTTGGTTTCAACTTTGAAACAAGTCAAGTGATCTCCTAAAGATCTGAGCTTCTGGATATTAGAAAAATGTGATATGGAGAGAATGAATCCTGAAGGACAACTCATGATAATCAACCAGTCACATTTGGGAGATCCTTGAAGATAGCCACTTGGAATTACAGAAAAAGACGACATGAGGAATACCGATTTCTACAAATGAAAAATGTGCAAACAAAACCCTCAGGACCTGAAACCTTGAAAAATTGAAGTCAAATTGGTTTACAATACAGGGGCACCATTTTCTTTATATGGACAATCATGGTATTCAAGATATAACATCACAAACAGGGCCTCCGACCAAACTATGCAACTAACCTGCATTAAATTGTTAGAAACTGCAAACAAAATCAGATTGGCAAACTAGGAAAATGGATCCATCATGGCCTAAAAATCTTCATGGTAGCACATTTCCATGCCTAAAATATAAGGGAGCATTCAATTTTCCATTCCATTCAACCGTGTGTAAAATTGTAAGACCTCAAAGTAGGTCATTCAAAAATCTGCGTTTGACAATTTAGCATACTGATAGAAAATACAAATGGAATGGGCTTAGCAAACTAACCAAATAGACTTTCCATAACTTGAAGACAGAGATTTAATAATTCTTTGACCTCTATAATGGAATACAAAATTAATTTTTTCAATTAGGTCACAAGGTCGAAAGTTACAATTGGTCAAACAGGGTTACTCAGAATTCTAGGCAGAACAAAGGAACAAGATATCTCTGGAAGACCAACTTTGAGGGATCAGAAAACCTATCAAACGTACTTAAAATAACTTGGGATTTGAAATATAGGACTTTTGATATACATTCTCAACATTCCCAAAATGGTGACCCGTGAAACTCAATTAGACGGAAGTTATTCAAATGCAAACTGGGCCCGTTACAACAAATTGACACTTTGGCAGTAAATGCAAAATGGACAAGTGCTCAAAACAAGACATCACTATATAGCTCAAAACTTGAATCTGACGATCTAGGATGTCTTCTTATGCCTAAAGAAGAGTGTTGAACACCTGATATGCATGAACAAACTTAGAATTGCATTTTGGCAAATAGGCTCGAAAGCACTTATAGGGAGTCAAAATGCAAAGCACTAGTATAACTTCAAAATGCTTGTTGTATTTTTGAGTACCAAAAGTGGCTCTGACTAAGGATGTGTGCCCCATGTGGGCATGTAGAGAAATTTTAAAATCTCATGGTACAATAGACCATTCACAAAATAAATCAAACTTTCTTTTCTCTCTTATTTCTCCTTTCTCTCTCTTCTCTCTTCTCTCTTCTCTTTCCACTTACCTCTCCAAAAATATGGAACCTCTTATTGAAAGAAAACACACCACATAACTGAAGAGAAAGTGACTATGCAACATGTACATTATTTACAAAAATACTCAAACCTTTTCACAACTAAAACCAACACTTGCCTCTATCAAAAATCTGATTTTCTTCTTGGCATACAAATATCAGAATGAAAATGTACTTGTACAGCTGTTGTTCAAACTCACAAGGAATCATAAAAAATAAGAATACCTTACTTGCAACTCCTTTCATACCTTTAAAATTTCTTCCATCAAAATCAATATAACCAAAAGTATGAAACTCATCCTTCACATCAGCAAACATCAGAAAATATGAACCATGACAATGAGGAAATGCATTGCCATAAGAAACATAAAACTCAACTTGCATTACCCCTTCATTGGTCGGCTGATCCATAAAGAAGCTAAATGACTCATACTCACATAGACCATGGACACCAAAATCTGGAAATACTTCACAATGGAAAGACATATCAGCATGTTCCTCAAAACATGGATTGGAAACCTCTTCCACTTGCAAATTACCCACATGGCCACAAAGAGACAACTGATCAATATCATAGTCCTGCTCACTACATGGATCAATGGACTCATCAAATTCACATTCAAACTCACAATCTCTTTTAGCCCAGGAAGAGATACAATCTGATTTCTTACTGGATATTGGCACATTTTCAACATTAAAATCAGAATAAACCAAATCAGAAAACTCCATACATTCCTCAAACAATGGATTAACAACACCGTGTTTTTCTCCTATATGAACATGGTAGCAAAGAGATAGCTGATTAATATCAATGTCCTCATCAAATGCATCATTAGTAAAAACTTTGAAGACATTAGTACCCCTGCTATTGTAACCACCTGGATTTGGTCTGTACCGACCATAGACCCTGTTTGCCCTAGGTTTGATCATACCCCCTGTTATGTCAAGACAATGTTACTTTGACATAATTTATTATTAACTTAGATTTAATGTCCTAGGTGATTTTTATCACTAATTTATATTAACTACTCCAGCCATACAATTCAAATCAATTTCAACCAATCAAATATTATCAAATTCAAACAATGGCTAAAGTATTTAATTATAAA
>MU225198.1:300293-312028 GCA_018584345.1 Thuja plicata
CTCACATCATTTCACACTTGGTTTTGGGTTTCAAAGTCAACAAAAGTCAAAGTCAACAAAAGTCAACATTTCTTTTTTGGGCTTAAAATGAACATGCACAAAATCTTGAATGCTTTAAGGAAAATGACCAAATCAAACATTTGATTTTGGGTTTAAAACTGAACAATCAAATCCCACATCTTGTTTTTGGATCTTAAAATTGAACTAACTATCAAACACTTTTCAGTTTGGGCTTTTAAAATGAACACTTTTAGTGCTTTAAATCCAATCGTGAATGCCTAAAGAAAACTGATCCAAACACTTCATTTTCAAGTTTAAAATCAAACAAGGCAAACTTTCCCTTTCAAGCATCCTATTTTCTTTAAAATAGGAACAACTAAATTGAGCTCAACATAGCTTGAAGGAATGAACTTTGCTTTAAGTGTTTTGGGAGAAAATGGCTTAGATTAGGAGAGTATGCTCTTCTTCTTTGGAAGAATCAGAAATCTAGACATCCAAAGCTCGCCAATCCTGGTTACCATATATTTAAACAATAGAGGGCCTACCAGTTGAGGAAAAAATCTCCTGGGAATGACCCAAGTGAGGACAGGTTTAACGCCGACCCTTCCAACTCACTATAAATAGTTGCTTCCTTGTAGGCTAAAGCCTCGGAAGATGGAATTGGTTTTGTTCTTGAAATTATGACATCATTCCTTGAACATATCTGGGTATATGTAGAGCAGAGCCACTTGAATCTTGCTTGCGAGACTACATATATTCGGGTACTCATAGGGCTATACACCTAAATTTTTCCATGTGAAATTCTATCGGGGACAGTTTTGAATGGATTGCCCAATAATCTACAACAACTTCAACTAAAAGAATTCCTATTTCATCCCCGAAAGGGTGATAATCTTTATGCAAGGAAAAAAGTAATTTCCCCAAGACACTCGTCATATCGTGCCCTCACTTGCGTTTGGAGTCGGCTAATACAGCATCATGACTGGAGCCATTGCATTCTTGGTGATGGTTGTATTCTAATTAGCATTTGAGTGTATACCTAAGTCAATGAGCAAATATTTTCATCCTCCACCTAGAGAATAAGAAAAGATGAGTGTTTTTTTCACCCTCTTAACAACGCAAAATTGTTTGACATGTTCAAAAGATCATTAAAAAGATAAGCTCCTCAAAACAATCAACAAATTTCAAACCCTGGAGTAAAAGTGTTTTTCACACCTTACGAAACCTCTTACTACAATCTAGAAACAAACCACTTCACGCACTTCAAAAATGAACTTTTCAGAACTGACTCAAACTGACAAAGACATCATAAGATCGCATCCTATATTTCCCAACTCACATTCAGTGTTTAGGATCGCATTTGGTGTTCTGGATCACATTTAGTCAACACACAGTCGCATCCAGATTCTAGGATCGCATCTAGTACCATTAGAGGCTCGCATCTGGGAGCTCGTATTTAGGATAGTGGGCACTTGTAGCAGTTTTTCTTAGGAAGTCTCAGTTGATTAGGATACCCTTTTCGCTCTTTATCTGGTTCTTTTTATCTCTTCTGGTCTCCCTGTTGTTGTTTCAAAACACTTTCAAAATGTCCACCTTGCATGCTTATTCAATCTTTCACGATCAGTTCAATACGTGTGGTCTACCCATTTTCTACCAACAACTTGGTTCCCAGCTCACTATCAGGGCATTCTAACCCTCTAACGCTGGAATCATTTACATCCACCAAAAACAAACAATTACCTCTACCTAGACACGCCCACTTCAAAAATCTAAAATCCTTACTTGCACTATTGGGAAACGTTAACAAAGTTGAAGAAACAAACTTCATGGTTAACAGAAGACGCAACCAGTACACAACTAAAGGATCGAAAGTGCCTCCTAAAACACCACACTTTCAAGGAGAAACACTTCGCAGTTCCCTTCTTGATCTAGATTCCCCTCAAATGGATAGCAACACTAACGAATGGAATAAGGCTTTTGAGGGTTATAATGATGGCAAACACACAATATCCGAAGGCTCAGAAGAGGAAGAAATACCCAAGTATGAACATAATCCATTTGGATTAGACAGTCAAGAAGAGATCCCTAAAGACGAATATGAAAAACTCAAAAAAAGTAAACGGGTTCACAAGATATTGGAACGGATAATTAGTGATGATAAAGAAAAATACTTCCTCCATCTAGAATCCAACGGTGTCAAATTACCCAAAGATTATGACGTGGAAAAACTCAAGAAGAAGGAAGTACCAAACCCAATATCTATTCTCACCAAACAGCTCAATCTAATGCAAATGGAGCTTACGAACCTCAAACAAGAGAAGGAGAAACCCAAAACACAATACTCTTTGGACACCATTTGTCCATTTCCTTTTGACAAGAGTATCACTATGGTCCCATTTCCTCCCAATGTGGCAAGGCCAAAGTATGACAAGTACATGAGAGAAACTGATCCCCAACACCATGTAAGGGAATTTTGTGCTCTAAGCATCAAGTACATGCATGAACCCACATACCTCATGCGACTATTTCCAGGAAGTTTAGGAGGTAATACCATGGAATGGTTCTCAAAATTAAACCCTAAGGTTAAGACATTTGAGGAGTTGATCCAATGATTCATTCAATATTACTCCTACAACATCCAATTACCTGACGTAACTATGATGGACCTATGTAACACCAAAAAATGAACTAGAGAATCATTCACACACTTCCTACAAAGATGGAGGAATATTTTTTCACGATATTAAAGGGTCATTCCCAAAATGGAGAAGATGGAAATCTTCGTTAATAATCTAGTTCCTGAACTAAGCTATGCTCTACAAATGCAAGACTCTCCTAGCTTCGATAGGATGATTAAAAATGCCCTCCATATTGAGGAAGTCATGGTTAAAAGAGGAGAAATCACCCTCCAAAATGAAAACAAAAGAAACAACTCCAACTCCAAGCCTAAATGGTGGAAACAAAACAAAAATGTTGTTAATGACGAAGTGGTTGATGCCTCTAACATTAATCCTAAACCCAAGGCATTCAATCTAACCAATGGCATGCAAGAAATCAAAGATGCTAAGGTAACACCTCCCATTCCCAAAGCGAACAATGATAACAACAAGGAATGAAAATGGACTTCAAAACCTCATAGAACATTCACTCCTTTGGGGGAGTCTCTTGAGACTATTTTAAAAATGCTAGTGGATAACAAAGTTCTTACGATTCCTGATTCTAAACCATGGGAACCAATGGTCAAACCCAGGTGGTGGGATGATAACTCTTACTGTGCCTTTCACAAAAACAAGGGACACAAGACTAATAATTGTCTCAAGCTTAATCATGTCATCCAAGACCTCATCGAAGAAGGTAAGATCAAATTCGACGGACATACTACCAATGAGGATCATACAACATTCAACAAACCCTTTCCTAATTACAATTAAGGAGAGACATCTAAGGGAAAGGTAATGAGGTAAATTACACCTATTCAAAAAATTACAATGTGATTAATATGCTTGACATTAAGACTGAATCCATCAATGTGATCACAATTAAAGGTGTCTCATCCCACTCAAATGTTGTAACACGGAGCCAAGCACAGGTTACAATCAAAGGACCTCCAAAACCAACATCAACATCAAAGGTTCCTATTGCGACTATTCCTAAACCAGTAGCAAAACATGTGGTCACCATCCCTAGAGAAAAATATGACTTGGTAGACCAATTGCAACGAACCTCTGCTAAAATTTCTATTTTTGAGTTACTTAAGATATCCACGGTACATAGTAAAATCCTAGAACAAGCTCTACACGCTGCTAATGTTCCGAAAGATATAGATATAGACAAGTTTCAAGCGATGGTCAATCATATCTCAACACCACACTACCTCTCCTTTTCTGAAGAGGATGACAAGTCATTGACCCATCCACACAATCAACCCCTCCATATCAAAGTCCTTATTCATAAATCCCGTGTTAGATGCGTATTGATAGATGGAGGCGTAGGATTGAATATATGTACACTGGATCTCCTCAGGAGACTAGGTCTCTCAGAACAAACAATTGAAACTAGAAACAAGATGACCATCAAAGCTTATGATGAGGAAGAAAGATCCTATAGAGGTCTTATTTCTCTACCTATCAGAGTTGGACCAATTGAGAGTAACGTCATATGTCAAGTTTTAGATTTACCATTGGCCTACAATATCCTACTAGGGAGACCATGGATTCACGAAATGCAAGTTGTACTGTCCACTTCTCACCAATGCATAAAATTCCCACATAATGGGGTGGAAGTAACAATTCTTGCTGATGCTAACTACACTTGCAACAATATCAAAGTTGGTAGCATTATCCCACACAACAAAGAGGCTATGGATATAGTTTCTCTTGAAACTACCAAGGACATGTTTATGAAGAGTTTTAGCAAAACCTTGAAACTAGAAGCAACAGGTATGGGAGAGTACAAACTAGACCTGACTCCCTCGCTGATAGAACTTCCAGTGTCACCAAGATCCTACAGAAAACCTTCCTCGACATTCACACCTATAGCATCCAAAGAACCAAAAGTACACAAGGAAGCTAGCATGATAAAGGCATCCACATCTCCTTCAGATAACACAGAAGAATAGGTAGTCTTGGACTAGCTTTACAAAGGAGAACCGGTGGAATCTGAGATCAAACATGTGAAAATATCCCTAGAACAATATGGAAAGGGACATGATTTCCTCACACAAATGGGTTACAAAGGAAAGGGACCTCTAAATGACATAGGATGAGGGCTCATTGAACCTATTCCTATGGAGTTCCAGAATACCAGAGATAAAATAGGACTTGGTTTTAATACTAAAACTGATAAACCTGCTCTGATAGAGAGTCTGCACTCAAATAAAGGGAGTGATGAAATAGATTAACTAGAGCAATGGTCCTATGAAAGATTGTTACATGTTGGCACACAAGACCCCAACTATCAAGGAGAATGCTATGTACCTAGCTTTGAGGTACCACATGATCTTTACACTCCTTTGCTAGCACAACCTCCCATTCAAGAGGTAGGAGACACCATAGAAACAATCACTCAAGAGATACCCCGACCACAGAATTTACATCCTAACTGGGGGAAATTGGTCACAATTTCACATGTCCTTGATCTACCCCACTTTGACCTACAGGTAGCTAACCGAGTACATTATATAAACATCACTGAATACTTAAATAGATCTGATGATGATATCATGGACTCTCATGACTATGAGTGGGATCGGCTATCTATTTCCTCTAAAGCTATTGGAATAGATACAATTCACAAGTTTGCAACTCCCGCAGCTCCTAGAAAATGATCTAACACTCCTCTCAATGATACCGATCCTCCTGAAGAAGAAGAAGAGTTCATTCCCCCGATCATTGATGGAGACACAGGTGAATACATAAGTCTAGAAGAATTTCATAGGCTACAAGCAAGAAGCCTCCTTTTACAAAGAGATGATGATGAGACTTCTACTGACGAGTCATTAGAGTTTGATCCCCATATGAATAACAATGACCCTTTTAATGATGATTTCACTCTTATTGATCTAAATATTGAATATATTAACTTAACAGACCGTGTCATGTCAGTTAATGGTTTTGATGCTAAAATGATACTGTCCTTCCCAGAATCTAACTCCCTAACATTGGTACTTCTAGACCTAATTGATTGGACTAAAAAAGATCCTATTCCTATCCTTGACTTTTCCAGTGACCACTACCTATCTTATTATCTCAATGCTTGTGAACCTTACCCTTCTTCCACCAATGCAAGGAGTGAGAACATGTCACAGGAGGATATCAAGTTTCTTAGTCACAAACTGAAAAATAAAAAGAAAAAGTGGACTAATGGTGAAAACCACTCTATGGCAGTATCAAATCCCAAAATAGTAAAGAAAAAAGATGTATCCAATAGTGAAAACCTCTTCGAGGCACCAAAGGATGAGACTCTTGATATCCTCCATGAACACTTTTAGGAAAGATCTTCGGTATTGATTGAACCAACACAGCTAGTAAACTTGGTCACTATTGAAAATCCTCAAATAGTTCATCTAGTACAATCTTTATCAGAAGAAGAGAAGGTACAGTTCATAGAGTTCATGAAAGAGAAGAAGATCAACTTCGCATGGTCTTACATTGATATGCCAGGGCTAGATCCTAATCTCATCATGCACCACTTGTCTATAGCTCCTGGGATCATCGCATAAAATAAAAACTTAGAAAGATGCATCCTCATGTTGCATTATTGGTAAAAGTAGAGCTAGAAAAGTTGTTAAAAGCTGGATTTATTCGAGTCATTGCCTATGCAGGGTGGATCTCCAATGTGGTCCCCATCTCTAAATTTGATAAATCTATCAGGATCTATATAGACTTTAGAGACCTAAACAAAGCATGTCCAAAAGATGATTTCCCTCTACCAAACATTGACATGATCATAGACCTTACGACAGGCTACCAGATGTATTCATTAATGGATGGATTCTCAGGCTATAATCAAATCAAGATTGCCCCTGAGGATCAAGAGAAAACTGCATTCATATGCGCATGGGGCACCTTTTACTAGAATGTCATGCCTTTCAAGTTAAAGAATTCCAGTGCAACATATCAACGAGCCATGATGACAATATTCCATGACATGATGCACAAGAACATGGAGGACTATGTCGATGACACATTGGCTAAATCCAAAGAAAGAGGTACTCACATTGATGATTTGAGAAAGATATTGGATCGAATGGAATAGTTCCAACTTAGGCTCAATCTAAAGAAATGTGCCTTTAGAGGCCAAGAAGGCAAGATCCTAGGATTCATAGTATCAGCAAAGGGAATCGAGGTAGATCCTACCAAAGTAAAGGCTATTCTAGAAATGGCTCCTCCACGTAACATCAGCCAAATGAGGACACTACAAGGGAGACTTTAGTCCATCAGGAGATTCATGTCCCAACTTGTAGATAGGGCACAACCCTTTACCAAACTACTACATAAAGGGGTCACCTTCAAATGGGATGAACACTGTGAAGCAAACTTCAGAGAATTAAAGGGGTACCTAGCTGCTCCACCTATTCTTATGGCGCCTATTCATGGAAAACCCTTACTCCTATACATTTCAGCAATGACTATATCCCTAGGAGTATTACTAGCGCAAGAAGATGAAACAAAAAAAGAATGAGCTATCTACTACATTAGTAGAACACTAGTCACTTATGAGCTCAATTATAGCATTATTGAAAAAGCATGCTTAGCAGTCGTCTTTGCATCACAAAAATTGAGACATTACATGCTCTCTCATATAGTGAAGCTCATTGCTAAGATTGATCCTCTAAAGTATCTTTTGAGTAGAACAACATTAACAGGACATTTGGCAAAATGGGTCCTAATTCTAAGTGAGTTTGACATTGAATATGTTGAATGATGAGCTATCAAGGGATAGGTGCTTGTAGATCAATTGGCTGATTCACCACTCCAGGATGATGAACCTTTACTAATTGAATTCCCTGATGAAACAATCATGCATCTCACTGAACATCCCTGAAAGATGTACTTTGATGGTTCATTCACTCAACAAGGATCTGGAGCAGGGGTCCTCTTCATAACTCCACAAGGATACAAGATTCCCAAATCTTACAAATTGATGTTTCCATGCACCAACAATTCTCAGAATATAAAAGCATTGGTCAATGGCCTCAAGCTAGTCATGGAATAGAAGATCATAGAGTTACACGTGTATGGTGACTCCCAACTAATTATCAATCAAGTCAATGGGGAGTATCAAACAAAAGATGAAAAGTTGATGCCTTACAAGCAACTAATTGATAATCTAAAGAAGTACTTTGTCTTCGTCACCTTCTAGGAGATACCAAGATTAGAGAACAAGGCTGCAGATGCTATGGCTAACTTGGCATCCATGTTACAGCTGGAGGAGCATCAATTATGCTATGACTTCTTGGTGGAAGAAATATCCTATCCTGCCTTTGATACCCCTAAATACTAGGTAATTTGTACCTTGAATACCCCAGATCAATCTCGATATGCCAGTATCATTGCTTACCTTTCTTACCAAACCATTCCTGCCAATCTATCTAGAAATGAGAAAAGATCCCTGATTAGGAAAGCATCATATTACGTCCTCATAACTAACAACCTATATCAACACAGTCTCGATGGTACACTTCTTCGATGTTTAAAACTCGAAGCATCTGATCTAGCATTAAAATATGTCCATGAAAGTGTATGTGGATCACACTTGAACGACTTTTCATTAGCCAAGAAACTACTCAGAGTAGGCTATTACTGGCCTACGATGGAGAGAGATGCTATTCAATTTTCCAAGTCATGTCTTAAATGCCAGACACATGGAAACCTTGTTCATGCTCCTGCCAAAGAACTTATACCTTTCATAACACATTGGCCATTTCAGCAATGGGCCTTTGACTTGGTTGGACAAATATATCCCAACTCTTCAAATGGACACAAGTTTATCATTACGGTCACTGAGTATTTCACGAAGTGGGTTGAAGCCATGCCACTAATTAAAGCCACTGGCAAACAAGTGGCTATGTTCATTCTGAACTACATTATTTCTAGATATGGGATACCCTCTTCAATTGTGACAGACAATGGGGGCCAATTTAAAAATCAAGACATTGATGACCTTTATGAACAATTTCATATTACTCAAAATTTCTCCTCAATCTATTATCCTTAAGGTAATGGACATGTTGAGGCATCAAACAAGAATATTCTCAAGATCCTACACCGAACTGTAAGCAAGTCTGGCAGAGACTGGCATCTACAACTGAATCTGGCACTATGGGCCTACAGAACAAGCATCAGAACACCAACTGGAGCCATGCCATTTTCTCTAGTCTATGGTGCTAAATTAGTATTACCTATTGAGGTTGAAATCCCATCTTTGCAGATATCTTTACAAGGACTAGTTACTAATGAGCAGTACCGCATTGATCGGGTAAATTCTCTAGACCTACTAGATGAGTGCAGACAACAAGCGTTTGATCGCCTCAAAGTGTACCAAGCAAGAATTTCCAAAGGTTACAACAAGAAGGTCAAACCACACAAGTTTGAAGTGGGAGACCTTGTCCTCAAGGAGAATCCTAAGAACAAGCCTAACAGGGAGTAGAAAGGAAAGTTTGAACCTAACTGGCTAGGACCTTATGTTATCATTGCTACTTTTGGGACTGGAGCATATCAATTAGCTACACCTAAGGGAGATGTTCTTCCAGATCCTATCAACACTCTACATTTGAAGCAGTTCTATGCTTAATATTCGGCTAGCAGAGCCTATACAGCAAATAGTTCTTGAAAAATACCAAAAACATTTAGAAAATTGATCCTGATGAAATCCAAAAATAGTGGAAAAGATCCTACAAAAAGGGTATCCTTAGTGAAAACCTGGTAAACAGGCACCTTGATACTACAAAAACATTCAAAAAAGAAAAAATAGCAAAAAAATTGAAAAAGAGAAAAAGTGCCTTGATGAGCACCTGGTAAAACAGGCATCTTGGTAGAAAAAAAAAAGAGAGAAAAGATCTTGCCAAGTGGTGAAAACCTGGCAATCAAGCATCACTTGTGTTATGCGCTCCATTTATCAATAAACTACTGATACTAGGCCTTCATAATTTTGCCTATGCTTGTACGCTGACTTCGTCTTCCTAAATAACTATCTTATCGTCGCTTGGGATTTGTCTATCTTTACATCTTAGGGATAAGTCATTTTGTACTGGGGGCATCTTTGCTAGCATAGTTAGTTGCAGTTGCTAGGTTTCTCTAGGTTGGTTTGCCTCACGAACACAATCTTTCTTGACACATGCAAAACAATGCCACTTTCCAAAACAAGGGTTTCTTTTCACAACATCAGACACGACATTTACATTAACGGAGGTCCTACAAAGCCATATTGGATCGCAAATAGGAATGGATTATCCTACCAATGCACAAACATGGAACACCATATTGCTGGTATTACAATTTTTTGATTGATGAATCTCTACTGTGTTTCACATATGAATGAACGGGTACTACTTAAACACATAGTTGGTTAATGGTTTGATTATGGTTCTTTTATGTCTTGATGATGTTTTCAACTTGGGGCATCTAAGTAATTATAAATTTTATTTGATTGATTCTCAATTGATAATTTATTATGTCTTCTTAGTTGCTTAATGACGTCTGCACAAAGACAAAGAGTCACAAGGTTAAGAGGCATAATGTTTTCTTGATTTTCTGTGTATGGTTATTGTTCCAAATGATCCTATAAATTTCACCTAACTTGGATGTTTATGGTAAGATCTGCCACTATGGGTGGATAGCCGCATATATCTTGATCTTTGTTATGTGTAAACTACGGTGAGTTTGACACAATTTCCTTGTCTATTTTTTGATCCAGATTCTCACTAAGGTATACGAATCATAATGTACCCAAGGATATGAATTTCAAGGTCATTGTGGGTCCAATATCTTGCCTTACTCAAAATTTGGTATATTAAAAGGAAGGTGACTATTTTTATCCTGGCTTCTATGCCTTGGTGCCTAAGTCTATTTCTGATATTTAAATAAAATATAGTATTCATACTTTCATAATATCAATGGGTATTAGTGATGGTTGTACTATCTGATGGTATCCATTCTAAAAAGTGCCCAATGATGATAAAAATGTTGCAATATTTGCTAATCAATGACAAAGTCCTAAGAGTCTGCATATAGCTACATTTAGAGATTGCATGGTACATTTATAAACGAAATAACAACATAGGGAATTTTGAGCTCAAAAATGCTTTCTATCTTCTTCCAAAAATCCAATTTTATTACTAATACCCATGCTTCCCAAAATCTTTGATCTATCAGGAACAAAATCAAACTCATATCGAGAACAAAATCAAACTCATATTTTCAATGTGATTAACTGGGTACTTGTGTGTTTACTCTTAAACACACCCCCGCTCCTTCACTTCTCTTTCTCCGTTCTTTCTTTCCCTAACTGCTTCCTGCAAGTAATACGTTCATTCAACTAAGGGATTTTATTCTTTTCCTTTGATTTCATTCCCGAGGGGGCATGATCACACTATCATCAATTAAATTTTTGCTTGAAACTGCATTAAAAATGACTTCGTTATCAAACAAACTAGGGGCCTAACAGTTTCCTTAACTAAGTCAGAACTATTGGATAGAAAGATTTGGTTCTCATGAGCTGATATCTTATGTTTCCTCCTTTTTAAAAGATTTTTATTAAAGCTCCTGGCAGCTTCTTACTAATTTTTGAACGACATCCAAGTTCAAAATCAGTATTATCAATTTTTGGACGACAACCAAGTTTAGAATTGGTTTTTTTAAAATCTTTTATTGATCTTTGGACGACAACCAAGTTCAAAATCAATTCTATTAGTTTGGTTCGATCAAGTGCGAGACTAATCTCATCAACGTTTCATTCGACAACCAAGAACGAGATTCTCAATCTTTCTGAAGTCAAAATCAAAAACTTTCTTTGAATTAATGCGTTGCTCGCACACCAATTCAAAGAGGGGCAAATGTAACCACCTAGATTTGGTCTATACCGACCATAGACCCTATTTTCTCTAGGTGTGATCATACCCCCTGTTATGTCAAGACAATGTTACTTTGGCATAATTTATTATTAAATCAGATTTAATGTCCTAGGTGATTTTTATCACTAATTTATATTAACTACTTCAGCCATACAATTCAAAT
>MU225198.1:312639-337326 GCA_018584345.1 Thuja plicata
CTTGAAGAAGCACAATCTATGTGCTCTCTTCTAGTGGAATCCTGACCTCTCTTCAGCTTTGCATCTGAACCACCCATTTTCAACCCCTTTTTCTATAAATAGAAGGCATTTTTGAGAGCAAATGGCCGTCATTTTTAGAGTTAAATTGCATTATTATGTTGTTTAGATATCTATAGTATTTTAGTTTCAATTCCATGCATTGTTATAATGTCAGTTTTCATAGCTTAATTACATGCTTTCTAATCATTTAGCTTAGTTTTCAATTAAATCTCTCATTCTTAGGAGTGTATTGTCACTGAATGGTGCATAATCTGAGGGCATGATTATGGCATTTTTCAAACTCTTCCTAGATAGGGAGCAATAGGTCAATGTTAGGGTTTTGTTCTTATATGCTCACTAGTCCTTGTTTTACACTAACATAATGACTTATTGAAGTGTTGTGTTATAGGCAACAGGTGCATCATTTGACACTCACAGCTGTCATAATCACTTTTAGCATATGATTCAAAATCAGAGATAAAACTATAAGTAAATTCAACACTTTTATCATTAGGCAAAGAAGTGGATGACAAATTCATACTACCTTCTTCAACCAAGGGAGATGGGAAAGGACACCAATCATCCTCAAGTTTCTCATCATGTGTAAGATTTTAATTACACAAACAAACCATATTCGTCAATTGATCATCATTAAATGAAGGGATTTCAAAAACACACTCATCTAGCACTTTATCCTTTGACTGAAAAGACTCAACTAACTAATCTTCACTCTGAGTTTCATCCATAATATCATGATAAAGTTGCAAGATAGTATCATACTCATTCTCATAAGGAAGACCATCATTTATTATCCCTCTTTCCTTAAGTTTTGACACCAAATCCACTTCAAATCTCTTGATACCAAACTCATTTGTATCATGTTGATGTAAAAGATTATTTTTAGAATTGGTGAAGATACTCTTACCTTCACATGCTGATTTGCATTCACCTCCATGAATGCTCTTATCTTCCCATGCTATAATCATCTTACACAATAGATCAGCATTCTCCAACATATCATTCTCTTGCGGGACATAGGTTTCAGCATCCTCTTAATCCTCATAAGAGTGTAAAACATATACATCCTCTTCAGCATTCAAAACATTGTTAGTATCATTGCATCTAGGATCAAAATGAGAGGGAGTTTCTGATATAACATTGTAAGACAAAGATTCATTGAGCAAGCCAGTATCATAAGTATTTGAAACATCATTCATTGGTACCATTTCTTGGACATATGTATTGTCATCTTTATTAGGAGTTTCTTCTATATGAAACAAAGGATTATTAACCATACATCTATTCAAATCTGAATTAAAGACCTAATTAGAAACCAAAGCAGAGGTATCAATACACCTACTTGGAGCTGAAAATTTTTCACAATACTCTTATCCATTCTCAAATGTATCTTGCCGGAAAATCCCTCTAGAGAAATGGTTCTTTGTCAGTCAATACTTGACATTGTTTTCAATCTCTATTGTTATCCTAAAAGCTTGATGCAAAGTTTTAGGTTCCTTATCTCTCAACCTATAACTCATCTTCTTGTCAAATGCATCAAAGTAAACCACAACACACACATGATATTGACATCTATTTTTTTAGGTATTTCATGCAAAGCTCTTGCAAATCTGATATTGAATTCAGGAACTAATTCATCTTCTTTAATCTTAAGATTCAACCAATCAGTAAATACATCGCTCAAATTTATTCTCTCACCAAATTGTTCTATGAAGGCAACATGCAATTCATCCCAAGAAGAAATTGAAAAAGCTGGTAAAAAAGAAAACCAGTCCCTAGCATCATCTTTCAAAGTTTGGACAAACAACTTCATGCATATATCTTCAAACTTTATTTCAAAGTCACCCAATAGATCAATGAATATTTGAACATGATGACTTGCTGAAACAACTTGATCCCCACAAAATTTTGGCAAATAATCTTTGATTTCATGAGGTACATCATGTGGAAAATCTTTAATGCCATCAAAACACAATGGCACATACCTCTTGGTATGAAAGGATTTTGGACAACCCTTCCTGGTCTGAACTGTAGATGAAAAAAAATTGACATCTCACTAACTTGAACACACCTCTTTCCTAGTGTTGAAAACACTCAATAAAGGCAATCCGTTTTAATCACTTAATTCTCATGAAAGAAAAACACATGAGAAGAAGAATACCTTTGTTGTTGCTGCTGAGATACTTTTTCATGGCCAGTAGAACTAAACACACTTGAACAACCATCTGATATTTTATCCTTCCTTGCCAAAAAAAACTGACAAGGGCTTCAAATCTGCAAATAATATACTGCAAAATCTCTAAAATTTTACATTTAAATCAATGCTACTGGGCTGCACAAGAATTCAGAGTTGCCACCCAAAAAGATGTGGGATTAAAAAAAATCACAAACTGATCAATAAATGGACGATAAACAGTTAGTCGTGATAGACTTTACAACAATCCATTTCTCCCCAGTAGAGTCGCCATTTTGTTAGGGATTTTTTATTTTGGAATCTGTATAAGCATCAACACTTGACCCTATGACTCCCAACTTTTGATTATAGCAAGTAAAAACACTAATTAATGAGGATTTGATCCTCCTTCTACTTCGAGCTCAACAGACTTGGGCAGCTGTACATCTTTAGACTCACTACTTTGCAATGAAATCCTACAGAGGATCAGGGGTTCTTACAATAATCTACTAATGTCTTTTGCTGCAACTGATGCAGAGCTTAGAAAGCCAATCTATGATATTAAAAAAAGTAAACAATCATTGCAGAAAAATGGCAAATGTGATAATAAGGATATTCACCCTTTTTCTCTTCGAACTCGGAGGCTCAGGCAGGCTAACCTATCAGATTCACTTCTACAAGGAATCACCAACAATGTCTGTACTATTCAATACAGATTCTAAACATTCATGTTCATAAATAGAAAATGGAAATTGATTTGATTTTAAATGATTGATGGTAAGGACTGCAAAACCAGCAAAGACCAGTGCCTTATCTAGTGGGCAACAGAGTCATACAAATGTACATCAACATAAATTACTTAATGGAAACACAAATACAATTCCTTACAAGCTATATGCAGCTCATATAGAATGCCTTACAGACTATCTTATCATCCCCATACTAATGTATCAAATCCTCATACAAATGCTTATTCCTCTAAAATCACTCATAAGACTGACTCCTTCCTTGAAGGAAACTCACAAGTAATTGCATAGTTACCTTGTAACCAGCATATTCAGAATGCCTTACAAACTAAACATACAAGGGCATCAACAAAATATAAAGAGACAACAATAATATGGAATAGGAACTGCACTGTGTTTTATTAAGATATTGATGCTTCAATACATCCAGAATGACAAAAAACTCAGAAAATATGACCCTAGAATCAGAAAGCTGCCTTGCAGCATTAATTTCACCATCCCTACTACAATGGAGAAAAAACCAGATATAGGAGAAAGGAAAACAAATTCAGTCACTGACACTGGTCCTTCTCCTTCAAGAAAATATCTGCAACTGCTTCTTTCTCTAACTACAAACATCTGATTTGATATGCCCTCAAATAATCTGCAAAATCATAATCTTCATTCCGAGACCTTTCTGGTGATATATGATACTCTATATTTTGGATAAAATTTTCTTTCTAAAACATCAATCAAACTTTGCCTTCCCGTGCATAATTTTCCAATAGTTTGAAATATTTGCATTTGAATTTATTTGCTTTTTCAATAGTTGGACTATTGAAATGAGATGAAATTTAACTTTAATATTTCCTTTTGCCTAAATTTCATCTCATCTTGCCACTTGTCACTTAGGCTTAATGGCTTAATGGTTAGATGTCATGCATCTTCCCTTTAAGCCTTTAAGTCCACCATTGGATCCTTTTAAACTTGCAAGTTCTTTATTTCCTCCCTTTTGTGATGAATTTATTTAAATATTTCATTTTAATCCCTTTTTACTAGCTTGTGACACTTGTCACTCAAGCTTAATGGCTTAATGGTTAGATGTTGAGCATCTTCCCTTTAAACCATTAAGTCAACCCTTCAATTTTTTAGAACTTGCACACCTTTTAACTCCCTTGTTGAAATAAATTCAAATTAAAAAAATCTTTTAAATCTGTATATTTCACCAGATTGTGCTATGTGGCACCCTCTGATTGGTCTATAGGTCCACTTGGCACCACGTGTCAATGTCTAATTGGTGCCTCTGAACTACACTAGATTTGTGCCACTTGGTACCTGCTCTACGCCACGTGGCATCCTCTAATTCGCTAGCTGGTCCACTGGGCACCACTTGTCTAAGTTGCCATGTGGACCAATGGCTTAATGGTATCCTCCTTGCAACTTTCTCATTAAGCCACTAAGCCATCTATTGATCTTGTTTTCCTCGAGATCTGCACCCAAACTTGCAGCCTCCTAAGCCAACTCACCTGCCATGTTAGCCTTGCGGATCCTACAAAAATTTGGGTGTTGTTCCTCTGGGAATGGTTTTTGAGGCGAGTCCTCAACTCCTGTATGCGTGCTCATAGCCTCTTCTTGCTTCTTAAAATCATTGTTTGTGGCTTGTTGCTTATAAACATTTTAAATGACCCTTGTGGGATGCATGTGGGATAATAGTTTCATAGTTTTAAATCTTTCAATGTATTTTGCCTCAAAATAATGTGGGACCCACTAGCGCATGTAAGTCCTCCAAGTTGCGCAGTCTCCAAGAGCACCCTTTCTTTACTTCATATCTATATCCATACACTTTAGTATATAAACATTCAAAATATCAACTCCCCCACCAACGTGGGACAATATAAATTTTAGATTTTTAACACCATTCATATCCTGAGCACCAAAACTCACCTTCTCCTCTGGTCAATCTACAAGATTCATTGTTTGCACTGAGGCTTTGTTAAGTTTCAATGTTTTTAGCTTTCCCCTTATGCGCTAGCTCCTTCCATTCTTTCCTGCGCGACATTGTTTTGTCAAACCATATATGTGCCTGGTCTATGGCCCCATGCGTAGACAACATGTCTGGTGTGGGGTCTCCTTTACTTGTTATGTAACATCTTTGCAGATTTCTAGTGAAATTCTTTAGTTTCGATATTTCAATGAACATTCTCCTCTAATCACGCGCGTTTCTGGGCTTCCACATTTTCTACTTCAAATTTCCCACTCTCCTTCCCATGGTTAAAGCGTAAGCTTCTACATTTTCTCATTGCGCTGGATTCCATCTACTACCTACACAGATTTTGGTGCCAAGGCTACAGAATTCTTTCTATGGTTACATTTGTCAGCACATTTGCATGGAAATTTGAAACGCCCCTTTTCTCTAAATCCTACCCAAACATTTTGTCAAACTTTGTACATGCCCTGCATGGTCTAAAAGATCTGGCATTACACCTGCCATGCTACATTTGTCTTGGTTTTGTTTTAAAATGCTTTAGCATTTGGATTTTACCCTTGCCAAATTGTGCAGGAGCCATTACACCTCCAAAACTACCACACGAGATTCTTCAAACATGCACATCAAATTTAATGTAAATGCCTTCCAATAACATTGGCTGTTGATTGCAAATTGCTAGCGGTTTTAGTGTTTTTAATGCCTCTTTGTAATGCAGCGTAGGAACTCCCCAATTTATTGTGTGGGTGTCCAGTTCATTCCTTCAACCAATGCAATGGTTTCTCTAGCTATTGCACAGGTTTATATAATGAAGACTTTGATTGAAATGTTGGCATTTCCTCCTATGTGTCGTGCATGGGATCACTGCCATTTACCCTTTAAAACTTTAAAAACTTCCTTCAAAATTTCCTGCGCAAGGCTCCCTTTAATCTCCATTAAAATGGGTCTTCCTTATTCAAAATCTCCCCTCTATATGGAGTCTAGCACAACATCTTACTAAATTATGTAGCCCTCCATTCCTGCTGGCTTGCGCAACCATGTCTGTATGCATTTTCCATGTTGCAATTTGCTTGAAATATTTTTTAGACTCCAAACTTCACACAGCCTTATCATTTAATGCATGCAGCACCATTGCATCATAGTCTAAAACATCGAGTTTAAATAGTTTGATTCTTTCATTGGCTCCCTCTAAAGCTTGCAGATGGTCTTTGTTATGCGGGTTTGATATATTTTGAAAAGTTGCATGAACGGTATATCCCCGCCACGGAGATTCCTGTACCAGCCATAATCCTTTGAATCCACTTCCTCCTGTCATGCATACCCTCCTCTTGTCCATCTATACTATGCAACAATCATGAATGTGAAAAGTCATCAACCCTTTTAGAACATTTACCAATAATTATAGTTTCCCACTGTTAGCTTTATCCTTCAACATCGAATCGCATTGGCTTGAAATTTTCTTTCTAAATCCATCCTCTGTCACTTCCTGCCTAACATATTAGACATCACCCAGTAGAACTCCAGTTGACCCAACATAGCTTTCATTGCAACTGGATCATAAAACATTTGATTGGCAACCACAACAAATCAATCTTCCATACCTCTACAGACTGATTTCATAAATAGCAACTGGCCCCTGGAACTGGCCTTAAAAACTAACAAAATATTGTAACCGGCATGTGGCGTTGGGTACATGCATCCTATGATTGACATTCTTCCATACTGAAAAATGACACCTAGCGAAACCAAAAATGTCAAAATATTTTAATCACCCAAGTTGCCTTTTCAGAACAATTCTGCAAATTACCCTATCAAAAACAGTGAAATGTATTTGGTTTTGACTTCGTAAACAAGTCAAGTGATCTCCTAAAGATCTGAGCTTCTAGATATTAGAAAAATGTGATATGGAGAGAATGAATCCTGAAGGACAACTCATGACAATCAACCAGCCACATTTGGGAGATCCTTGAAGATAGCCACTTGGAATTACAGAAAAAGACAACACGAGGAATACCAATTTCTACAAATGAAAAGAATCGTGAAAAGTGTGCAAACAAAACCCTCAGGACCTGAAACCTTGCAAACTTGAAGTCAAATTGGTTTACAATATAGTGGCACCATTATCTTGATATGACCAATCATGGTATTCAAGATATAACATCACAAATAGAGCCTCCGACCAAACTGTGCAACTGATCTGCATTAAATTGTTAGAAACTGCAAACGGAATTGGATTGGCAAACTGGGCAAACAGATTCATCATGGCCTGAAAATATTCATGGTATTACATTTGCATGCCTAAAATACAGGGGATCATTCAAATTTCCATTCCATTCAACCGGGTGTAAAATTGTAAGACCTCAAAGTAGGTCATTCAGAAACCTGCATTTGACAATTTGGCATACTGATAGAAAATGCAAATGGAATGTGCTTAGCAAACTGACAAAATAGACTTTCTGTAACTTGAAGACAGAGATTTAAGAATTATTTGGCCTCTATAATGGAGTACAAAATGAATTTTTTCAATTAGGTCACAAGGTCGAAAGTTACAATTGGTCAAACAGGGCTACTCAGAATTCTGGGCAGAACCAAGAAACAAGATATCTCTTGAAGACCAACTTTGAGGGATCAGAAATCCTATCAAACGGACTCAAAATAACTTGGGATTTTAAATATAGGATTTCTGATATACATGCTCAACATTCCAAAAATGGTTACCCATGAAACTCAATTAGACGCAAGTTATTCAAATGCAAACTGGGCCCATTACAACAAATTGACACTTAGGCAGTAAATGCAAAATGGACAAGTTCTCAAAACAAGACACCACTAAATGACTCAAAACTTGAATATGAGGATATAGGATGTCTTCTTATGCCTAAAAAAGAGTGATGAACACCTGATATGCATGAAAAAATTCAGAATTACATTTGGGCAAATAGGCTCGAAAGCACTTATAGGGGGTCAAAATGCAAACCACTAGTAAAACTTCAAAAATGCTTGTTGTATTTTTGAGTACCAAAAAAATAAAATAATCTAAATAGTAATTTATTATCCTTCTCCTTATCACTCAAATATTTCTCTATTTCCTTAGCTTGAGCCAATATTTTTATCTTTCTCAGCTCATCTTCTTCCATGCTCTCAAGATCAATAGAACTTTGCAAACCAAGTGATTAAAGTGATTCATGTGAATCTCTTACCAACAATTCTTTAGATATGATATAAGATGGACCGGTTTCTATCTACTCATGCTTTTTTTCCTTCAACTTCTCTAAGATCTCAATTTTTCCTATCAAACTTCTCCTGTGATGTAACTGAATCGGTTATGTCAAGTACATAATTTGTTCTTAATTCTTCACATTCAATAGTTTATGTATCCATAACATCAATTTGTTCACCAATATCCTTGTTTATCTCAGTCTCAACGTATATTTCTTTAGTGACTTATTTTTTGTCATGACTTCTCTTATTTCATCTTCGATCATAGCGTTTGCAGGATCGATGAAGGGATCTTTCTCTTCTTCTTGTTGCTTATCATCATCAAGAGTAATCGACACACCTCTAATAAATGCAAGTTCCTTATGAACAATTTATCCTCTTTCCTCTTGGTTCTAGGCTCTTTTCTTTTTGGCGTATCATTTATGACTTCTGTTAGAATATTACTGATAATATCATCAACTTCTGCAATGATTTCATCTATCTTTCCATCCATTAGCATGTTTACTCTTTTCTTTTTCAATAGCCTCTTCTTAGCTTCTTCAATTAAATATTTCCTTTCATTATAATGGATTATCGGATACATCTTGGATATTACTATTTCCCTTATCCTTTTGTCTTCATCTAAAGTTGTTAATCTTTTCTCTTCCTATTTTCCATATAAATGATCAGGTATTTGATCCTTTATCTGAACCAATGTTCTACTGAATTTGTTCAAATGTGTAATTACACCTTGTTCTAGTTTTTCTTTTTCATCTTTATTAAATAGTTGATAGTACTTCTTCAACTCAACCAAAACACCATACTTAACAACTTTATTCAAGATCTTATCAACAACATTTTCACCTTTCTTTACGCTCATATGCATCTCGTTTGCAATTCTTGCTACAGTAGCGCTTTCAAATCTTACTCTTTTCTTTGACTAATCTGATTTGGTGGAAAATTCATCATTGTCTATCTTACCTCTCTTCTTGTTAGGGCTAGTAATATTTTTCTTCGGTCTCCTCAACACATGTTCAAATTTAGATTTTACAAGTGTAGATGTAGCTTTTTTTTCACTTCTTGTAGCTCTCAAACTAGTTGGCATAGGAATAGATAAAGGAGGAGTAAATTCCTTCTCAACATCAATTTGTGTCACTTTAACCTCAATCTTCTTATTTATGGCATCTCATCTTTATTAATCTCAATCTTTTTCTGCTACATTATCAACAATTTGCTTGATCTTTCGATTCCTTGCCTTGTCTATTAACTGAAACCGAACCTCTTGATACTTTTTTGTGTAGGTACCAAACCTTTTTGTGTTATAATTAACAAGAATCTTAAGCATTTATTCTACATAATATATTACTAACTTTGGTATAACTTCATATCTCATTGGTTGAATCCACATCTGTCTAGGAATGACTGCCTCCATGCAACATTGATCAATTTCAACTATGAAGTATACTGAATCTACATATTTTTCAACTATACTCTTTGGAATTCTCTCTTTTCTGCATTTTCATCTGAAATATTTTGAAATGACCTGAGATTAAAGTATCAATATCATCTTTCTTCTGACTTTGATACATATTGGAAATTTGTAGTGCCACAGGAATATCTTTCTGCCAGGTTACATTCATGATTCTATAAAAAAATTTCATCAAATATAAAAATATATGCACAATCAAGGAGCCATACTTAAATATTTGTGATTTATCCTTTTTTATTTTCTCTAGGTTCTCTAGTAGTTGCTTCCTCATTATTTTACATATGTCAAACTATGCATCTTCTATCAATATCTTGTAAGCAATATGTATGATACTTGTAGAGATGGAATATAGTATGTTGTTGTGATAAAATTTGCAGCACAATATCATTGAAGCAAAGTTAACATTAGGTTGAATGATATCATTTACAATCATAGCCCCTCTATCCCATCGCAATTTTTTCAAATGCTCCACAACCTTCTTCTTAGTCGACTTTATCATTGGTACTTCTCCAGTAGCATTGAAAGTTGTTACCTTATGAATAAATTCCTTAATAATCTTCACATGTTTCTCTCCCAACCAGAAGAAATGAGCATAAAATCTGCTTAGAATTATGTTTATCCAGTCTGGGTCATTAAAAGGCACATCTTTGTAGTGCGCTAGGTTAACCTGATTAACCTTCTGAAACTCATCCTTCGAAACTCCACTTGTACACAAAGATCTATATTTCTTAAATATTTCATAATCACCAAGTTCTTCTAGCTTGTAATGTATATACGCATGCACATCCTCGATGTGTAACACTCCATTAGGCACATGAGAAAATGTGCCTTTTCAATCATCTTCCATGGGTTTATATGCATGAAATTTGAATTCATAATGTGACTTCTCAAGAATATTAACAATTTGTGGAGTATCCATGACTATACCAATGAAATTGATAAGATTCTACAAAGATAAATACCTTTTACTTTCAACTAGGATTAATTTTGAAATTCGGTGGATAGATCAAAATTCTTGTCAATCTTCTTCAATTCAGGTTCAGGCTATATCTCAGGATAGAAAGGTGTCAAATGAGGTCTCCAATTTCCTTTAAATTGAGTGATTTGATTGAATTTTGTAATAAATGACATTTGCGCCCTAAATCTCCAAAAATTTGTTGTTCCCAGTGAATTGTAAATTTTATTGCGATCCTCAAATGATCATGAAAACTTATATGATTCCAAAAACAACCACCAAAGACTGATTTCTAACTACCTCTTCAATCATAGTTAAACTTGCTTCGATTTATGGGGTGCCATAAGATTTTCTGATAAAACTCCCTTTTTAGGTCCTATGACCTAATTTGCTTATGAAGAGAGATCCACACTAGAAGATGATGAAATATTTCCAAAAGCATCAATCTATTCCTTTCTTACCCAAATCCTATTCATTTTCTTTCTCACTTCGTTTACATCAATTTCTTTCCCTTTGTTGTTATTTCTTGCACTGTTCTTGTCTACTGAACCATTCATTCTCATTTCATCATTATTGTATCTGCAATTCTTAACTATATGTCCATAGTTATTGCATTTGTAACAAATGACATTCTTATTCACATACCTCTGATTTGTTTGATTAGTCCTCGGTCTGCAATTTCTTTCAATATGACCAAAGTTGTTGCATTTGTAACATGCAAGGTTGCCTCCACTTGCACTAGATTTGGATCTAAATCTAGATTCTTTAGATCTATGTCCATATTTCCAACATGTGAAACAATATCCAAAAAAAGGTATAGTATTTGAATTTCTCTAGCATTCCTTAGCCCTATGTCCAAGCTTATTGCATGAATAACCTCTGTCATTGAATTTATGTAAAGGTGTCTCCTTATGTTGTTCATTGTGATCTACCTTTTCTTCAGAAATATTAGAACATTCTCTTTGTTCATACCCTAAGTCATTCTTATCTCCATGAGGTCTTTGACTTGCAATATGTTCATCAAGCTTTGCTGAGATAGATTTGAGTTTTTCTTGAATTTTTCTAGCATCAGCAATATATCTTCTTAGTGTCTCATTCAATCTTTCCATTTCTTGCTCACTATGTTTAGATTATTCAAAAATAAATTGCAACTATCCAACTTCACTATTCAACTTGTAGCATTCTTCAGTTTTGACTTTTAAGGATTCTTCAAGAGTCTTTCTAGCTTCAATTTCTTCAGTAATCTTGATTGGCATAGATTCCATTTCATTTTTCAAATTGTTTCTTTCTTTTAAAATATTCTCATATTCTTCAAGGATTGATCATTGTTAGGTGTAGAGTTACTGACTTTATCTACTAATTGGTCTAAAAGACCTATTCTTCTATCTTTGGATTTCCTTAACCACTCTTTCAAATTGTCAATGAATACATTAGCTTCTTTCAATTTTTCGTATAGACTAATAATGTGAGCATTGGATTTGTCTAGGTTCTCAAGTGAATTCAAAAGATGAACCTGAATACTGCTAGGTGCTACCATCAGGATCTTCCTCAAGTTTTCAAACTTCTTCTAAGGAACTAGGCTCTGGTACCAATTGTTAGGAATAGGGAGCACCCAGAGGGGGAGCATGAATCGATGCAACAATATTCTTACCAAAATTCCACTTGGGCTCAAAATAGTAAAACCCATCACACTTTCAAGAAAAATAAAAGTGCTATTTTTGTTAATTGCATATGGATGAAATGTGGCTCCTACAAGAGTTTGAGCCCAACATGTCATTGAGAGATGAGACTTCATTAAGAAGTTGTGATGATGTTTTGATAGCGCATGTGAAGAGGTCTGCAGATTAAAACAAAGAAGAGACTAGTTAATGTGCACCATGGGCATGCAAAGAGAATAAGCCTAAGGCACTTATCCCACATTCACAGTATGGGTAAGTTAATAGTCATTTTTATACACCAACGTGAAAGTAACAAGTAGCCAAAGACAAGTGCCATTTGGAAAGAGGCTCATGCACTCGGGAGTCAACTTGTAAGGTTGAATGGAGGTTAAGTTGGTGGGACCCAAATTCAAGGATGTTTAATTTTAGAGAGAAATTGTTATGCCCTTCATTCTTGTCCCTACATTTTTGTAGGCAAAATGTTGGGTCCCCCTTTTTTGCTTTTTTCTTTTTCCTTGTCTCTTTTGTTTCCTTTGTTTCCCTCCAGAATTTGATTCCATGAGGGTTATTTTTATTTTTATTCTTGTCTTCTTTTGTCTCTGGGACCTGGTCCCAGAGTTTGTTTGTTCTTTTGAGTCATCCAGATCTCAAACTCCGGGATACTTTACCATCATGTCTTCTTTTGCGAGAAGATGTGGCTGCATGGAATGCCTGGGCTCAGAGTCCAGAGGTTTTCCTACTCCAGAGTTGGCGGGAGGAAAGCAATATGTTTTTACCCTAAGGGTATAAATAGATTTTACCAGTCACTTTCACATTTACCGTGATCAAACACTCAGAGCGATTAAGGCGATTTAAACGGTGTTTTGCTCCCTATTCTTAGTGATTGATTAACAATGATTTATAGCATTTGTTTGTGGTTATTCGAAGGTTAACTAGTTGTAGAGCACCTCCCGTGTTCGTCCTCCCCACATCCTCTATGTTTTCAGGTAGGTCCTTTGGCTCTCCTTTCTAGTTTCATCTCCCTGGTTATGCGTTTGGTCTATTTTTGGCTTTTCAGTCTCATTTCTATTTTGTTTTCTCTTTTCTCATCTTTGTGTCACCTCCCATTGGTGGGATGGCTCTACTAGAGGATTGTCCGCCCTCTGTGAAACTATAAAATTTAGTAATTTTTCATGTATATCTCTGTGTATTTTGTATATGTCTGTATATATGCCTATTTTGGTCCAGCCTGTGAGTCGTTCTTCAGCCCTCGTGTGTGCTTCAGCTCTGTCTGTATATATTTCTTACATATCCTATACTCCATCTAGTGGTGAGCTTGTTGCACTCCATGTAACAAAAGCCCCAAATGTGGAGCTCATCCAAGAGAGATTTCTACCTAGTTTGAACTCGGCACCTCACTGGTTTGAGCCATGGCGGTTTTCTCTCTCCCCCATCAAGTCAGTCTTAATGGCGGGTTAAGTTTCCCATGCAAGCATTCAAAACCAGCCAGAGTGGCATTTGTTTCCACATGTGTTTGGACAATTATCAGCATTAATGCCATTACTCCCATTACTGTATGGTCATGTGACACTCCCACGTCAGCCTAGTACGGCTAAGCTCCAGCCATATCATGCAATAGTTAGTTTTTTGGACTCCAGGTCCCAAGTCTTCATTTGGTCCTTATTTCACATTTATCACATGTCCTAGAATCCCCAGAGGCCTGGATAGGGGTCAAATTCTTAAGTCATTCTTATTATATACTCATCTTTTTCAGGGTTTGATGTGAGCTAACAATTCTTTCAGGAATAGATGCACAATGGTGGTGAAATTCCCTGGCATCTAGAATAATGTTTTATTTAGTATAAATATTGAGGGTTGTCTTGTTTTGTAGTTTGCTAGAATTAAACTCACCAATCATGTTGGAGGCATCTACATCATCTCCACCAGGGATTCTAGAACTCCCCACTACTACTACCACCCAGGTAGCTGTCAGGATGAAGGTCGAGAAGGCCTTGGAAAATCTCCCATTAACAATCAAGTATCTCAAGGGGGACACTATCCTAGGATTGAATGTTGATTCCAAGTTGCAGCTAATCACCAACACAAGTGTCGAGATGTGGGCTGAAATGCAGGCCCTGGTAAAGATTATTTTCATTCAACGTATGGTTGGAGATCCATTGGCCCTAAATGTGGCCAACTCTGGGATCCTCAAAGCTGCTTGCTTCTCCTGAGCCGTGCACGCTCTGGAGCTCATTCTCACTTTGGCAGAAAACTATAATATAGCCATCTGGGCTATCATGCTCGTCGCCCCTATTTTGACAGGCTACCCAATGCCTATGGTGTCTCTGGCTACCACGACTTTTCAGATAGGGCTTGGTATTCCCCAATTTGATGATGTGGTCATTCTCACCTAATCTCTGGCCTTGGAAGAATTTCAAAACCTAGAACATATGTCTCAAAAATATCTCAATAACAACTGGCTTAAGGTGACAAGGAAGGATTTCAAAAAGATGAAACTGGAGATCCCCTGGGAAGAATTTAAAGAAAGTATATAGATAGGGATCATCGCACTATGCAGGGTCTTTGGAGAACCCCATGCCTGAGAATTCTAGGCATGGATGTATTATTTCTTGTTAGGCATCACCTCTGGTGGGAAAAATTTTGATTGGGGCACTATCATCGCCAATCACATAGACTCTCAACTGGTCAAGGTCACCCGGACTCCCAGATTAGACATTGGCAGCAAGGCCACCCTCGCCACCACAGTGGTTGATTGATTATGGAAAGAGGAAGGCCCCTACAAAAATAAAGGCCCATCTCTCTCTAGCTAAGGTGATGGCTCAAGTGCAGGGGGGCCCAAAGAAAAAGAATGCCTGGACCCTCCATTTCACTTGGATCATTTCAGGTGGAGAAACAGTCGCAGTAGTCGCAACACCTCCCACAGAGATAGAAGTGGCAACAGCCAGAGCTGAGGACTACAAAATCACTGAAGTACCTCTAGGGAGGAGGGACAAATAGGGTGATTTGGACCTATTAAAGGAAACTTTTGGGGTGATAGAGGCCCATTACAACAAGCAAGCCCAGAAACTCAAAGAAGAGAGGGAAAAGAACGTAAATCTCCTTGGGCTTTTGACGAAGCTGGCACAACCCATCACTAATATTCCTCTGGAAGCTTCCACATCTAGGGCACTACTCCTACAGGGTGACATAGATGCGCTAAGAGGTATGAAGAAGAAGGCTCAGGCCGTAGATGGATGGATTGTCAAACAAATAGCGGTTGTAAGGCAATTTTTGGTGGATTTGCTCCTGGATCTTTTCCAGATCAATAATCTCCTGAATCAGGTAAACATCTCAACTATCCTATGGGAGGGAGACATAGAAAAATATGAAGGATGGAATATTGGGTTGGATGAATTCTTTAACGCCAAGGAAGAGGCTGTCAAGGAGATGGGAATTTTGGGGGAAGAATCATATGAGTCCCTCCGGGCCTAGTACTCCAGACTTGGCCTCAAGATCGAGGTATGCAACCAACTGGTTAAGGCCCTAAGAGAGAAATTAACCACAGCTCAATATCATTTGGGCCTATTCAAAGCATTTTTTGTAAGGGTGTCACAAGTTGACCCCTTCACTACTGGAACTTTCACCCTAGAGGACTATGTCCTCAGTATGTATGATGAGCTGATGGAGTCCCTGTATTAGTCTGTCAGGGATTTTGACGGAGGAAGGGTGTCAAGATTATCTAAGATGATGCCCCAGGCTCATGACACTATAAAGATAGTAGATGAATTTTGGAACGGGGCTAGAGAAGTTGAAGATAAGTATGAAGTTGTTCGTGGCCGGTGGGATAGTATTAAGGACATAGACGAAGATGGCATTAGCCAAGTTTTGGAGACATTTAAGAATAGGAAAGAGCAATAAAATTCTCTGGATACCAGAGATTTTTAACAGCAGGGTGCATTCTTTCACATTCATTAGTCTTTGAGCGTAAGCTCCCAGATCCCGAAGTCCCAGATCCAATAGTTTTGTATTCGTTTGATGACCCGCGTCTAGTTTCCCCGGAGCTGACCGTCATTATCAGATAGTTAATAAGGGTGTCAGAAAGTAGGTGACTTCAACAAGGCACATCGGCTTGAGGGATGGGTGTGACATATTTTCTTCCCAAGGTGTCGCTCTAGCATTAAACACTTGGTGCATCGAAGATAGCGAGCCACTTTTGCATTGATGAGGCATGCAGCCTCGAGCTCCGGAGTGATCAGATTTCTTCTCTTCTCTCTCCAGCACTCTTCTCGATGTTGATTCTTCCATACCTCTTTTCTTTTCTTAGTCTTCTGACATGTTAGACCTATGTTCTTCTTGAGGTTGTTGTAACATGGTGCAGGTAGTACTGGCGAGCAGAAATTGTATTTTATTGTTGAGTCTAAAGTTAAATTAGGTTAACTTTAGTGAAAGTTTGTGTATAAATAATAAGCCCAACCTCATTCCAAGGGTCAAAAAAATTGATGATTTTGAAGTCCATAGTAATAGCATTTTAGCTTTTCATTTCTTGTAGTTGCAAAGCTCAATGCTCAGTAATTCTTAGTAGATATATGCTCTCTTAGAGCCATTTATGTACACACTAGTGATGCTTGAAAACTATTAATGAAGAAGGAAGGATTCTCGCAATGCTATTGTTCATGTTCTGTTCTCTGAGTTAATACTCTTTTGTGTCATATGTTTCTGATGTCCCTTGCTCTAATGTTTTAAGTAGATTAACGACCTCTTTTCCCCTCACTATTTAATATGTATGAACTAATGGTTCTATATACATTCAGTATTTAGTATAGTACGTTATAGCTTGGTTGATATTTTGAATGTATTGGCATAACTATAAGTAGAATGAATACACCTAACCCTGGCATATCTTTTGAAGTTTATTTGGAAAACTAATGCATGCTTGCAGGAAACCTCAACCTAACAAAATCCCTAGAGAAGACGAGCCAAGAAAAACTAGCTATCCCCACAAACAAAACAGTCACACTCCCAACTTAAATCCCGCACTTTTGAGACCTGACTCTCAAGTGCTTGAAGGCTCGAAGAATTTATTCCCCGGAAAACCTTTACAGGTGAAGTTGGTCAGTACCCCAGTACCCAGTGACAACTTACCTCTGTTGGCAGACCGGTCACAAAGTCCTATCGACATAAACTGGCGCTAGGAGGGCATGAGCTCGTCCCCTTCGAAGGATTTAGACTTTATATCACCTGAGGGTTCTCTGAGCCATAGTTTTAGGAAGCATACCTTTAGTGGGATTGGATCATTTTCACCTGCACAATTCGAAAGAGTCCTTAGATCAGCCCCCAATCCCGAAAGGTTTGTTGAACTTGATTCTCCTTCTCGAAGGAAGCGGACCCCACAAACCAAGCCAGCCAACATTTTCTAGGGATCTACTACATTTTAGAATACCCAAGTCTCCCAGGAAATCTTGAGAACTAACATTCCCCCTAGCCAAAATCCAACACCCCCAATGGCTATGTACTTCAGTAACACTGGGTCCCCTATGGGGTATTTTCCCAGTACTACCAACGATCTTCCTCCGCATCTGGAGAAGATCTACCCGTGATATGAGCATTTAGGCTCAAAACCCATAGAAGAGCATCTGTAGGCCTACAAAGATGCCATAAACCAACACCGAATCCAACATCAAGATGTTGTGACCTGGATGTTTCCTCTTTCCTTGGGATAGAATGAGTTAAACTGGTACCTTAACTTGCTAGAAAAATCCATCAATAGTTGGCAGGATATGGAGGACGCCTTCTTGGTAGCCTTCCATGTACATGTGGACCCAGTGTGGTCCCACAGCCATTTTATCTCCATTAGGAAGGAACCAAATGAACCCCTTGCAGCATTTAACCATCAGTTCCAACATGTCTTGATGCGGTTCATGGGTCCTTTCATCCCATCCATAGATGTAACTATCTAGACTTACCTCAACATGATGGACCCCATCATTGCCACTCTCCTATGGAGAACCCCTGCCCCTAATGACCGAGACACTCTGGCAAAGGTCTACAACCTAGCCTTCGAGTTGTCATGAAATTTGAACAAAGCTCCTAGTGGGATTGGTCAGAGAATGCCTTTCAACATGATACTCAATGGAACTTCTTATGATGGGGGATACAACCCCAATCAGGAAATGGGTTCCCCAGCGATGGCCACAAACCCACAACCACCGATAGACCAGCAGGCCCGGTACGTATACCCATCGCAAGTCTAGACAACACCGAGTCTGAATTTGTTCACTGGAACCAGCCACAACAAATACAACAACTGCTAACACAACCCTCTAGAGTACCTTTCTTCCAGTCACCCACAGCTGGAGGATTGCAGTCCTCGACTATAGGAACTACTGCCACTTTCCCTGAGAACCAACTGCAACAACCGTCACACTGTGACGTGAACACCTAGTTTTCCGTCGAGGTTGAATCTGTCTAGCGATTGTTGTCTTCACTAACTGTGGACATGGGACAACTGAAGGCAGGGTCTTTTGCACCCCACAACCCCAATTCCCAGAGAGGGAATATCTTCTCTAGACAATGAAATACCAATGTCAGAGGAATGAATTACAACAACGGGCCTTGGCCCAATCAACAATAATGGAATAACAATGCAAACACCAGAGGTCCTCCAAACCAAAACACCACTTAGGGCTATGCTGGACCCAGTCATTCTGCACAGCTTGGAGAATTCTACCCCCTAACTAACTGGTGTAGATTGCATGACACTAGCTCTCATTTTGAGGTGAACTGTGCCACACTGGAAAGGTCATCATGATCTCCCAGTTGGACAGACAACAAACTATCGATCCTACTCCCCCAGAGACACCTGTGCAAGAGCCCACTCACAGTTCCTTCACCTATGAGACCATTTTCTTTGGGGTAGACAAGGAAGATGAAGAAGAACCTAAATTATAGGGGTTCTTTGATGAATCTATCCCAGCCTTTGAGGCCAACACCTTCACCAGCCCGCTAACTCCTTAAAACACTCAGAGTAAGGTTGGTAAAAGACCAGTTTACATGCCTACACCTCCCAAAGATACTCCTTCCCAGAACAAGACAACTGATTTCTCCTTCCCACCTAAGGGGCTTGGCTCTAACCAAGCTAAGGACCCAGCTGAGGGAAGCCAACAATTCCCAGGGGGAGGTTTGACATCAAAAAGGTGTTAGAGAGAACCACCACCTCCATAACCTTGATGGAGGTTTTTATGAACTATCCCAAGTAGACGAAGTCTCTTCTGAAGCTCTTGGGAAACCCTAAAAGCTGTCAGTCACCCACCCAAGACTGTCAGTTTTGACGACACCAACGCGGCTGTCTTTCAGGGAAACACTGAGGATCCTCCCTTCTTACTAGGTTTGAACATACAAGAAAAGAACCTACACAACTGCTTGGTAGATTCTGGAGCTTCAGCCAATGTCATGCCTTTATCCATATGCTAGAAGCTCAGACTCCATCCAACTCCATCCAAAGGCGCAGTAGTCCAGCAGGACAAAACTGCTATAAAAATGGTAGGTGAGTTGAAGAACGTCTAGATTCAGCTCATCCAAGACCCCCGGATAGCAAGCATAATTGACATCCAAGTGGTGGACATCCTAGAGACCTATGGGATGTTATTGAGCTGGAATTGGTCTAAGGCCCTTAATAGTTATGTCTCCACAGACTTCTCCCACTTGTGGCTTCCCTCGGAGGGACAGTCTAACCAGATCTGGGTAGAAAGTGAGCCCAGGATGAAATAGGCCCTCACCAAAGTCGGAGGGTAAAATAAATCCTTTTCTATGAGACTTCCCCCAATGTGTACTGACCCCTTGAGATCCTCACATTTGATTTCACCCCTAGAGAAGATCCCATAGTCTCTCAGAGAATTTAGGACCTGGATGAAAAACTGAACGGTGAAGTTAAATCACAGGGTATCACAACAACTCTTACCACACTCTTGTGTGAAACTTGGTGCCAGGTGCATTATTAAAAACATTTTGAACTAGAGTGTGAGCCTTGTATTGCCACTTCTACCTGCCACATCAATGCCCTCCGAGAGAAGAAATGCGAAGTAGGTTTGCCTAGACCTAGTAATCATTTTGGTGGTGCTCCCATGGTGCCGCTTGTCCAGGAATCCAAGTCACAAGCTTCTCTGGAGGAAAACCTCACCCATGTGCCATCAAATCTGGAGGAAACACCTCTGCACCTTCCCAAAAATAATCCAAATGCCACTTCTCCTTCCCAGCCCCAGGAAATGAACAATGACCTATGGACCCTGAAGTTCGATGGGTCTTGATCTAAACAAGGCTATGAGGCTGGAGTGGAATTGATCAACCCACAGGGGAAATCCTTTCTCACATCCTACAGGTTATATTTTAACTACATGAACAATGTCACAGAGTACAAGGCCTTGGTCCTTGGACTCCTATTTGCACTAAGAAAAGGAATCACCCACCTCTGGGCACTAGGTGATTCAAAGTTGATCGTTAAGCAGGTCCGAAGCCAATACACTTTCATGTAAAAAGGCTGGCCGCATACCGCAATTGGGCATGGAGCCTCATCAAATATTTTGATGCCTTCGGCATCAAACTTATCCCCCAGAAAATAAAATATGTTCTTGACGCCCTTGGCGGCTCTAAAAGTTCTCTGTTGAGATGGCCCCCACCCCGTCCATTCTAGACAATGTCACCCACTTTTATCTCTTTGAGGATGATCAACATATTCTAGCCTTCATGGCCAATGTTGGTGTTTTCAAGGATCAAATAGTGGAGGAAAGAGATCATGAAAATACCGAGCAGGGTGAACAAGATGATGGGGTCATAGACTTGCTGACCAACACCATCCCTAAGGAGATGGTAGCATTAGAATGTATCTTTGACTCAGACCCTCAAGGCCAGCAGAAGATATCATCCTCCTTTGAGCGAGGAAAATTTTAGAAAGTCAACATCGGTCAGGACGGTGAAGAAAAAATTGTGCATATTGGAACCTCCTTCTCCCCAAAGGAGAAGGAGAAGATTCTCATGGTTCTATGAGAATACACTGATATGATTGCATGGGGGTATGAGGATCTGAAAACATATGACACATCCATCATGATCCATACCATCCCATTGAAACCTGATGCTAAGCCCTTCTGGCAAAGCATGTTAGTAATAATTGAGAGGGGGGGTGAATCAGTGGCCTCAAAAATTTATCCTTTAATCTTTAACCACCAATCAATACACCTTAGATTATTAAGTCCCTACAAGATGCATGCCATGAAATACTTATAATAATTGACTGTCTGTTAGTTTACCTTGTCTGTCCTTATTCTCCTTGATAACCGATAAGCAACAAAACTTATTTACCGATACTCATTAAATATGCAGAGTATACCAATCAATCCATAAATGCATATGTGAAATGTAAAACAATAAAGTAATAAACCATACACACATAACACATGGATTTTAATGTGGAAACTTTATTAAGGGAAAAACCACTGGGACCGGTACCCCAAATTTTCACTCTTCTGAAGTGAGCCATGTTAGGAGCCAACCTTGTTAAAGGTTACAAACACACTGTTAGGTGCGACCTTGTTAGAGGATTTTAATATGATTCTATCACTTGATATCTGGCATTTATATGCTACCAATATTCATCAACCTCTATGGGCACAATAGGTATCTGGCATATCTGGTGCTACCTAACTGCATCAGCCTCCTTCTTAGACTATGTGTCGGTATCGGGAACTCAATGCTATCTTCATGATAAAAATTTTGGCAATCTGTTAGGATATACCTCAATTATAGAAGATGGTTAAGTCCTGCTCTCTTAAGAGACTTGATGCTTCAATGGTTAAACTTAAACACTATGACCTATTTCTAATGCAACTTGAATTGCTGATTTTCAGATCTATTTAAGTACAATACCTCTCTAATCAATGTATCAATTCAATTCCTTGTGCTCCACACTTTCTGCTCTATGATGCTATGCTTCACTATTCGTCGGTGTCTGTAGAATTCTTTAGCTCTCCTTCAGCTTGATTGATCAGGACTGTATGAAGTTATCCCTCATCAGTTTCTCTTTAGCATCCTCTTTCTATTCACTCCCCTTCTGTGTATGTGATTGCTTGTGATTACAAAAATGAACTATGCTTGTCTCTTATATAGACATGATATTCCTTTATTCTTGATTCTTGATTCTTGATTCTTGGTGTGAAAAACAATCCAGCCAATCTGATTTACGGCTTTAACTCTTGATTTATCTCATAGTTATCTTCTTGCCAACTGTATAAATCATCTTTAAATCAATTACTTAACTCTAGGCGAATAAAACAAATAAAACAACTAGTTAAGTCTATCCTTAAGCTCTGCCAGCTAGATATTTTGTCATTTTCTAAACTCTCTATTCCGTCAGTCAATTCTTTAGTTAGTCGTCAGTGACAACTGCCAGTTCCGTCAGTGAAACTCCAGTCAGCTTCGAGATCTCCGTCTGTCTAGCATCATTGGATTTTTCTCGTCGAGCAACTCTATTTTCAACTCGTCGGGTATCACTGTGACTTTTTATTTGCCTTTACTGATGGTGTGCACTCCATCAGTGTTGTCTATCACTTAGTGAATAATTGACTTTTATGCATTTCTAAAAGTATAATCTTTGTTCCATTGATTCTCTGAAGTCTTTAGCATTATGTACATGACCATATAGATGATATCAAGTTGACATCAATGACAATACAAACCATTAACTAATTTAATGTCTTGCATCATCTTCAACTTATCATTATCAAACATTCAATCAGTTACATGTCATCAATCTCTCCCTTTGGCATTGATGGAAACATACTATATTATCACACTATACTATTTCTAATGTAATATGAAATACATTTTTTGAGATTCATCAAATTACCAAACAGTTTGTTTTGATAACTGATAAAAATGTCTGACCACCGGTAGCCTCTGTGTTAGCTTAGATTTGATTCTTGTAGCTCTTTGTGTTTCTTGTACTGATGTGTTGTGTTCTCTTCTTGTGTCAATTTCTCTCTTTTGACTGTTCTTCTTCTTTGATGTCTCTCATCAACAACTCTCCCTTTGTATATGATTTCTTCATACAAATTCTCTCTCTTTGGATATGATCTCTCCCTGTTTGGAGTAATCTGATAATGAATAATTTCTTGTGATAATATGGATACATTCTCTCCCTTTGACAATAATGCCAAATAAATATCTTACAAATATCTGACATTTATGTCAAACAATTGTTTTCTTTTATCCATAATATATTCCTTGAATTTCCCTTATCCATCAGCAATACAACAATATGCTCTGGTACTTGGTTCTGATATATTATTTTCTGTATATAGATGTAGCTTTGAAGTTCATCTTTTTGTTTGCTTCAACATGAAAGATATTCTAATAATATATAGGTTGATGCAGCCTTCAATCTTTTACTTACTAGTAGACAAGGGTTTGACCCCTAGTCTCTTTCTCAAGTACTCAAATGTATACTTGGGCAGTGGCTTGGTGAAGATATTGGCCAATTGTTCTTTTGATTGCACAAACTCAAGTTTCACCTCTTTTTCTTGAACTTGTTCTCTTAAATAATGATACTTGATTACAATGTGTTTTGTCTTGGAATGCATGACTGGATTCTTGGAAATGTTTATTGCACTGGTGTTATCACAATAGATAATCATTGGTTCTGAGATCTTCATATGCATACCTTCCAGCAACTCTTTGATCCATGCAATATTTGAGAAGTTTGAAATAACAACATATTTTGCTTCTGCAGTAGACTGAGAGATGCATCCTTGCTTCTTGTTAATCCATTTGACAAGTCTGTCACCCATAAACAATGCTCCTCCAGTTGTGCTCTTTCAGTCATCGAGATTTCCAGCCCAATCAGCGTCGGTAAACACTTTTAGTTCAAATTTTCCTTATCTTCTATACCATAAGCCAAATTCCTCAGTATTCTTCAGATATCTTAAGATTCTTTTTATAGTAGTCATATGTGATTCCCTGGGGTTAGCATAAAATCTAGCAACAATTCCTACTGCATGTGCAATATCTGGTCTAGTGTGTACAACATACATGAGTTTTTCTATCATTGATTTGTACAAAGTCTGATTTACCTCTGTTGACTTGTCTTCCTTTGTTAATTTGCGTCCAGTAGCCATTGGTGTTCCAACAGGTTTGGAATCTTCCATCTTGAATATTTTTAGGACCTCTTTGATGTATTTGGGTTGTGTAATGAAAATACCTTCACTATGTTGAATGATCAGTAGACCAAGAAAGAACTTGATCTCTCCAAACATAGACATCTCAAAAAAATTTCTCATCTCATCAGCAAATGAATTGCATAGCATATCATTGCCTCCAAATATGATTTCATCAACAAATATTTCAGCAATCAAAGTGTTAGCATCAGTATCTTCTTTCAAATAAAGATTATTATTTTCACTAGTCCTTATGAATCCAATAC
>MU225198.1:354173-371956 GCA_018584345.1 Thuja plicata
GGCTTGGACTGGGTGTTGTCTATGGATATTGTCTTGATGTTGAGGAAGGCTTTATCCTTGTTATTTTCTTTCCTTAACATGTCAAAATAGTATGTACTTTTCCATATTAAGGAGGGGGGCATATACATGGCCTCCCTCATTTTATATTATGCATTTTTGTTCTAACATTTTGTTTTGCAATATGCTAAATCCTCAGAAGGTAACACACATAAGTTGCTAAATCCTGAAGAGATACGCATTCAATTACAATTCAATATGCTAAATCCTCGAAAGGTAACGCACATAAGTTGCTAAATCCTGAAGAGATACACATTTTACAAATGTATTCCATGGTGATATAAGAATATGGATCCATGGGTACTTCATAAAAGCTATCAGAAGACACACTACATACATGCACAAAGCTGCCAGAAGGCACACAACTTTATGGGGTGACTATCAAGTGCTTTCTTGATGGGCCATCCTATCCTTTTTGTGGTTCACAGTGAGAAACACACATCTTACTGGGCGAGCTAACCACTTCTCTCTCTCTCTTTCTCTTTAAAGTGGTGTCTCTCTCTTATCATGATCTTAGGGTTGATAAAGACTTAAGTCTCTTGCGGGCTTGAGGATTTATTTGTTCCTTTTGATTCCAATTAGATTGTCCTTTCTCTATGTTCTCCTTTAACAAGAGTTTGTGTTGAGTCCATACTCTTGCTAAAGTGGGGGCTAAATGTATAGTCCAAAAATAGAAGCACTTCCATGGTAGACTAGTTTAGCATTCTGAGTAAGTGGTTTGGGGTCATATCAAGCACCTTGAATGGGTTCCTGATCTTGACATGGCTTCCCCCCTGTTCTGTCCCTCTTTCCACTTCTTTCCAGCCTAATTTCTGCATTCTAGACTGTAGACCTGAGATTCTGGACTTCAAGGTCAGGGTTGACCTTTTGGGTCTATGTTGACCTCAACCCTGACCTAGGTCAAGGTCGATCTCAACCTTGACCCAGGGTTCAAACTTCAGGGTCTTGCAGTTTCTAGATGTCGGTCTTTGCAAAAGTTGTTTCCCGCTTCCGGGTCGGCTGTTTCGGGCTCCGAAGCATCGATTCCTAAATTATATTTAACATATGTCCTCTCCTAGGGGTAAAATATTTAATGGGAATTTAATTCTCCTATATCAGCCTCCTTAGAAGATTGTGCCCTAATTTCATATAAAAGGGAGCTTTCTCCTCTCATTTTCTCTAAGCAAGATTAAGAAATAAAAAAGTCTTCTAAGCATCATTAAGAAATTGAGGAGCATTATCAAGTGAAGTCCAAACAAGCATTCAAGAAAGATTTCAAGCAAGCATTCATTCATTCTCAAGCATTCAAGCATCCATTTTCATGAACGAGATCCATTGGAGGCCATTGAAGGATTCAAGCTACATAGTGCCCTTTTGGTGATCTCTCCATCCACCTTCTTCCAAGCCTCTTCCAAATCAAGAACCCATTCAAGAATTAGTGTTGGAGATCTACAAGAAAGAGATTGAAGACATCTTACCTTTCTACAGTCCACATTTTGAAGCATACTTGTGGATTCAAGGATTTGAATCCGCCACAAGGACTTTTTCAAGCAAGGTGAATTTATGCATTTACTTTGTCCATTTCTGCAATTTCAATTACATATATTTGAGGTTAATTCCAAAACTATGGTTTTACCAAGGGAAACCCCTCCCCCACAATAAACAATCCCTTTTTTCTTACAGGTAGAGGTACAGAACAATTGATTTGAGACCAAATCTAGATACCCTTTTCAGAAAACTTTCAAAATCCGCGAATAGATTTTCTGTCAGACCTGTGCAGGTCAAGGTTGACATTATTGGGTCAGGGTCAACCTCACCCCTGGCCTAGGTCAAGTTCAACCTCACCCTTGACCTAGGTTAGGGTCAACATTATTGGGTCAGGGTTGACATTGGTGGGTCAAGGTCGACCTTTTTCATAAGACGGTGTCAGATCGGAAAATGATTTCTGGGTTTTGTTTATCTCTGTGTTTCCTTTTTGGATCATACTTCATTTTTTCCAGAAATAGAGTACAGACCTCAGAAAACAACATTCTTTGATCTGAAATATTTTAAGGTTAGTGCATTTCTCCTATCCATTTCAATTCAAATCCTTAATCATTCTAAATCTATCACACATTCATTCCTTTCCATAAAATGGAGAATTTAAGAGTTTCTTCTTTTCTCTCATTTCCAAATGATTGATTCATTTGTGCATTGATCCTTTTTTGGATTGATCAGTTTGGATCTTTCCTTTGTGCATCTTGGGACAGAAGAGGAATATCTTATCTTTCCCCCACTTATTTCAAATGTTACATGTTCTTATGTTACACATTGTTATATGTTACAATTACAAATCGTGAATGGATCTCAGATGATGTCCTTCCTGGATGGGTACTCCGAGTATACCAGATCATGGTTAAGTACGAAGATAGAGACAAAAAGATGTTCACCACCAAGTGGGGAACCTTTGCATACCAGAGGATGCCCTTTGTCCTGATCAACATAGGGGCCACATTTCAAAAGGCTATGGACATTGTGTTCAAGGGCCTAGTAAACCGGTGTATAATCATCTACATGGATGATTTGATCATCTTTTCCCAGGATAGGCATGATCATTCTGCCCACCTCGCCCAAATTTTTGAGATATGTCACCGGTATGGAATTTATCTCAACCCTAAGAAATGCATATTGAAGGTCACTAAAGGGAAGTTGCTCAGGCATATCATCTTTGAGAAGGGTATATCCATTGACCCTAAGAGAGTTGAAGCACTGCTGAATCTACAAATGCCTGGCAGTAAGAAGGAAATGAGATCTTTCTTTGGAAATATAAATTTTGTCTGGCGGTTCATCACTAGATTCACCAAGATAGTAAAACCACTCAATGAGATGATGAAGAAAGATACAAATATTTATTCGAGTCCTGAAGGAAAGAGGGCATTCACCCAGATTAAACAAATGATCGTGGAGGCACTAGTCTTGGCTAGTCCAGACTATTCCCTCCCTTTTTACATATACTCCTTTGCTTCACCACATTCTTTCATGGCAGTTTTGACCCAGAAAGTCAAAGGGGAAGAAGGACCAATAGCTTTTATGAGCTCCCCTTTTAAGAATTCTGAAGTCCGGTATTCATCTTTGGAAAAGTAGGCCTTTGCTCTCGTCCATGTCGTGAAGAAATTTTGACATTATATTCTCTGGAGCAATGTGCATGCTATCATCCTGAACCAGGCTATTAAGTCTCTGCTCCTACAGACTAAATTGGGTGAACGATGGGGGAAATGGATGGCCATCCTCCAAGAGTATGATTTAGAAATGCAACCCATGAATATAGTCTGAGGTCAAGGACTATGTAGAGCGATCGTAGAAGGAACTCTAGACATCAAATGCCAAACCTATATAGTAGAGTCCATCACTCAAGATCTATGGTATACTGACCTGGTATACTTATTATTTCATAATAGATGCCTGGACGGGCTGCCCCCAAACAAACATCGTGCCATGCGGCTAAAAAGCGCACACGTCATGATAAAAAATGGAACACTTTTTCACAAGAACTATGAAGGGGTATACCTTCGGTGCATAGATAGGGACCAAGCTACGAAAATGATTGAAGAATTTCACAGGTAGTTTGGAACCAGGCATGGCTCAGCTGACGCCACTTTCCATCAGATCCTTTAGGCCAGATACTATTGGCCCTGCATCTTTAAGGATTTCTACACTCACATTAGGAGATGCCACACTTGTCAAATGATGGCACATTGTGAGCAGAACCTGGCCATGCCTTTGCAGCCGGTCTTCAAAGCTAGACCCTTCGCCCAATGGGCATTTGACTTTATCAGGGAAATAACCCCAACTCATCTGCCAACCACCAGTACATTTTGACTGCTACTGAATATTGCACCCGGTGGTCTGAAGTGATTCCTTGTAAAAACAACATGGTAGATGTAGTTATTAAATTCCTGGAAGAAAACATAGTCACCCAATTTGGAATGTCATTTGCTATAGTGTGTGACAATGGTCCAGCATTTTCTTTGGCATAATTACTTGAATGGACCTATGAAAGAAAGGTCTCCCTGAAGTTATCCAACAACTACTACCCCCAGGGTAATGGTGTAGCTGAGTCCACTAACAAAAATCAACTTGAGGTGATCAAACATCTGTTAGAAAAAAACCCCCAGGACTGACATCAAAAGCTTAGGTTCACCCTCTGGGTAGATCGTATTAGAATAAAGATAGCCCTGGGATCTTCCCCATTTCATCTAGTTTATGGCCAGAATCTAGTATTCCCCATCAACTTACAAATCTTGGTATTACAGTTTATGCAGGAGTTCAACAACCGGGATAACATTATGGAGGTTTCAGCTTCTGAACCTGGTACAAATGGAGGAACAAAGAGACGCAGCCCTTGAACATTTCACACATCATTAAGAAGTATTAAAATGAAGGTTTGACCAAAGAGCTTAGTATAAGGCCTTTTAGATTTCAGACTTGGTCCTCTTGTGGGAAAAATATTGGGAAAAGAAAGGAAAACACACCAAGTCCCAGCGGCTCTGACCCAGACCATATCTGATAGCTGAGATCTATGGGGAAAATACTTATCACCTCAACACTATGACCAGAGAAGCCGTCCCATTTCCTATTAATGGGAAGTTTCTCAAGAACTACTTTGAATGAGGTAGGTGATGAGTTTGTCCGAAGTTGTACCATATGTAAATTTCTTGCTTGTAAATATATTTCCCGGTGCTTGTTTGGAGTATCTTTGCCTTGTAAATAGTTTTTTGGCCGTCCTCCAAGACTGCCTTTCCCTTCTCATGTTTTCCTTTTTTTTTGGCTTTCTTTTGTTTTCTTTCATTTTTTGGGTTCCCAGTGTGTTGCCTTCTTCTTGTAGACAGGTATGCTTCGCATAACATCTAGTCTTTGAAACGGTACCTTGTGCATTCCAATGAATTTAGAACCTATTGTTAGCATAGTGGAATTTTTCCATGCTTTGGAGTTATTCTTTAAGTATGGTAAAAGGTTATGGGTAATCTTCATCAGATTCACATCTTGACAGTCTGGACACCAGTTAAAATAAAATTTAAGAAGCGAGTAATCAGACACCTTGAGGGTAGATCAGTTGCACTGGTTTTTTACCCAGTCTAAGAATCATTAAAATATCCTGGGTCTAGAACATTCTCTCCTATTCGGTAATTTAAAAAGTGGATGGTAGGGTGAAAGAAGTATCACTGTTAAAATTAGCTAAGCTTAAGGTTCATGGTGAAAGAATTACCGTCATTAAAATTAGCTAAGCTTAAGGTTCACGATGAAAGAAGAACCACCTTCCCATCTAGAAAAGAAAAAGAAAAGAACTAAAGAATAGTAAATTTCGGTATCCAGGGGAAATGTGCAAGATATGATGACTTTGGTTTGATATACTCAGTGCCTCCTCTTTTCCTCTCCGGTAAGTCATCAACTTGGTTTTCATTCAAAGCACACACTTCACAATTGAAAAAAGACCGAAATATTGAATCGTTGATGAGTCTGATTTTCTTTGACGCCTCATGCTTTACAAAAAGAATGCTCCATGTAAAGATTACTTCTAGTTTTGCTAACCAGAGATTCTAAAGTTCTCAAATGTGCCAAGGCATTCGTCCTAGATAGTCACCATTTGTTATGCCCTGCATACCCGTCCCTACATTTTTAAAGGCAAAATGTTGGGCCCCCCTTTTCACTTTTTAATTTTTCCTTGTCTCTTTTGTTTCCTTTGTTTCCCTCAGGGTTTTTCTTCCACGAGGGTTTTTTTTATTTTTCTTGTTGTCTTCTTTTGTCTCTGGGACCCGGTCATGAATTTTGTTTGTTCTTTTGAGTCGTCCGAATCGCGAACTCCAGGATACTTTACCATCATGTCTTCTTTTGTGAGAAGATGTGGCTGCATGGAATCCTCGGGCCCAAAGTCCGAAGGTTTTTCTATTTCTTAGTTGGCGGGAGGAAAGAAATATGTTTTTACCCTAAGGGTACAAATAGGTTTTACCAGTCAATTTCACATTTACCGCGATCAAACACTAAGAGCGATTAAGGCGATTAAGGTGATTTAAACGATGTTTTTCTCCCTATGCTTAGCAATTGATTAACAGTGATTTGCAACATTTGTTTGTGGTTACTCAAAGGTTAACTAGTTGTAGAGCACCTCCCATGCTCATCCTCCCTGCATCCTCCGTGTTTTCATGGTAGGTCCTTCGTTTCTCCTTTCTAGTTCTGTCTCCCTGGTTTTGCTTTGTTTGTTTGGTCTATTTCTGGGTTTTTGGTCTCATTTCTATTTTGTTTTCTCTTCACTTGTCTCTGTGTCACCTCCCATTTGTGGGATGGCTCTGCCAGAGGGTTGTCTACCCTCTGTTCAGCTATAAAATTTCGTAAGTCTTTGTGTATATCTCTGTGTATTTTATATATGTCTATTTTGGGCTAGCATGTGAGTTGTGCTTTGGCCCTTGTGTGTGCTTCAACTCTGTCTGTATATATTTCTTGTATATCATATACTCCGTCTAGTGGTGAGCTCATTGTGCTCCATACAAAAAAAGCCTCAAATGTGGAGCTCATCCAAGAGAGATGTTTGCCTAGTTCAAACTCGGCACCTTGCTAGTTTGAGCCATGGCAGTTTTCTCTCTCCCCCGTCAAGTCAGTCTTAATGATGAGTTAAGTTTCCCACGTGAGCATTCAAAACCGGCCCAAGTAGAATTTGTTTCCACATGTGTTCAGATATTTTTTGGTATTAATGCCATTACTCACATTACTACGTGGCCATGTGACACTCCCACATCAGCCTAGTATAGCTAACCTCCTGCCATATCATGCAACGGTTATTTTTTTGGACTCCGGGTCCTAAGTCTTCATGCAGTCCTTATTTCATGTTCATCACATGTGCTGGAATCCCCAGAGGCTTGGATAGGGGTAAAATTTCTAAGTCATTCTTATTATATACATATCTTTTTCAGGGTTTGATATTAGCTAACAATTCTTTCAGGAACAGATGCACAACAGTGGTGAAAGTCCCCGACATCCAGAATAATGTTTTATTTTGTATAAATACTGACGGTTGTCTTGTTTTGCAGGTTGCCAAAATTAAAATCACCAATCATGTTGGAGGCATCTGCATCGTCTCCACCCAGGAGTCCAAAACTCCCCACTACTGCTGCCACTCAGGCAACTGTCAGGACGAAGGCCGAGAAGGCCTTGGAAAACCTCCCATTAACATTGAAGTATCTAAAGAGGGACACTATTCTAGGATCAAAGGTCAATTCCAAGTTGCATCTAATCACTGACACAAGTGTCGAGATGTGGGCCAAAATGCAGGCCCTGGTAAAGATGATCTTCATTCAACACACAGTAGGAGATCCATTGGCCCTCAATGTGGCCAACTCCGGGAACCTCAAAGCTTCTTGCTTCCCCTACTCCGTGCAAGCTCCAGATCTCATTCTCACTTTGGTGGAGCACTATAATACAGCCATCTGGACTCATGCTCACCACCCCAGTTCTGATAGGCTACCCAATGCTTATGGTATCTCTGGATGCCATAACTTTTTAGGCAGGGCTGGGGATTCCCCAATTTGGTGATGCGGTCATTCTCACCTGATCTCTGGCCTTGGAAGAATTTCAAAAGATAAAACACATGGCCCAACAATATCTCTATAACAACTGGCTTAAGGTGCCAAGGAAGGATTTCAAAAAGATGAAGCTAGAGATCCCCCAGGCAGAATTTAAAGAAAGTATATAGATGGGGATCATCGCACTATGCAGGGTCTTTCGAGAACCCTGTGCCCAGGAATTCTTGGCATGGATGAATTATTTCTCTTTAGGCATCACCTATGGCAGGAAAAATTTTGATTGGGCCACTATCATCACCAATCACGTGGACTCTCAGCTGGTCAAGGTTGCCTGGACCCCCAAATTATACATGACATCCTATGTTCTGTGGGCACTAGCACAACAATGCCCCATGATTCAAGGATTACTTACAGTAGGTGTGCTCAGAACTGGCATAGGCCAGAATGCTCCATGGGATTATTTCCCACAGATCCAATGGTAGGCTAGTTCCCTTAGCTTTTATCAAGTGAATGATGCCTTCATTTACTACAACCTCCTCACACCTACTCGGGACACTAGATACCAGATCTCCAAGGAAGCAATGAATCTTGTCAGCACTTATGGCCACTATTACATTCGATATCAACAACATACATACATTCAGGTGACCGACTTCTCTGAAAAACCCTATTTATTACCCAAACGTTATGGGAATAAAATAATTCTTTTAGAATACTACAAATAAATCTTGGAGCTGCATGCCCTCTTCACGGTGAAGAAGGTCACCAATGTCTCATTCCTAATTTCTTGTGGGAACTATTCTTGCAGCCTTGCAGTGGCCAAAGAAGCCGATAATGAACTTAAAAGTTTAGGGCTAGCAGAGTTCTATTTAGAGTGGAAGAATTTTGATGCGCTAGGAAAGATAGCAATGACACATCCCCGGGTAGCCCCTCTGCATGAGCTTCACATAGAAGATTTTTGGGAAGATTTCCAAGACAAATTTAAGGTCTGAAAATGGCATTTCCATCGGATGAGACAGGGGATGATGGAACGGTTGGAGCTTTGAAAGTTCCCCAAGGAGTTCTCGGACACTAGGTCCATAAAGGACCTGCAATATAAAGAAAAGGAAGTAGACAGAATGGCCCTCCCTCTAGTAAACTGGGATGTACCAGAGGGTTCGACGACAGAGGACATTGCCCACAATGTGATTGAGCACAGTCATGCATATTTTAAAAAGGTATGTCCAAAAAGTACACACAAAGTTGGCCCATTTGTGCAGGGTTCAACTTCTAGGGTCGAGACCTCCTCGCAGGGTGAGGATAGAGAAAAGAGGAAAATGGGGACCCTGTCTCAAGTCCCATCCGTGGTTCCCATAGTGGATCAAATGCAGCAAACACTAGCGACATCCCAACAAATGAAACAAAAATTAATCACCCGATTGGCAACCCCAGCTATTATGGTCGGACCTGTCCACCCTCCCAATTCTCCTTTAGTTGTATAATTAATGGTTTGAGTAACAGTGACCAGAGCAGAGGAAGAGTGAGCAACCATGTTGGATGTAGGGCCCCCATTGGTAACAAGGAGGAAGAAGAACAGAATAGTTGATCCTCAGTCAAGGGCAGAGCTGGAGCTTGGGATGCCTAGCATCCCTAAAATACAGATTGTTTCCTCAAACTCCCCAGAGCTGGAAAATCAGCCTGAATATCCCCCAGAGACCTCCCCTCTGCACAATGACTTTGACGACATATTCAAGGTAGATGAACTTGTAAACTTACAAGGGGATATCGGGAAAGTGGTAGAGGAGATCGCCGCCTAGGATGAGGTAGTAATCCCCATTGAAGGGGAGACCCCGGAGAAAGAAGCTACCACAAAGAAGGAAGCCTAGCTTGAAAAGGAAAGGGAGCCAGAAAAGGTAAAAGTCTCTGATGTGCCAGAGATACAGGTTCCAAAGACCAACGCTATAGAGGAAACACAAGTATAGAATGAGAAACTGACATCTGATGAGAGAACCAGACCTACAAAAGAAACCGTAATCTCAGTCGCCATGCTCCAGACACCACCTCCTACCCCAAAGAAGGTAACATCTGGTGAGGTGATCATAGTGGCCCAAACTCTTAATCTTAGCCCTGTACCTCTGCCACCTCCAAAAAGTATTCCAATGGAGGGAGATATTCTGGCAGAAGAAGCCGAAGAAGAGCAGCAACAACAGCAAGGTGAGGGGCAAAACCCTAGAGATATAGATGTTGAATCTGACGCTATTAAGGAAGTGGACACCGAGGTAGAAGATACTAAAGCCACCAAGGTGGATAATTTAGGTGATCCAAAAAATATAGGAAAAGATTCCGAAGAGACTCGAGACACTGGTAATGAATAGTGAAACCCCAGAGGGGATTCACAAGATCAAACATTGGTAGCAAGACCACCCCGGCCACCACAGTGGTTGGTGGATGCTAGAAAGAGGAAGGCCCCTACAGAAATAAAGGCCCATCTCTCTCTGGCTGAGATGATGGCACAAGCGCAGGGGGCCCCAAATTAAAAGAAGGTCCAAACCCTCCATTCCACTTGAACCAATCTGGGCGGAGAAATAGTCACAGTAGTCATAACACCTCCCCTAGAGATAGATGTGGGAATAGCCAGAGTCAAGGAATATACAATCACTGAGGTACCTCTAGGGAGGAGGGACAAAAAGGGTGAGTTGGACCTGTTAAAAGAATCCATTCGGGCAATAGAGGCCTGTTACAACAAGCAAGCCTAGAAACTCAAAGAAGAGAGGGAAAATAATGTAAATCTCCTTAGGATTTTGACGGAGCTGGCACAACCCATCACTATTGTTCCTTCAGAAGCTTCCACATTTGGAGCACCTCTCCCATAGGATGACATAGATGCGCTGAGAGGTATGAAGAAGAAGGCTCAAGCCGTAGACGGATGGATTGCCGAACAGATAGCAGTTGTAAGGCAATTTTTGGTGGTGTCACTCCTGGATCTTTACTAGATCAACAATCTCCTGAATCAGGTGAACATCTCGACTAACCTATGGGAGGGAGACTTATAAAAATATGAAGGATGGGAGACTGGGTTAGATAAATTCTTTAACTCCAAGGAAGAGGCCGTCACAGAGATGAGAATTTTGGGGGAAGAATCATATGAGTCCCTCTGAGACCAGTACTCCATACTTGGCCTCAAGATCGAGGTATGCAAGCAACTGGTTAAGGCCCTAAGAGATAAATTAACTGCATCTCAGTATCCTTTGGGCCTATTAAAAGAATTTATTGTAAGGGTGTCACAAGTTGACCCCTTCACCACCAGAACTTGCGCCCCAGAGGACTATGTCCTCAACAAGTATGATGAGTTGATGGAGTCCCTATATCAGTCCACCAGGGATTTTGACGGAGGAAGGCTATCAAGATTATCTAAGATGATGCTCTGGGCTCATGATGTCATAAAGATAGTAAATGAATTCTGGAACAGGGCCAGATAAGTTAAAGAGAAGTATGAAGTTGTCAGCCACCAGTGGGATAGTATTAAGGACATAGATGAAGATGACATTAGCCAAGTTTTGGAGGCATTTAAGAACATCAAAGAGAAATAAAATTCTCTGGATCCTAGGGATTTTTACCAGCAGGGTGCATTCTTTCAAATTCATTATTCTTTGAGCATAAGCTCCCGGATCCCAGAGTCCCAGATCCAACAGTTTTGTATTCTTTTGATGACCCGCGTCCAGGTTCCCTAGAGCTGACCGATCATTATCAGGCAGTTAATAAGGGTGTCAGAAAGTAGGTGACTTGAACAAGGCACATTGGCTCGACGAATGGGTCTGACAGATGGTCTTCCCAAGGCACCGCTCCAGCATTAAACACCTGGCACATTGAAGATAGTGAGCCACTTTTACATTGATGAGGCATGTAGCCTTGAGCTCCAGAGTGATCGGATTTCTTCTCTTCTCTCTCCAGCACTATTCTTGATGCTGATTCTTCCATACCTCTTTTCTTGTCTTATTCTTCTGACATGTCAGACCTCTATTCTTCTCGTGGTTGTTGTAACGTGGTGTAGGTAGTACCGGCCACCAGAAATTGTATTTTTTTTTTAGTGTAAAGTTAAATTAGGTTAACTTTAGGGCAAGTTTGTGTATAAATAATAAGCACGACCTCATTCCAAGGGTCGGTGAAATTGATGATTTTGCAGTCCATAGTAATAGCATTTCATCTTTTCATTTCTTGTAGTTGCAGAGTTCAATGCTCAGTAGTTCTTAGTACTTCTTAGTAGATAGATGCTCTCTTAGAGTCGTTGATGTACACACCAGTGATGCTGGAAAACCATTACTGAAGAAGGAAGGATTCTCGCAATGTTGTTTTTGGTGTTCTAATCTCTGAGTTAATACTCTTTTGTGTTGTATGTTTATGATGTCCCTTTCTCTAATGTTTTAAGTACATTAACGACCTATTTGCCCCTCACTATTGAATATGTATGAAATGATGGTTCTGTATACATTCAGTATTTAGTGTAGTACGTTAGAGCATGGTTGATGTTTTGAATGTATTAGCATAACTATAAGTAGAATGAATACTGCTAACCCTGGCATATCTTTTGAAGTTTATTTGTAAAACTAATGCATGCTTGCAGGAAACCATGACCTAACAAAATCCTTGGAGAATACGAGCCAAGAAAAACCAGCTATCCCTTGAACAAAACAGTCACACTCCCAACTTAGCTCCTGCACTATCGAGACCCAACTCTCAGGTGCTTGAAGGCCCAGAGAATTTATTCCCCGGACAACCTTTACAGGTGAAGTTGGCTGGTACCCCGGTACCTGGTGACAACTTACCTCTGTTGGTGGACCGGTCACAACGTCCCATCAACAAAAATGTTAAGTCTAAAGGATTTCAAAAACATAAGCAAGGAGGTATGATTTCCAAAAGAGATAGAAATTGTTAGGATTAAGTAATATTGAGAGGGGGTGAATCAGTATTACAGAACTTTCAACATGAACCAATTAATTTCCAACTTAACCAAATAAATAGTGAAATGAAAAGGACATAAACACACAACACATAACTCATGATACCATGAATTATTATCAAGGAAACCCTGGCCAAGGGAAAACACTGGAGGGGATGGTACCCACAAATATGGACTAAAAGTGTTGTGTCCCTATTAGGAGACCTATCCCTATTAGGAGTTGAATATTAAATTATCACATTTCCTTGTTAAAGGAATACAAAACCCTGTTAAAGGTATACTGAGCACATTGCTCATACAATAAGAAATACTATTCCGTTATAATGCTTTTCTCAAGAATGACCAATACAAGCATCTGATATGCTAAGGTAGTTCCAGTTGTAGATCACATCACTATCTATCTGTTTCTAACATCACAATGCATCCATGCATCACATCTCATTCACCACACATCATCATACACACTTCTCACACTTCTCACATCACATCCTTCACTTCTCTAAAGCTCTCCATTTATATATCTTATTTCATTACCCAGTCGACTTCTAATTACATAAAAAAATAGAATTACTACTTATACAAAAAATAATTATCAATTTAGAGGCCATACACTACCAAAACATAGGTAATCCACAATCTAAATCCAACCTTGTACATTTTGACTTTGTGTTATACTCCCTCAATCATCGTGACTGCTCATCTACATTGTATCACTGTTACATTGTCTTCACATCTCTTAACCTGTTTGTATCTCAATGCGATCAATGCCAAAACTCAAGAGACCTTAACACAAGGTCCAACATATCCCAAAATAGCTTCCTCAATGCTCGCTTGTCTCCATCCATCATATACTATCTTCGCTGATCAAAAGTGTACTTTCATACTTTGTAAATCTACTTTCTGTATTTATCCATTTTGTTATTCCAAACTCTAAAACTATGTTCTATTCCAAGAGACCATCCATACCAGATGTGTTTCCATAAATGAAAACCCTCAAGTGTTCCATAACACTCTTGAATGAATCACTTTCCAACAATCTCTCTTTGGCATTCATGGAAACACTTAGTGAAAAATGACTAAGTGTCAATACCAAAAACATAAACACAATATCCTTTATCTCCTTTATATATATTGTCTATACCTTTTCTTCTCTTCTCTACACATTTTTCTTCTCTTCTCCCCCTTTGACATCAATGGCAAAGGTATACAAAAATGTAGAATACATAAAAAAATTGGGCCACTGCTTACCAAAAATAATAGTTATACCATATTTAATACACCCTTGAATGAGCTCTCCAAGATCTTCAGTTCCTCTGACCAAGTATTCACTAGTATCTGACTCGCATGAATAGGCCCATTAAGTACAAATGAATATGTCTTTGCTGGTTTTAGCTCAGTAGGCATATGTTCTATAAGGGCATGCATTGTCTTCTCCATGTTAGAAAGATGTGTCTCTAGAATTGATAACTTAGGAGTGATTAAACTCTTCAACATACCAAGTCTTCCCACAACTCTCCCTTTCTTTGTATCCAAGACACTTAGCTTGTCTAATATCCTAGACACTTCTCTGTCTAACTCCAATATAGAGTGTTTAGAGGTCTCACAACTTTCCATCATCTTGTCTAGAGTTAGTATGTCCTTAACTATTATCTCCTCAATGTTCTTCACATGTCTAACAAGATTTATATAGTAATTGTATAACTTCCTTCCATGCGATACACAACTTATTTCCTCTGATATAGTTGTTTTCCATATACCCAAGTCTCATGAGATGGAATTGCATATTTCCTCCAGCTTCTTCACAAGGTACTTCTTCTCTTCTTTATCTTCAGTGTTCTTCTCCAAGGACTCATAATAACTGTTAAAGGTATCCAACACTTTGTTCAATTTATCTACACTGCCCTTTGATTGGAAAGCAAAAGGTATAGGTAGGCATTTTTTGAAAGTATCAACTGCTCTTTCCATTACCCTTGACTTCTTCTCACCTTTATGCTTGGATCTCTCCTTCGCTTTAGTAAATGTGATAAAGGATAGCTTCATCAACTCATTTTCATCCATACTCTCGACATTAGTGTTCAAATTCTTATCTTCACCATCCAAAAACAAAGATGAAGAAATCGATGTATGAGTATCCTGTTTCTCTTCAACTTTAATCACTGTCTCCTTCTCTACTTCAACTTTGCTCACTTTTTGTTTATCTTTCTCTTCCATTTCAGGAAAAAAATTTCCTTCTATGTTGGTATCCTTCCCAAAAGGTTCACTATCATTTTGCGAGGTATCTAAAGACACATGCACACTAGAAACAAAGAAATTTGGTTGCTTCAGTGTACTCACAATTTCAATAGTATCTTCACCCATTGACTTATCAAGACTTATTTCAACCATCCTTGATGACTCACCTCTATCAAAAATTTTAGGCTTAGTAGCATTTGGTGATGAGAAATTCTCAGGTTCAGTATCCATCAAAAGTTTCTCCACAGTATTTTGTGTTTCCTCAACCACTTCATCATATCTTCTCCCCATTATCTTTACCAATCTAGACTTAGTTCTCAGTAAAGGTTTTAAATCTTTTAAAATCTTTTCCATTTCTTTAACTAAAACAACATGTAACATATTTTCAACTGCATGTACTCTGATTGCTTCATCTTCTATCTATGCTAACTATTTCCTTATTTCCAGCTTCTCGTAGAGTTCTTTAGGTATATTGCCTTCAACTTCTAGAAAGTTCTTCTTAAAAGAAAACAAATGATTTATTACCATGTCTACAATCAAAATTTTATTTGATGTGTCATAGCTCTCATAGTATCTGATCAAAGAGATAAGCTTCCCCTGCTCAACTATTCTCTTCTCCAGTATTTTCATGTCAGGTATTCAGAGTTGTTTCACCTCAGTTCTCTTCTCTTCTGCTTTCTTTTCTTCTTATTTCTTCTCTTCTACCCACTTCACTTCTCCCTTCACTTCAACTTTTGTCCTCTATTTCTTAGGTGGAAAGTCCTATTTAGTGGACCTTGTGTTCCTTCTAGGAAATTCCACAAGTTTCTCTCTTTACGATGTTCTCTTTGGTGATGTAGGTGTAATCTCATATACATTCGTCACAGTAGAGGGTGGACTGATTACCTTCTCAACTTCTAGAGGTGGAAGGGTTGTAGGAGAAATGCTCACCAACCTAGAAGCTTTTTCTCTCATCTTCCTTCGAATGATGTATAAACAAGTTCTTTTGATTGACCTTATACTTTGATGTGAAAAGAAATGACACAGTTCCCAATAAATTCATCTCTACACATAATCCAGTCACTTATCATTCTGACGATCACAACATAATGATTTTTAAAACCATTCAATCATAGATATATACTCCACAACATCTGCACATACTTTCCCTAATCTTGCAAGAGCTTAGTTTGCATAATCAGGGGCTAGATAGATTTCTAATGTTTTCTTCCAATGATCCCCCTAAGGCCATGCTTGGCCATCTAGGTTGATGTAGCAATGTTAGCATCAGGCAAAGGCACAGTAGCATCTACTGACTATCCCTAAACCAATACCTCACTTGTTTATTTTACCTTCCAAACCTTAACACTTTTATCATATTCTGGTTTTTTTAAATGACTCTTGAATTCATCCACATAATCTGAAAGACTCTTGCCAGTATCACCATTGTTCTTCATTATAACCATAGGCGGTCGTACTCTATCATTATTAGTTCCATTGTATCTATGAAAATTCACAATATGTCCTGGATTGTGATATTTGTAACATGTAGGAGGTGGTCTATCCTAATTAATCTACAACTTACAATGCTTTACAATGTGCCCAAAGTTATTGCATTTGTAACATGTGATCTTAGTTGTTGTTTCTTCCCTAATGTAATCTTATTGAATTCTAGATTGATCAGGTTTCCTGCATTCTTCTTTCTTATGTCCATATGCATGCCAATTATTACAATAGCCATCAAAAGATTTGTAAGGAATTTTACTTATGTAGTTTCTCTTCATGTGTCCAATCTTTTTGCATCCAAAGCATCTACCTATGAAAGGTCTGATATGTTCTTTAGGTTCTTCAAGACTAGGTCTTTCTCCATCAGTCTTTACTTTTGATTTTTCTTCCTGGGTCTTTGAACATTCAGCTTCATTGAAGCCAACTCCATTGATGTCTCCTTTAGGTTTATGTCTATCTATTTTCTCATTGATCAAGTCATTGCTCAAGTGAAGTTTCTCAATATGTTTCTTAGCCTCAACAAGTTCACCTTTTATGATATGATTATATTTCTCTAATTCCATATACTTTTTCTTGTAGTGATAAAGTTCATTCTTCATTTGTCCCATATGAATATTAGCATCCTTTAAGGTTTCTACAATTTTATTTCTAGCATCCTTTTCCTATTGAATCTCATTAGCCATCTGAAGGGAAGTAGTTTCACGATTAAGCTTAAAATTATCTTTCTCTTGTTCAAGCTATTTCACTTGATCTAAAGTATCATTATCTAAATCCTCTTTTATCTTATCCATAAGATCTTGTCTCTAATTTCTGGAAAGTTCAAGTTGTTCTTTTAGTTTCGTAATGAATCCCTCTGCTCTTCTCAATTTGAATTTCAAGTCACCATTTTCAGCTTTATCCTTATCAAGGTCTTCAAGTGCTACTTCAAAGTTTTCCTACAAAATTTTAGAATCCATCTTGATCTCCCTGAAGCTACTAAGATTTCTCTGCAAGGGCCAAAAGCTCTGATACCAATTTTTAGGATTAAGTAATGCTTAGAGGGGAGTGAATCAGTATTACAACACTTTAAACATGAACCCATTAATTTCTAACTTAACCAAATAAATACTGAAATGAAAAGAGCATAAACCCACAACACATAACTCATAACACCATGAATTGTTGTCAACAAAACCCTGGCCAAGGGAAAACATTGGTGGGGATGGTACCCACAAATATGCACTAAAAGTATTGTGTCCCTATTAGGAGCTGAATATTACCTTAGCACATTTCTTTGTTAGAGGAATACAAAACCCTGTTAAAGTTATACTGAGAACACTGCTCATACAATCAGAAATACTTTTATGTTACAATGCTTTTCTCAAGAATGAACAATACAAGCATCTGATATGCTTAGGTAGTTCCAGTTGTAGCTTGCAATCTATTTGATTCTGACATCAAAATGCATCCATGCATCACATCTCATTTTCCACACATCATCATACACACTTCTCACACTTCTCACATCATATCCTTCACTTCTCTAAAGCTCTCCATATATA
>MU225198.1:374895-385329 GCA_018584345.1 Thuja plicata
CAACAGGTCGTCTCAATCACTTCGTAGAGAAAATAATTCATGTTTGTCTTTGCGAATTCTTTGATTGAATAAGGACTATGTTGTGTTTTATGTTGGATAGAGAGGTCCACATTTGACATAAGACAGAATCAACACCAAAACTCAAGTGAACTTAACAGAAGGTCCTACATATCCCAAAATAGCTTCCTCTAAGTTCGCATGTCTCCAGCCATCATACACTATCTTTTCCGATCAAAACTATACTTCCATACTCTGTAAATCTGCTTTTTGTACTTAGTCAGTTTGCAATTCCAAACTCCAAAATTGTGTTCGACTCCAAGAGACCATCCATGATAGATGTGTTTCCATAAATGAAAACCCTCAAGTGTTACATAAAACTCTTGAATGAATCACTTTCCAACAAGTAATAAGTAGCCAAAGGCAAGTGCCATTTGGCAAGCGGCTCACGCGCTTGGTGGTCAACCTGCAGGGCTGAGTGGAGGTTAAGTTGATAGGATCCGTAGTCAATGGTGTTTGATTTTTAGAGAGAAATGCTAAGTCTAAATGATTTCAAAAATAGTAACAAGGAGGTGTAATTTTTGAAAGAGAGAGAAATGCTTAAGATAAAGGACTTCAAAAATAGAAGCATTGTAGTGTGATTTTTGAAAGAGCAAAGTGCTAAAGTCTAAAGATCATCAAAAATGGAAGGGAAGGCAAATGATTTCTGAAATCCCAAAGAGCAAAGTGCTAAAGTCTAAAGATCATTGGAAATGGAAGGGTAGGCAGACAATTTTTGAAATCCCAAAGAGCAAAGTGCTAAAGTCTAAAGATCATCAGAAATGGAAGGGAAGATAGACGATTTCTGAAATCCTGAAGTGCAAAGTGAAAAGAGTCTAAGTCATTGGGAATGGAAGGGAAGGAAGGAAATTTTTGAAATCTTGGAGGAGCAGTGGGGCCAGCAAAAATAGGTGGCAACTTCCCGTGATCTTGTGGTCTAACAAGTCAAGGAAAGAGAAAGTCTATGAGATAGCAAGGTGATGACACATGGTGGCCCCAGATCCACGTGGAAGATGATGATGCAGATCAATGGGAAAACTAGCTGATGCCACATGGAAGAGAGCGACAATGTAAAAGATAGATAGATGGGGACCATAAGACAAGTCATATGTTGCTACGTAGTAGTCTTGAAAGGTGGGATCAACAAATACATGCAACCTGCTTGAGTTGATCAATTACTGCCACATCACAGCCCATGAAATTAGATGGTCAACTAATTGTTAAGTGTCCTTATACAATTTTTTTAACGATTATGAAGCTGGTAGTTTGCTTTACATGCATGAGGAGGGTTTTAAGGGTTTTAAAAAATACATCTATCAATTTAAGACCTTTTGTTTTGCATGCTCCTTCAAAGACACCGGGGTTAGAGGCCTGGATCCAGTGCAGTTTGTTACAGCTCAACTCCAGTTCAGAGGCCCACATCGGTTATTCAGCACCAAGTTTGGGAAGTAGAGGCTCAGTTTTGCATGGTCATGACGAGATTATAATAAGATCATCAGTTCTTTTTCATCCCATCTGTAGTTTAGTTTGATTGATCAGTTCAGTTCTTGTAGAGTTTACCTTATGTTTTTCTTGGACTTAGTGCTTAGTTTTTTCTTTTAAAAGCCAGGTTAGGGTTTTTTAGAAAAGGGGTTCCCACGCATTGGAAGAAAAGGAGAAGTGATTGATTTTATGATCCTCTAGTTTTTCTCTCAGGTTGTGGCAGCCCATTGTAATTGGTATGAAAGCAGTTTCCTTCAAAGTTTTCAATAAAGACTGTAGTTTTGCAAACCTTAAAATTCACATTATTGTATGCAACTTTAGATCTGATGTTTCCTTGTAGTGTATATATTCTTTGGATCATGCAATTATATGACTCTGTTATGCATCTTTAAGTGGGCAGTATTGCATCTTGTGTAGGTTATAAGTTTTGGTTTCTTAATTTTTCCATGATTTGGTTAACTATGAAGATTATTCATCTTCTTAACCTGTATTAGAGAGAAACTATAAATCCTCCTTATAAAGCACTGATATATGAGTTGTCTAATCATCAAAATTGTGTCACATGTTGAAACTTGTATTCCTTTAAGAGCTCCCTTATGATAAGAGCTTGATTACAGTTACATCATCTTTGGTGTATCACCTAATAGTTTAGATTTTCTTCAAGGTTTAAGTTTTTCCATTCTGCATCTTCTATCCCTTTTCCATCAAAGTTTTAATTTTGGTTCAAGTTTGCATTTGGTCATAGGTGAATATAAAATAGGAACCAGCCTAGAATCTAGAGATTCACTCCATCCATTGGAATCCCACCACCCAGGAGTGTTTCCATGTTGTCCTAAAATCCTCAAGTTTACATGCAAGCTTGAGAAGGGTGCAATTTCAGTCCTCAAAAAGTATTATTAAATTTATTCCACTGAAACCACAACTTAGTACAGAAAGTAAATACAAGTAAACCAATCAAGATATACAACATGAACACCATAACACCACAATTTGTTATCGAGGAAAATCTGGTTAAGGGGAAAATCTTGGTGGGGATGATGCCCACAAATATCTCACTACTACAGTAATAAGTGCCTTGTTAAAGGCATAAGTACAGAGAGGGGAATGCACTTGCATTCAGGGTTACAACCTAGAGCTCACTACTCAAATACACATCCAAAATACATCAAGGCTTACAACCAATTACATAATCAAAATAGATTTACAATCCTATACCGAACTGACTGGTAGCATCAACAATACCTATACAGTTCCAATGAAGCACTGCACTTGATCTCTGCTTACTATATTCACATCACTGTCTTCGTCTAATCGTAACCATCATCACAATCTTCGTAATCAAAACTCAATCTTAAATATAAGATCATAAGCTCAAAACTCAAACTTTGTCAGCCCAAATAAGAATAATGAAACATGTAGAATTCTTCACAAAAAAAAATATCAAAAAATTAAATCAAATCTTGCTAACCAAAAGAATTATCCTTTGATGTCAGCTCAATAAAAAATAATCACCAAACCGGTAACCAAAATTGATTTGTCAAGTGTACCAACTCGATTTCTTGAAACTGTCCTGTTCTTCCCAAAAACTCTGTCAACCCAATATTTCTCAATGAATATCTCATCCATATGATAACTCTAGAATCTGCGATGATCGGTTTAGACATAATAGTATGTCTACATTCATGTTCTGCAATCGCATGCTCTAACTATAAAAACCTTTCCAAACCATTCTAAATTGTCTGACTGGTCTCTATCCTGGTGTCAATACTTAGACAAATATAAGCATCAAATCCTTTGGTAAATTTCCTTGTCTGCTACAAGGCCAAGAGTAATGATAGTAGTTGATACCAATGACAACATACCATGCATCAAAGAGTGACTTTGCCAATAAATTATACCTAAGAGAATAGGAGGTGGATCACAATAGTCTTTCCCCCCATACATCAATAGGGTTTGAAGTATCCTTAGAAGTGTCTCAACTAACATTACCATCATTTACATTATTATATAATTATTTATCTTCAATATTAACATAAAGAGAAGAAATAAGAAGAAAAAATAGAAGAAATTTGTTAAAGATCATTAGAGTTATTACAGAGGAGAGAGGAGGGGGGTCTCAGTCATGTATTTTCTCACATACATCAATAGAGTATGAAGTATCCATATAAGGGTCTCAACTGTCATTACCATCTTTAACATTATCATCTTGTTTATCTTCAATTTCAACACAAATAGAAGAAATAAAAAGAATCAACTAAAGAAACTAAAGAACCTGCAAATGAACTTATAAAAGATCCCTAGAGTTGTACCAAAGAGGAGAGGAGATGGGTCAAAATAATCTAACTTCTCCCATACGTCAACAGGGTTTGAAGTCCTTGGAATGGGTCAAAATAATCTAACTTCTCCCATACGTCAACAGGGTTTGAAGTATCCTTGGAAGGGTCATAACTAACCTCACCATCTTTAGCATTATCATCATGTTTATCTTCACTATCAACACAAAATAGAAGAAATAAGGTGAACCAACTAAAGAAAATGATCATTAGAGTTGTACCATAGAGGAGAGGAGATCCAGGTCAAAATAATCTAATTTCCCTCATAAATCAATCGGGTTTGAAGTATCCTTTGAAAGGTCCCAACTAATATCATTGTCTTTAACATTATTATCTTGGTTATATTCAATATCAACACAAATAAAAGAAATAAGATGAACCAAAAAAAAATCATTAATTCTTGGTGTATTCATTATGAACACAAATAGAAGAAATAAGATGAACCAACTGAAAAAAAAAAAAAGATCATTAGTCTTGGTTATATTCAATATCAACACAAATAGAAAAAAATAAAATGAACCAATTGAAAAAAAAGATCATTAGAGTTGTAACAAAAGGAGAGGACATGGGTCTTAATCATCTTATTTCCTCCTTACATCAATAGAGAGTTTGAAATATCCTCTAAAGGGTCTTAGACTGCTATAACCATTACCATCTTATTTATCTTCAATACCAAGAAGAATAGAAGAACCAACAATCAAAGAAACTTTACCAAATTGTAACCAATTACTACTCCCACAGACAAAATCCAGGAACCTTCCAAAACAACTAATGACCCGTACCTTTAAACACGACTAAAACCCGAAATGACAGCCATAAATTTCCTTTTCAGTGAAGAGTCAAACGAAATGATATTGAAGAAGCATGGTAAATATGAAAACCCAGGCGTGCTTGGGTCTCGGCCACTCTTGACACGGACACATTATCAACATCCAAACAAACAAAATACAATCAGTGCTTGTGTTCTTCCTTTCCAAGTTGGCAAAAAACAACAAAAATACCGATGACGTCAACACACGCGCAATGCAGAGCAGAGCCGGCCAATGACGCCCCAGGGCGTCGAGTCAAACCAGGCCAAGTAAAGCAAAGTCCACAGCAAAACGCGTCTGTGTGACGCCATGCTGGGCGTCATCTGCGATACCTGGCGAAACCGAAAGCGCATGGATCAAATGCATTTTATCTGGCGGGTCCCGCAGACCGCACGGGCGAAGGAAGGAGAAAGAAAGGCCCGCGTGTCCGGTGGGTCCCGCCCTGCCATGCGCGTAAGTAGCCGGGTTTGTTATCATAGCGCGGGTTGACGGAAAACTGGGTGGGGTGGGTTTAGTTTGAACGGATGGGGCGGGCGGTCATATCAGCGGTGTCGGCCGTCAACGTGACCGTGGGCTCCGGTCGGCCATTAGCAGGACCCGTTGACTAGTGATTTCTTTCTCATTATTTGATTTCTCTGGTCAGCGTCTTGGTGAATGATGATGATAATGTGTGTGGTTTCTCATTGTTTCTTCTCTTTCGTGCTTTTGGTACTTGCTTGCTTGTCACTGTTCCTGCGCTCTTCCAACTGGGTTTATGACCATCGCCACTTACACGTGCATGCCCTACGTGAGCTGACTTCGTTCTTCTTATTAGGGTTTTTTATCCTTCTTTATTCCCCCTTTTTTGGGGGTTTGGAAATGGTTTACTGTTTTCTTTTGGGGTTGGTTTATGCTTGTGTTGGGCACAAGCTCCGTGCCTCCCATGGAACCCTCCTTAATCATGGCGTCAAATTTATATGTGTTTTAGTACGATTGGAGGTTTTTGTGGGCATATGGAATTATATTTACATGTGTTTTGGTACATTGGAGGTTTTGTGGGCATGCATGTACACATTTTCTTGATTTGTTAGGTGGGTACATCTGGATGGTAGAGGCACCGCGGTTATATTCAAAAAGTTGGCAAGATTGGTTGTTGGTTTGATATTTGACATTTAATGGAGTTTAATAGTTTAATTTAAAAACAACAAACTAAACGTAACTTTTATAAAGGCAAGTATGAAAAAAATACTAAATGTCTCCTTGGTAACGTACGTGTTTTAGTTTGATGTTTACACGTTTCGGGACACATTTTTCTACTGTACTAGGTGGGTGGGTTCTTCGGTTTGCAAGTCATTTTAATGAAAAATATTGTTTATGGAGCTATAAACATGTTCTACATAGAGTGGGTACTTTGGGGATTTTGTGAGTTTGTAGATGCATTTTTTTTTTCTATTTTGTGGGTAGGTTTTTCGGTTTGTAAATTGTTTTAATGAAAAGATTGTTTGTGGAGTTATAAACATGTTCTAGATAGAGTGGGTGCGTTGGAGAGTGTGTGGGTTTGTAGATACACATTTTTCTTGCTTTGTTGTGTGGGTTTGTAGATACATATTTTTCTTGCTTTGTTATGTGACTAGGTTCCTTGGTTTGGGAGTTGTTTTAATATGGAAAATATTGTTTATGAACTTATAAACATGTTCTAGATAGAGTGGGTACGATGGGGAGTTTGCGGGTTTGTAGATACATATTTTTCTTGCTTTGTTTTGTGGGTAGGTTCCTCGGTTTGCAAGTTGTTTTAATGAAAAATATTGTTTTTGGAGTTACAAACATGTTCTAGAAAGAGTGGGTACGATGGGGAGTTTGTGGGATTGTAGATAGACTTTTTTTTTTGCTTTGTTTTGTGGGTAGGTTCCTCGGTTTGCAAGTTGTTTTAATGAAAATATTATTTTTGTAGTTATAAACATGTTGAAGATAGAGTGAGTATGATAGGGAGTTTGTGGGTTTGTAGATACACATTTTCCCTGCTTTGTTTTTTGGGTAGGTTCCTCAGTTTGCAAGTTGTTTTAATAAAAAAATATTTTTTATGGGATTATAAACATATTCTAGATAAAGTGAGTACAATGGGGAGTTTGTGGGTTTGTAGATACACATTTTTCTTGCTTTGTATTGTGGGTAGGTTCCTCAGTTCACGAGTCATTTTAATGAAAATATTGATTATGGAGTTATAAACATGTTCTAGATAGAGTGGGTACGATGGGGAGTTTGTGGATTTGTAGATACACATTTTTCTTGCTCTGTATTCTGGGTAGGTTCCTCGGTTTGCAAGTTGTTTTTTATAGTTATAAACATGTTCTAGATAGAGTGGGTACAATGGGGAGTTTGTGTGTTTGTAGATACATATTTTTCTTCTTTGTTTTATGGGTAGGTTCCTCAGTTCCCAAGTTGTTTTAATGAAAAATATTATTTATGGGGTTATAAACATGTTCTAGATAGAGTGGGTATGATGGGGAGTTTGTGGGTTTGTAGATACATATTTTTCTTGCTTTATATTGTTTGTAGGTTCTTTAGTTCCCAAGTTGTTTTAATGAAAAATATTGATTGTGGAGTTATAAACATGTTTTAGATAGGGTACGATGGGGAGTTTGTGGGTTTGTAGATACACATTTTTCTTGCTTTGTTTTGTGGCTAGGTTCCTCGGTTTACAAGTTATTTTAATGAAAAATATTGTTTATGGAGTTATAAACATGTTCTGTTAGTAATAATTGAGAGGGGGGGGGGTGAATCAGTGGCCTCAAAAATTTATCCTTAAACTTAATCCACCAATCAATAAACCTCAGATTATTATGTCCCTACAAGATGCATGCCATGAAATACTAATAATGATTTAATTGTTTGTCGGTTTTCCTTGTCTATCCTTATTCTCCTTGATTACCGATAAGCAGTATAACTATTTATCGAAACTCAGTAAATAAGCAGAGTATACCGATCAACCCAGTGTTAACTATGTCAGATACAAAAAATAAAGAAATGAATCATACACACATAACACATGAATTTTTAACGTGGAAACCCTGTTAAGGGAAAAACCATTGGGACCGATACCGCAAATTTTCACTCTTCTGAAGTGAGCCCTGTTAGGAGCCAACCCTGTTAAAGGTTACAAAACACACTGTTAAGTGTGACCTTGTGAGTGGATTTTATACATAGAGGTTGTCACGTAGTATCGGGCATCTATTGCTATCATTCTTGAATCAGTCTCCTTGTTAGACTGTCAATAGGTATCAGGCAAGTCCAATGCTACTTTCGTGAATCAACCTTTTTGGCACTCCTTGGGATGTACCTCAATATATAGAAGACTGTTAAGTCCTGCTCTGTTAAGAGACTTGATGCTGCAATGGTTAAACTGAAACACTATGACCTGTTTATGATGCAACTTTGAATTTCATATTTTCATATCTATTTAAGTACATTACCTCTCTAATCAATGTATCAATTCAATTCTTTGTACTCCACACTTTCTGCTCTGTGATGTTGTGCTTCACTATTCGTCGGTGTCTGCAGAATTCTTTAGCTCTCCTTCAGCTTGATTGATCAGGACTGTATGAAGTTATTCTTCTTCAGTTTCTCTTCAGCATCCTCTTTCTATTCACTCCCCTTAATCCCCTTTTCATGCATTATGAAAATGAATTAAGCTTGTCTCTTATATAGACATGATATTCATTGTTTCTTGATTCTTGATTCTTGACGTGAAAAACAATCTAGCCAATTTGATTTAAAGCATAACTCCAGATTTATCTCGTAGTTATCTTCTTGCCAATTGTACAAATCTTCTTTAAATCAATCACTTAACTTTGGTCGAATAAAACAAAGAAAACAACTAGTTAAGTCTATCTTTAGCTCTTGCCAGCTAGACATTTTGTCATTTTCTAAACTCTCTATTCTGTTGGTCAACTTTGCAGTTAGTCGTTGGTGACAACAGATAGTTCCATCGGTGTGACTCCAGTTAGCTTCGGGATCTCCGTCCGTCGGGCATCATTGGATTTTTACTCGTCGGCCAACTCTGTTTTCAGCTCGTCGGGTATCACTGTAACTTTTCTTCTTTGCCTTTACCGATGGTGTGCACTCTGTTGGTGTTGTCTGTCACTTAGTGAATACTTGACTTTTATGCATTACTGAAAGCATAACCTTTGTTCCATTGATTCTCTAAAGTCTTTTGGCATTATGTACATGATCGTACAGATGATATCAAGTTGACATCAATGACAATACAAATCATTAACTGATTTAATCCCTTGCATTATCTTCAACTTAACATTATCAAACATTTAATCAGATACATGTCATCAATCTCTCCCTTTGGCATTGATGGCAACATGCTATATTATCACACTATACTATTTCTAATACAATATGAAATACAAAGTTGAGATTCGTCAAATTACCAATCTTTTTGTTTGATAACCGATAAATGTCTGATCTCCAGTAAGCTTTGTTTTAGCTTAGATTTGATTCTTGTAGCTCTTTGTCTTTTGATGTGTTGAGTCCTCTTCTTGTGTCAATTTCTCTCCTTTGACTGTTCTCTCTTTTGTGATGTCTTTTTCTCTTGTCAGCAACTCTCCCTTTGTGTAATATTTTATACAACTTCTCTCTCCCTGTTGGAGTAATGTGATAATGGATAACCTTTCTCTCTTTCCAAAAAGATGTGATAATATGGATAATCTCTCTCCCTTTGACAACAATGCCAAACAAATATTTTACAAATATCTCACATTCATGTCAAACAATCATTTTCTTTCTATCCATAATACATTCCTTAAATTTCCCTTATCCATCAGCAATACAACAATATTCTCTGGTGCTTGGTTCTGATATATATACCTGTCTATATATAGATGTATCTTTGAAGTTCATCTCTTTGCTTGCATCAACATGAATGATATTCTGATAATATGTAGGCTGATGCAACCTTCAATCATTTTACTGACTGGCAGACAAGGGTTTGACCCCTAGTCTCTTTCTTAAGTACTCAAAAGTATCCTTGGGCAGTGGCTTGGTGAAGATATCAACTAATTATTCTTTTGATTGCACATACTCAAGTATCACCTCTTTTTCTTGAACTTGTTCTCTCAAATAATGATACTTGATGGCAATGTGTTTAGTCTTTTCATGCATGACTGGATTCTTGGAAATATTTATTGCACTGGTGTTATCACAATAGATAATACTGGTTCTAAGATCTTCATATGCATACCTTCCAGCAACTGTTTGATCCATGTAATATTTGAGCAATTTGCAGTAGCAGCAACATACTCTACTTCTACAGTAGACTGAGAGATGCATCCTTGCTTCTTGCTAATCCATGTGACAAGTCTGTCACCCATAAAGAATACTCCTCCAGTTGTGCTCTTCTGGTCATCAAGATTTCCAGCCCAATCAGCATCAGTAAACACCTTAAGTTTAAATTTTCCATCTCTTCTATACCATAAGCCAAATTCCTCAGTATTCTTCAGATATCTTAGAATTCTTTTCACAACAGTCATATGTGATTCCCTGGGGTTTGCAGAAAATCTAGCAACAATTCCTATTGCATGTGCAATATCTGGTCTAGTGTGTACAACATACATGAGTTTTCCAATCATTGATCTGTACAAAGTCTGATTTACCTTTGCTATCTTGTCCTCCTTTGTTAACTTACATCCAGTAGCCATCGGTGTTCCAACTGGTTTGGAATCTTCCATCTTGAATATTTTCAGGACCTCTTTGATGTATTTGGACTATGTAATGAAAATACCTTCACT
>MU225198.1:389523-410534 GCA_018584345.1 Thuja plicata
TGCAACTTTGAATTGCATATTTTCAGATCTATTTAAGTACATTACCTCTCTGATCAATGTATCAATTCAATTCTTTGTGCTCCACACTTTCTGCTCTGTGATGCTGTGCTTCACTATTCGTCGGTGTCTACAAATTTTTTTTATCTCTCTTTCAGCTTGATTGATCAGGACTGTATGAAGTTATTCTTCATTAGTTTCTCTTCAGTATCCTCTTTCTATTCACTCCCCTTAATCCCCTTTTAATGCATTATGAAAATGAATTAAGCTTGTCTTTTATATAGACATGATATTCACTGTTTCTTGATTCTTGATTCTTGGCGTGAAAAACAATCCAGCCAATTTGATTTAAAGCATAACTCTGGATTTATCTCATAGTTATCTTCTTGCCAACTAACTGTACAAACCTTCTTTAAATCAATCACTTAACTCTGGTCAAATAAAATAAAGAAAACAACCAATTAAGTCTATCTTTAGCTCTTGCCAGCTAGATATTTTTTCATTTTCTGAAATCTTTGTTCCATCGGTCAACTCTGCAATTAGTCATCGGTGACAACTGACAGTTTCGTCGGTGTGACTCTAGTTAGCTTCAGGATCTCCATCCGTCGGGCATCATTGGATTTTTACTCGTAGGGAAACTCTGTTTTCATCTCGTCGGGTATCACTGTGACTTTTCTTCTTTGCCTTTACCAATGGTGTGCACTCCGTCAGTGTTGTCTGTCACTTAGTGAATACTTGACTTTCATGCATTGCTGAAAGCATAACCTTTGTTCCATTGATTCTTTGAAGTCTTTTGGCATTATGTACATGACCGTACAGATGATATCAAGTTGACATCAATGACAATACAAACTATTAACTCATTTAATGCCTTGCATTATCTTCAACTTAACATTATCAAACATTCAATCAGTTACATGTCATCATGTTCTAGATAGAGTGGGTATGGTGGGGAGTTTTTGTGTTTGTAGATACACATTTTTCTTGCTTTGTTTTGTTTGTAGGTTCCTTAGTTCATGAGTTGTTTCACTGAAAAATATTATTTTTGGAGTTATAAACATGTTCTAGATAGAGTGGGTACAATGAGATTTTGTGAGCTTGTAGATACACATTTTTCTTATTTTTCTTTCTTAGTAGGTTCCTAGATTTGAAGTTATTTTAATGAGAATATTGTTTCCAGAGATGGAAGTGCTATCAATGGAGGTATAACATGTTCTAGATAGAGCAATTACATGGGGAGTTTATGCGCATGTAGATACACATTTTTCTTGTTCTTCTATTTTGGTGAGTGGGATCCTCCCTCTACTAAGTTGTTATAGCAGTCTTTATAGAGTTACAAACATCTTCCAAGTAAATTTGTTTTAATTCAAATGTTCCATGAAAGGTGGGTTTTACTTAGTCATGGTTTTCTTGTGGTGTTGTTTATATATGATTTTAATTAATTAAAAATATTTTTACATTTGTAATGAGGAGAATTGTATTATTATGCTTGTTTTTCTTATGATTTGGATCTACTTTGGCTCAAGTTACCTTTTATGTGATAAAATTTATATGAATGATATGTTTTTAGTTGAGAGTGACATACTATATGAGTATTTTTTTTCTATCTATATTTATTCTAAGGACCGGTCGTAATCTCTAGTTTAATTCTTTCTCACCTAGATCCTTAAGAAGTGATCTTAGCCATTTTTGTGCTTTTAGGAAATAAGAAAGCTTGAATTTTAAAATTTAAACTCTTAAATGAGGCTAGCTTGTGATTTCTTGTGAATATTGTATGTTGACACAATGTGTGAAAACTTTTTGTTAGACCCTTAGTGTTATATTCAAAGAGATGTCTCTAGTTCCTTTTAGCATCCATTTGATCCAATCATGAGGAAATATAAAGATATCTTGCATCTTGGAGCTATCCTTTACTACTCAAGTACACATTATTAGAGAATATGTATTACTTAAGCATCTACGACATATTGCATATATGAGAGTGTTTCCCTCAATCATTAATCTACTAATTAAATTAGTACCTTTGCATGGTTTGAATTAAGGAAAAGAATTATCTTTACAACATAACATCAAACATTAAATTAACCAAAATTTGTGCCCTTTTCTATGTGGGTAGAAATTAAGAAGATTAAGACAAACTAAACATGTCCCTATAAAGCTTGTAGAGATCAAATCAATGAGCCCAAATTAGATCCATGAGATAGATCAAATCCATGTTATGGGATCAAATTTCTAATAATAGAAGCAATCAAAAGTGATAGATAAAGAATTCAATATTCCAAAACATTTAACTCGTTCACATTTATTATGTTGCCCATAAATGATTTTATTTGTAGATACTGAAATCTTATATTATTTATTTAGCCTAGATTTAAGAAAGAAAGTTTTCTCTCCTTTTCTTTTTGAAAATGATTATTTATTTCCCTTTTTCTTTTGGGTCCAAGTCCTTGTTGGGAATCAGGGTGTCTCAACCTAGAATAAATTCTTTATTTTATTTATTGATTATTTAGCATTTTCCCTAATCATGACATCAAATTTACATTTTTTTGGTACGATGAGAATTTTTTGGGTATGTATCTACACATTTTTATTTCTTTACTTTGTGGATGGTTTCTCCACTTTGTAAGTAGTTTATATAGTTATAAACATGTTCTTAATAATTTGGATTTCATTCAAAAGTAATATTTGGTTATTTTAGCTCAATTCAATGTATTGACATGGCAACACTAGCTAAGTTCTTCTTGTACTATTAAGATGTTTTTAATGAGGGAAATTGTATAATCATGTCTACTTTCATATGTTTGGGACCCACATTTGTTAGAGTTAATTTTATGTGCTAACAAGCCTATTAATTTTTTTTCTAACTAATGTTATTTGTAAATAAGCTATAAGAGTTGAAAATTTATGTAAAGATGGAGTTATAGTTACCATTTGGACTTTGCAAAGGGGAAAATAGCTAGGCATCTCATTTGGAATCTTCTATTTTTAGGTTGTCAGACACATGTAAGAGTAATCACCTAAAATTGGTCTATCCAACCTATAGCCCCTATTTCCAATTAACTGGTCTTAATAAATTCTAAATCAAAGCCATTCATAAGTTAGACCCTAAACCCTAATTATGAAATCATTTAATCAAACTTTCTTACATAATTTTAATCTTAACTTGTTGAATCAAATCATCAATCATTGAGCCTAAAATAATTAAATTGCATAAAATGGTGGGATAAATCAAAAAGTCCTAAAGTCCCTTTTAAATCAAAAGAACCCATTCACACATGTGTGAGCACATTGAAAATCAAAATAAAAAAAATAAAAAGGGAAAATACCAATTTTGTCTTATTCTCCACAAGGTTGACCAACCAAATCACTTGGATCAAGCTCACATGGATTGAGGAAATTTGCATCTCCACCGTTGCTCATTTCCTTTTGCATCTTAATCTCAATCATTCACCTCTTGCAATTTCCTATAAAAGGGATAGCTCCCCTTTGTTCATGGCTAGACATGTTATAAATATAGGCAATTTGGAGAGTAGATTTTTATTGTTATTTTCATTCTAGGATTTTTATTGTGCACTCTTAGCTCTTTCTCTCATATTAGTTTCTTTTCATATGCATTTGTAGTTTCATTTCTTAGTGTAATGATATCTTAGCTTCCTTTCATAGATTAATGGTAGATGCATTTCTCATTTCATTGATAGTTTAAACTTGCATTTTAGCTTCATTCTCCATGGTTACCATGCATTTAGTTTGATAATTTATGCATTGCATTTTCAAAGATTTTGAGACTAGAGTATGCAAGCACATGCACATTTCTCATTCTTGCATTTGAATTTTCCATATTGAGGTAGTCAAGTCACTGATTCTCCATGTCCAATCTGATGGGCACTTATGAGAATCACACTCGCTTCAACTAGGAAGCAATAAGCCAATTTCAAGGGTGTTTGTGCAATATTTTGATTCTTATTTTGATGCTAACCCCCTTTTGATGTAATCATTTTTTGAAGTGTTTGGTTGCGGATTTGATCACATGTTTTACCACACACACATTTGACGCCCACTGTGGGGTAGAAAAATCAAATTTTGCCTCATTTTTATGATTTTTCACATTTTTTACGAAACTGCATTTGTTGTCATGCGAAGCTTGATTCCAGCTCGTACAACAATTCAGTGAACAATAGTTTGTTGTATGGTGACTAGTAATCTATTGTACGAGTCTACTTTTCAAATCTTTTTTCATTTGGGCCTATTAAATTTGTCGCACGAGCTTTTACTGATACTTTTTTTTATCATATTACAATATATAGTTTGTTGTGCGAGTTTCACTGACAGACTGCCCTATGTGATTTGTCATTTCAGGAACAGAGAGTGTTTTTAGGGGTTCTATTGAGCTGATTTTGATTTTCTAACCCCTAGCATGTGTTGTATGATCTTTTTTCTCTCTGGTTCTGCAGACTAACTATTTTTTGTAGGACATTTTTGACAAAGATTTGCTTGCCAAAGTCTCACTAGCACATAATTTGCAAAGATTACTAACATTTTTGTGCTTTTAGGATACTTTTGAAAGAAAGAAAGTTTGTGAGACTACTAACACTTATGTTTGCAATTTTCCTTGTGATTTTATCAACCAAATAAAACATGTTCTTTCTTGATAATTTCTTAGGCACCTAGTTTAATTAGGGTGTTGCTTGTTTGGGTTGAATTGAACATTAGGGGATTATGCTCTTCTTCCTTTGGAAGAATAAAAACCCAAACATGTTTGATTGAGATTAGGAAAACAATACTTTTATTCTGGGAAAATCAAGTGTGCTTGGCGTGATTGGGAGAAACAAAGGCAAATAGGATAGTATTCTATTCTCCTCTTTGAAGGAGAATCAGAAATCCTGACCTTCCATTTTCTATACATTTCTTTCTTGCATTTACCTTTAGGGGCATGCCAAGAGAGAAATATTTTGGGAATGACCCAAGTGGGGAAAAAGTGCACCCAGCTACTCCACCCCACTATAATCAAAATCTTCCTTCAATCTAAAGAGAGGGAAGAATAGGTTATTTTCTACTTCTAATGCCTCTTCATGTGTAGGGCCTAGTTGCCTCAATCCTACTAAGAAATATTACATTTGACTAGGTGCTTGTAGGGTCATTTTGGTCTCAATCTTGTTTAAAAGACTACAAGGGGAGTACATTCAACTTGTGTAGGGCCGAGAGGTCTCAATCTTTCTTGCGAGACTATGAATTTTGGGTTCTTGTAGGGATATATTCCTTAATTTATCTTACAAAACTACAAGGGATAGTCATGAACAGATGTCCTTACTAGACACTTTTAGATAGAGGCTACCCAACTTACCTCAAAAAGTATCATAATATTTGTGCAAGGATCGATCCAAGTGGGTTACCTGAATCACCTAAAGATTTTTACACTCACCGTATGTATTCCCAAAGGCATTTTAAAGCATGAATGTGGCATGAGGGAGATTATGCTATTCAAGCATTGAGTCTCTTTTCAAAACCCACAACGTTCATAGTCTTGGAAAAATCCAACATCATTTTTGTGTGAGGAAAAGGAATATCAAGCATGAGTAAAGATTTTGATACTAAGCCAAATTGACTCTAGGGATAGAAAGTGTTTGATCATCCCCTCTTTGTGAACTTTATGTGTTTCAATCACTTGAAACTTGACACTTTCAACAACAAAAACACTCTTGACGATACATTACATCTCCAAAAACTGACATTTGAGCGAACATTGTCTGAACTTTGTCCAAAAATGAGTGGAAAACTGTCTTAGGTTATCCTGTCATTTCTTTCCTTTAGAATTGTTGTACGAAAAAACTCTTTGAAGGAAGAAACTCGTATGGGAACCTTAGAATTGTCATATGGGAACTAGTATATTGTTGTATGGGATCTGAATCAAAAAACTTGATCTATGGTATCTTTGCAAATTTTGTCACTAAGCTCATTACATAATCTTATCACAATAGTTATCAGTTCTTGACCACATGACATGGCTTACCATCATCTCTCATCCTATTTTATCGTATGGTCCTTCTTGTCCTATGCTTCTCCATCAACATTCAATCGTAAATCAACTCGGTCACAAGTGCAGTTTAGCAAGTATTCAGACCTCAAAAACATGATACCTTTTACCCCATTCAGTGAATCTTCTCATCATCTCTTCTTAAGCTACTGACAAGTGATCATTCAGAAACCTTTGACATTGATACATTAGCCTATTTATCTTGGACTTGTAACCAAAGTTGTCCTTATGGTCCAAATGAGAAGTTTAAAATCCGATCTCAATTCTAAGGGAAAAGCTACCGACAATCTTCTCCCAGGAATATCTTCCTATAAGAAACCAAAATAAAATCATGAAATCCTTCAAGCAAATACTTCAGTTCCACATAATTCAATACCTATCTTTGATCAATCAATTTTGGTTACAAAAAATACATCGACAATGTCAGCTTATGATGAGGGGTCCCAACATGACGAACAGAGTCACCACACTAGTGCATCTTCCTCAATCAAATAACCCACTGAATAAGAGATTAGGAGATGTCAACAGGACAAACATTTTTAGAAAATGATGCACACTCTTATGCAACTTGACAAGGACAAGGACTTGATGCATCTTCCATCTACGGGTGTCAAACTTTCCATCAATTTTTCTTAGGACCCCTTATCACACTTGTGGCCTCTAGGACCCATTAATGTGTCCTAGGACCCCTTATGACACCTACGACCCCTTAGGACCCATCAATTTGTCTTAGGACCATTTATGACCCCTTGTGATACATGGGACCCATTATGTATCATAAGGTGTCATAAGGAGTCGTAGGACACATTAATGGGTCATAAGGGATCACAAGTGGTTCTAGGATACATAAATGGCTCCTATGACCATTTATGACCCCTTAGGAGTCATTAATGTTTCATATGACCCCTTAGGACCCCTTATGACACCTATGACCCTTTAGGACCCATTAATGTTTCCTAGGACCCCCTATAACACATACGACCCCTTAGGATCCATTAATGTGTCCTAGGACCCCCTATGACACCTACGACCCCTTAGGACCCATTAATGTCTCTTAGGACAAATTAGGACCTGTTATGACACATACGACCCATTATGTATCATAACGGGTCCTTAGGTGTCATAAGGGGTCATAGGACACATTAATGGGTCTAAAGGTGTCATAGTGGTCCTAGGATACATTAATGGGTCCTAAGGGGTCCTAGGATACATTAATGGGTCCTAAAGGGTCCTAGGATACATTAATGGGTGCAAGGATCATTTATGACACCTTTATTGTCAAGTGGCCCATTTTGGATTGTATAGAGATTTTCATTTATGTAAACACTCTTGTGTATGGTCGCTTGGAGTGAAAATTAGTTTTGATATTCAGTTCTACAAAAATGACTAAGTCCAAGAAGCAGTTTACTGGGTACATAAGTACAGTTTTGATCAGCGGGCATTGTATATGATGAACTAAGTCATGAAATATTATAGGAAGGTATTTTGGGATATGGTAGACCTTTAGTTAAGGTATCTTGTGTTTTGGATTTCATTTCAGAGAGTTACAACCTTTTGAAGTCATGCGAAGACAATATAACAATGAGACAGAGCAGTTGAATGGTTGCAATGATTAAGGAAGTATAATGTGCAATCTAGAAGTGCTACATTCATTTTGGATTGGATCCTACCCAAATTTTTTATAGTATGATTTTCGAATATGGATTTAATAATTAGATAAGTGTTGGACACGTTTGGTGATGTTCTTGAGAGCTGACTAATTATTAGATTAGGTATATATGAAGATGTTTTGAGACGTGAAGCAATGGATGAGGTGCATAGATGAATTGTGATGTCATAATGAGATAGAAGTTGATGTGTGCTATAATTGGGACTACTTGAGCATAGAATATGCATGACAATTCAATTTTGGTAAGAATTGTAATAGAACAAATTTTTTGATTGTAAGAGCAATGTGCTCAGTGTATACCCCTAACATGGTTTTCTATTCCCTTAACATGGAAATTTACTAATGTAATATTAAAATCCTAATAGGGCTAGGTCTCCTAACATGGAAACTATAATTTTAGTGCATAATTTGTGGGTATCATCCCCACCAAGGTTTTCCCTTGGCCAGTGTTATGAGTTATATTTGTTATGTGTATATTATTTTCATTTCAACTATTGTATGGTTAAGTTGGAAATTATTAAGTTTGAATATAAAGTGTTGTAATACTGATTCACCCCCCCTCCCCCTCTCAGTATTATCTAATACTAAACATTGGTATTAGAGATTTTGGCCCTTGGAGATAAAGTCTAGCAGCTTAAGGGAGATCCAGATGGATTCAGATAGTTTGGAAGAGAACTTTGAAGCAGCACTTGAAGACCTTGATAAGGCTAAAGCTAAAACTAGTGATTTGAAATTCAAATTGAGAAGAGAAGAAGGTTTCATCAAGAAACTCAAGGATCAACTTGAACTTTTGAGGAATTAAAGGTAAGATCGTATGAGAAAGATAAAAGAGGATTCATATAATGATTCGTCAGATCAGGTCAAACAACTTGAACAAGAAAAAGAATCATTGAAGAAGAAAAATGAAACTACTTCTATTCTAATATCTAAATAAATTCAGAAAGAAAAGGATGAAAGAACCAAAATTGAAGAAATCCTAAAGATGCAAATGTTCAGATGGGAAAGATGTAGATTGAGCTTGATGACTATAGAACCAAGTATCATGAATTAGAAAAATACAACACAATCATAAAAGGAGAACTCGTTGAGGCTAGGAAACACATTGAAAAAATTCATATGAGCAGTGACAAGATTGATGAATAGAGAGAGAGAGAGAGAGAGAGAGAGAGAGAGAGAGAGAGAGAGAGAGAGAGAGAGAGAGAGAGAGAGAGAGGGGGGGGCNAGAGAGAGAGAGAGAGAGAGAGAGAGAGAGAGAGAGAGAGAGAGAGAGAGAGAGAGAGAGAGAGGAGTTGGCTTCAATGAAGCTGAATGTTCTAAATTGCAAGAAGAAAATTCTGAAGAAAAGATACATGAAGAAACACCTATATAAAAAGAGACTGGAAAGCAGATCGGACCTTTCAGAGGTAGATGCTTTGGATGTAACAAAGTTGGTCACATGAAGAGAGATTGCAAAGGTAAAATTCCTTACAAACCCTTTTTCTAGTTATTGTTTCAATTTTTTATGAATATGGACACAAGAAGACAGAATACAGGAAGCTCGATCAGTCCTACACTAAGCAAGATAACATTAGATAAGAAACAACAACTAAGATAACATGTTACAAGTGCAATAACTTTGGGCACATCGCAAAGTATTGCAAGTTGTAGATTAATTAGAACATATCACATCCTACATGCTACAAATGTAACAATTGAGGACATATAGAAAATTTTTGCAAGTATAATGGATCTATAGGAAACATAAGACCACCGCCTATTGTTATAAAAAAATATATTGGTGATGTTGGAAAGAGTATGATAGAATACATGGAAAAGTTTGAAAATCAATTTGTGAAAGAAAGTGGTAAGATTTGAAAAGTAAAGGAGTCGAGTGAACGTAAGCTTCAGGAAGATTCAGTAGTTGCTATTGAACCCTCGCTTGATGTTGTTACATTGACCTAGATGGCCAAGCATGACCTTAGGAAGAGCTTTGGAAATATACACAGAAAATCATCTAGCCCCTGTTTATGTGGAATAAGATTTTGTGAGCTAATGGAGAGTATGTATGATTGATATAAAGCACCTATCTGAGATCGCACATCTATACACACTATCTTGTGATCGCTAGATTAATGATCGACTAGATCATTTGCAGAGTTAAGGTTATTGGGAAATGTACCAATAATTTCATGGAAAATTATAAGTATATTCATTCAAACATAGCTAATTACTATTCAAAGTAGAGTTGAAAGAGATCAGTCAAGTGAGTAGGAATCCAAGACACCTTCTGATTGATCAAGTGCAAATTCAAATATTCATCGAAGAAAAAGATGTATTTCTATTTTGTGAAGCTTTTATTATGGATACTCCATTGATCTTTGATATCAATGAAAGACATAGGTATAAGATTTAGAAACATCCTTGTAAATCAACTGAAGATGATCCCAAAGGTGTGTTGAGGATATTAGGGCTTACATCAATTCTAATTATGAGTCACTAGGAGACTTTGAAATCCATAAGGAAATGAAAGATATGATCATAGAAGATGGTAAATGGAAGGATGAGTTCACTCATCTGGAAAACCTAAGTGTGATGCTAATGACAAAGCTTTATGAGTTTTACGAAGAAGTATGGATCAAAATAATGTTAAGAAGAGTGCATGATCAGCTCATTTGTATTGGTGATCAGCCTGTGGAGATATGTAGTGATTTAATCCATGAAATAACTAGTTTGGATAACTCTAGTGGTATCCTTGTTATAGAGAAGAATACAAAGAAGCAAGTGGAAACCCTAATCCACTCAAAATGGCATAAGCGAGTGATGAATGTAACCAACATCTTCCAACAAGATGTGAGATTGGTTTCAATGAGTTTAGGTTACAAAATTCATTACAGTAGCTGACCTAATTCACTATCTGCTAGAGTTGTAATGATGGCATATAGAAGGGTAAAGGAAAATGCTAAATTCAACCTTTGTGAAGTAATTGCACAATATTTCTTGGAGAATGTGAAGTAGATAAAGAAAGAAAATTCTAAAGCATTCAGATTTGGGTCATTATTAATACAGATGTATATCCATATAGTACACAAATTACATGGTATGCACCAAAGAGATTAGAAGGATAATGAAGCTACTGGAAATCAGATTACAAATAGCTACATAAGACAAAACAATGACTGGGTAGATGGAGAATTATTTGCAGAGATAGATGAAGGGAAGAATGAGGATATCCTGAGGAAATGGTGGAGAAGTATAAGGATACAATTGGTTTCATGGTTGAAACTAATTATGTGTTCTTTGAGGTAGTAGAACCAAGAAATAAATGGTGTTACCCTATGGGGTGTGAGTTTAGTTCAGAGATCTTAACAATGCAATTTGAGCATGTATTATCTTTAGAGATTGATCCATAAGAAGAAAGATGGGGACCTAATGTCAAAAAGTTAGCTAAGATAAGAGAGGAACAAACTAGAACAAAAAGGAGAAAGATAATTGAGAATGTTGTTGATGATCTAGTAGAGAAGGCTATTATTTCTAGAGAGGAGATGAAGGAAATAAGGAAGAAGATGACTAAGATTAATTTTTGATTGGTGAGCACTGCTCCTACACCCCTTCCACCACCTGAAACTGAGAAGACTAAAAGGCCACCTCCTATTGTGGTAGAAGTGCCTGATACTACACCGAAACAACATTAGAAGACACCATAGAAAGAGGAAACTACAGAGACCCCTACGAAGAGGAAAAGGTTCTCCAAATAGATTTCACCACCAAAGAGATAGATAACTGAATTACAAAAGAAGAGAGAAGAAGAAAAGGAAGTTTCAAAGTAAAGAAGGTAGCAGAGAAGAAAACAGAGACCAAAAAACTATGAAAACTAGATCTAAAGGTGCTGGAAAAGAGAATCATAGAACAAGGAAAACTCAAACAACTACCTAAATACTATGATATGTATGATGAAATAGACAAGAGTCAGATTGATGAATTTTTCATAGATCATATGTTTGCATTTAAGAACCTAATTGAAATGGAAGGTAGTATTCCGAAGGAACTATTTGAGAAATTAAAGATTAGGAAACAGTTAGCACTAACTGAGGATGAACAGATTAGAGTGAAATAAATTAAGGACCTACTACGAGTTATATCTTATGATGAACATAAAATAATTATTCAAGCAATAAAACCATTGTTGAGAAATAAAGAAAGATTGAAGAAATAATGGGAAGGCAATATGACGAGGTTATTGAGGACACACACAAATCTATTGATAAGGTCCTAATGGAGACTGAACTTGAGAAGTCTTCACCTCCTAATCCTAAGGATAATAAGCCTAAAAATATCCTAAAGGGAGATTCATCCAAGATAGCTAAGATAAATATTGATACATCCAAGGATGAAGAAGATAACAATCAGTTTGTAAGTACAGTGAACCAACCCTATTTCTTTGTTGCTAGTGTGCTTGTGTTATTGGATACAAGTGACCCCTTTAAAGTAAATTTAGATACCATTCCAGATATAGATGGAAGCAATGAAAAGGATACAGTAAACCCTACTTAGGAAGAGCCTTCTAAGGTAGAACACAACATCGCTGAGGCAGAGAAAGAACTTGAGAGAAAAGTTGAAGTCAAGAAAGAAACACCTACACTTGTTTCTTCATATTTGTTGGAAAGTGGAGACAAAACTTTGAGACTGATGTAGAGTGTTGATCTCTAAGTTTTGTTGATCATTAGTGTCCCGCACTTAGTCATTTATTTAGGCAGTTTTAGCTAGTCATCACTATGGCCGAGCTATCCAGTATAGGCTGAGCTATCCGGCACAGTCGTTGCCGAGCAGATAATAGTTGCTAAGTCACATGGTTACCAAGTTCAATTCATGCTGAGCGACAGAGTTTTTCTATGTGGAGCAAGACAATTTTGTTATGTATGTCAGAATTGACACTAATTTTGAGGTAAACTATTTTTGGTCAACTTATCTAAGCATTTAATATTTTCAACAGGATAATTACGCATTTAATTATTTGATCCCACTACATGGCATGGAGCCAATCATAAAATTGGACTGCCTAAGAGACATAAGCATTTGATCCTGATCATTGATCTAGATCTAATTTCTAGATCCATAAAGTATATGAAGAATTCTTCTTACCCTAATTGTGAGAGTACAGAGAGAAGGGAAGCATAGATCTAGCAGAGTGAAAGTGCAGTGAGCAGCAGAGTAAAGATATATCATATTATTAGATCAGAGAAGGTATTGAAAATAGGAGATCCGTTATCAGCATCAGAGTGCATATCAAAGGATCAGATCTTGAAACATTCTAACAAGTATATCAAGTGAAATCTCTTAACAGAGTGATTCTAACAGACCTTTCTAAATCTCTTAGCCAAGTGCTTACTTTGTTGTAAGTTTAAATCCTTTTACAAGGTAGATTGTAATGATCTGTAGCTCTTAACTGGGCAGACCTTTAACCTGGTAGATTATATATTGCGATCAAATCTTGTAGTCATAATTGGCACACTTTATTACTGCAGTAGTGAAGATTTTGTGGGTGTCATCCCCACCCCAGTTTTACCTTATTAGGGTTTCTGGGTTACCAAAATTCTGTGTCTTGTGTTATTTATTTACTGTCATGAATGCTACTAGATGATAGATCAATTACATTTATGTATGATTGTGGATCAATTTTTTTTAAGAGATAAAAGTTGAAGATCTGATTCACCCATCCCCCCTCTCAGCATCTTTCTTTCCCATATTGTATTTCCAACAATTGGTATCAGAGCTCAATTCTCCGACAAAAGGTTTTAATCAGCTTGAGAAGTAAAAATCTTGAGATGGAGATTTACAAATTGGGTAAAGTCATTGAGAATCAAAAGATTTAAATTCAGCTAGCATTACATCAGCTTGAGACAACAAGACAAGAATTGAGAAAATCCTTGATATCTAGGAAAGATTTGGCCAAACAAATGAATGACACTCATTATTAGGAAGAAGACACTGCAAGCCTATTTCAGAATCGAAACTCTACTGAGAGCGATGCAAAAATTTCAGATCTACTAGAAAGGAATAATACATTGTGTGAAGAAGTCAAAAACTTGAAAAGAGAACAAGAAATGCAAACAGTAAGACTATGTGAAGTAGTGGAACAAAACAAGAAAGATGAAGATGACAAAGCTATGGCTAAAGAAGACAAAAGAATGATGACTATTAGACTTGATGAAAGAACACATGAAGTACAAATGATGACAAATAATTAGGTTGACATGGTGAATCAACTGCTACTTGCAAATCAGGAGATTAGTAGGAAAGATATGGAAATTGTGAATCTAAGATCTGAGAATAGTCAATTGAAAGATGAATTGAGATCTGAGAAAGAACTTAATGAAAGATTGAATAGACCTAATGAATCTTTGACTCATTTTGAAAATATGATGGAAGCGTCAAGGAGATCTAGAGATTCTTCTAGATTAGGTCACATTGAACAACAAACATCTACTGAGAAAGGAGAATCATCTAAGATTGGTGAAAAGAGGAATGTAAAGACAAACAACAAAAATCCTATATGCCATCACTATGGAAAATCAGGACACACAACAAACATCTGTCAAAGCAAGAATGGTAAGTCCAATCCTAAACCTAAGTTCAATGGTTATTGCTTTAACTGTAAGAAGTTTGGACATCAAGCACATGAATGTTGGGAAAAGGAAAATAATGCACCTCCCACACCTAGATTCAATGGGTATTGTTACGATTGTCAAAAATTTGGACAGAGCACAAGATTGCAGATCTAATGCTAAACAACAATGGACATCAAAGACACAAGAAAAGCACCAAGGAAAGGTAACACTTACAATTGGGATTACAACACATGGAATAGTTGTCACTACTGTGGTGAGTATGGGTGTTCCAGAAAATAGTATAAAGACACATTTCAGAGGAAAATCTAAGAGTTGGATGAATGAAAGCCTAGTTTACTATAATTGTCTAAAAATTGGTCACACTAGGAAGGATTGCAAGACAAGGGTACCTTCTCCTACTATTGAGGAAATTAGAGCACAGATGAATCAAACATGGGTAAGAAAAATAGAACCGAGCAGCAGTGAAGCTACTGAAGCCGAGGTCACCCAATCCAATAGATCAGGTGATCACACCATCACTAATTAAGCAAGAAAGGTATGTAAGGAACTATGTTTATATCTCATATCTTTTATCAGTTCCTAACATATAAAGTGCAAAAGTCCATATCTGCATATGTTGAGATGCATCAAGACATAATTTTAAAACATGTACCTAGAAAAGTCAATATGCACTATAGGTGTCAAGCAACATTGTTACTGTACATTGAGATTGAGTTCTCTAGTGTATGCTGAGTTGGTATGGGTTGCGACTGAGAGATAGATGAGTTTTGTGAGTCGACTGAGGATAGTTGTTTGGCACTCACTCAACAGACAGAACATTTATTGCAAACCTAACTTTTGACCTTTGGAGCCTATAAAGGAATGAGTCATTCATTACTTACTTTTAACCTTGTCATTGAGAATTTCACAGTGTTGGAGCAATTTGTGAACTTGATTTCTGCAAAGATCTTTCGAAGACTTCTACAACGTGCCGTCGGCTACCCTGAGTAAAAGTGCAAATTTCAACATCTGGCAAGTTATTCTATTCATCGTCTTTTGAAACCCTATTTCATTTGAAATCATGGATGCTAGTTCTTCCACAATAGCGAAGAGTATGGAGAAGGAGTTGCTAAATGTTCAATTGGTAAGGAGCGACACCTATGCACCTCCTAATTTCTGAGCAGTTCCAGAGAGCGCCATCCAGGGTGATCTAAGTGGAGCCCTATCATCAATTCCACCTAAGGTACTCATGATTCATGATATTAGGTCATGTTATATGTGCTAGATCAGTGAAGTTGGCGATCACGAGCTAAGAGAATCTTTCAGAAAATTGTGCAAAGATGGAGCCCTAAAAGATGAACACAAACATTTAGCCAAGAGAGGGTTAACTCATGCCCTAGACTTTCTGAGGGATTTCAGAATGGAATGGATCAAGATTGTTCTAATTTGTATATATGACATGAACATATGGCTGGAAAATAGACCAATTAAGATTACAAAGGAAATCATCCATCGTGTAACTAGTTATCCAATTCTTAATGGAAAGAGGAAAATGAGATGTCAGAGTAAGGAAAACATAGAAGAATTCACTAGAGCCATTTAGAACAAAAGAGGGATGATGATCTGTACTATTATAGATTTGGAGCTTGATTTTGCGGTCAGGGTTATTGCTCATAAGTTTTATCAGTCGAGCTGACTAGACAGTATCCCTTGCACTGCAGTCAACCAAGATTTGACGATTGTGAAGAAGGATCATACTTATGACCTTGTTGAGCTTCAACTGATGCAATTGGCCGAGAACCTTGCTTCAATCAGAAAGGCAAAGAATTCAATATGTAAGTTCAGATCTCTGCTCACTTGTATATTTTTCTACATACATAATACATTTCCTACTTTTGGAAACATAGTGTGGAAAACAAACAGACCTATCACATAGAAAATCAATGCATATATTCAGTAGTTAGGTGATAATTTTGACAATGTAATGGGAACATATTTTGTCAAATTCAAGAAAAAGATGAGATTGAGGAGTAGAATTCCCAGATCACCTGTTGAGAAACATTATGAGGATGTTTGTTTCCTAGTAGACACTAATTTCACCTATGTGCAGGCAGTAGTTCTGAGGGTATCATGGCTAAGGCCATTACCTTATGAAGTAAATGTTGATGAGACATCTACAGCTATAACAACTCTATTGGCAAAGGAAATTGATAGTGCAGAAAAATGTTTTGGAAACTATGAAGAATAAAAGTCCAAAATCTCTATGGATTTGAAGGCCGACACTATGGAGTGGAAAAGGAAGAATATTGTCAAAAATATGAATAAGATGGTTGGAATTGAGAGTGATGAAGAAGTAGAGGATGCACCTTTGGGTTTAACAACATGACATGGAGAAGATATGTCTAGTGAGGAAGAAGAGAGTGAACCTAAAAAGGATATCACTGTGAAAGGAAAAGGGAAGCAACCAGTAGTTGCCAAGGCAACCAAACCAAGTCAAGAAAAACCTAAGGCCACCCCTCCTTTTTCTAACCACCCTAGGAAAAGGGCAAAAACAAGTTCAAACTAAGGCACTGTCGAGCATGCTTGAGAAAAGGCCGAGGAGAAAACTAATCTTGGAAGAAGAAGAAGATGAGGAGAAGAAAGATACTGATGAACCTAGAAACATACCTACCACATCACATAAACCAATGACCAACATTGATGAGGTATGCAATAATTTAGGAGTACAACTGGTTTAGTGGGATTTAAATTTATTAAGTACGAGAAGCAAAGCATATAAAACAAGCACAAGATTCAGGAAGCATTGCTAGATATGATGTGTACGTACAAGATGACACCTGTAGAAATAGGAAATCTTATTCCTACAGACCTTTATGATATTTTATCACAAAAGTGGCAGTATGCTTTAATGACTGAAAGATAGATAAGGAAAGGAACACTAGCTAAGGTTGTCCCTGATCTAAGCAAGAATTAAATAGAAAAATTCATTGAACAATATCAAAGGAAGTTTATTCCTAAACAAAGAGCCTATGTAATACTGAAGAATGATGTTTAAGGAGTAGTCCAACAAAGCACCAGAATATGGAAGGAAAACTTTGGGTTAATCACTAAGAAGGTCGATGAGAAAGGTGAAGGTACCTCAGAGCCGAAGGAAATGGAAGAAGAAACTGCTACTGATCAAGCAGAGACTGAAAAAGAACCACAAGAGAAAATAGGAGATGGGAAAAATATAGATTTTACAATGGATAGTCCCATTGACACTACACTTAGAGAGAATAACAATGTGGATGTCGATGATCAAAATGAGCCGGCAGACAAAGGTATGCAATCGCCCATTCATACAACTGAGGCTGAGACAGAGATAGAAGGAGAAAAGGAGGTAATCAATACTAATCCACCTATTTTAGAGGTTGTACAAATAGTTTTAGAGAGTGAAGAGAAGATGGAAGAAATTGCAAATAAGCCTATAGAACAAGAGGCTATACAAGTATTGGTGGATCTACCATACTTTGCAACATCTACTCCCAATGGACCCAAAATAGCAAGTATACCTGATCCGCAAGAAATCTTGACTCAGATGAAGGAAGCAATTGAAATTGATATTGACAAAGGAAAAGATATCACAGAACTTGAGCCGAGTTCCAGCTCACCAGAGCTCAAGAAGAGGAAGTTAAACAAGAAAAACTCACCAAGCTTAAATGTCACATTGGATGAAGTCATTGTGATTCCTAAATGGGATCCTGAGAGTTTGACATATGAGCAGATTTAGACCCTTCAAGACATATTGAAGAGGAAGAAGAGACAAGAGGAAATGAAGAGAGAACAAACGTAGAAGCAAGTTCTGCATGACATAAAGGATATTTTTGTTAAAGCCTTTGATATGGAAGATGAAAATCAGCAAGCACCAATACTAGAATAGTTAGTTCACATTGTGCAAAAAGTGACTGATGAAAATATTGAGGCCAATGATAAATTGATGCAATGGTCTGAGAGAAGATTTGAGAACAAAGTCTTGGAGAAGATATCTAGAGAGATTGCCACCAAACAGGTTGAACTTTCTTCTCTTGTTGAGATTTTTGAGGAAGTTGCAAATAATGTCTTTTCATCATACAAAAGATTATGTGATGATACATTATTTACAAAGGAGAACTAACAGCTTATTGAAAGGTTGTATTTAGATATGAAGTCAACAACAAGTTCATTGAGCATGGATGCAAGTTCTAGCTCCATCCATTTTGATAGATTGACTCATGCATAGAGGAGATTAGCTGAGCTTATGGCTGAAGATGGCCAAATTAGGGCCAAACTAATAACAATCCAAGCTAATTTGATAGCTCATCTGGAGGTTATTCAGAAGGAACTCATAGCTGCATGAGAATTGGTTAAGAGAGATTCTCATCTCTATACTGCAGATAGTTTGGTAAGTCTAGCTGTCGAGCTAGAAGTTAAGTTGGAGGTTATGAAGTTTATCAAGGATAGTTGGGATACATCTTTTGCATTGATTCTACAGCTTCATAAACCATTTTTGGACAAATACAACTTAACCCCCATAGCTATCAGTGACAAAAACAAGGGGGAAATAGGACTGGAAACAGGAAAAGGACAGGAAACAAAAAAAGATGTGCAAAAAAAGGTATAAATATCTTTGTTGAAGGCATGTATATTATGTAGATAATGTATGAATTATGAAGTATAATCTAAGGGGGAGTACATTGTGTACTTAGGCCAATTCTGTGAATGTAAATGATAAGTGTTTTTGTCACTAATATCAAAGGGGGAGATTGTTGATCTCTAAGTTTTGTTGATCATTACTGTCCCACAGTTAGTCATTTATCTAGGCAGTTTTAACCGGTCATCACTGCGGCTGAGCTATCTAGCATAGTCATTGCCGAGCAGATAATAGTTGCCGAGTCACATGGTTACCAATTTTAGTTCATGTCAAGAGACAGAGTCTTTCTATGCTGGGAAAGACAGTTTTGTTATGTATGTCAGAATTGACACCAATTTCAAGGTAAACTATTTTGGGCCAATTATCTAAGCATTTAATATTTTCAATAGGATAATTATGCATTTAATTATTTGATCCCACTACGTGGCATGGAGCCAATCAGAAAATTGGATTGCCTAAGAGGCATAAGCATTTGATCCTGATTGTTGATCTAGATCTAATTGTGAGATCTGTAAAGTATATGAAGATTGCTTCTTACCCTAATTGTGAGAGTATAGAGAGAAGGCGTATGCGTACATGAGAGACGTGCGAAGATTTTTTTTGAGAAGGGAAGCATAGATCTAGAAGAGTGAAAGTGCAGTGAGCAATAGAGTAAAGATATATGAAATTATTAGATCAGAGAAGGTATTGAAAATAGGAGATCTGTTATCAGCATCAGAGTGCATATTGAAGGATCAGATCTTGAAACATTCTAACAAGTGTATCAGGTGAAATCTCTTAACAGAGTGGTTCTAACAGACCTTTCTAAATCTCTTAGCCGAGTGCTTACTTTTTTGTAAGTTTAAATCCTTTTACAAGGTAGATTGTAATGATGTGTATCTCTTAACCAGGCAGACCTTTAACCAGGTAGATTACATATTGTCATCAAATATTGTAGCCCTAATAGGCAAACTTTATTACTGTAGTAGTGAAGATTTTGTGGGTGTCATCCCCACCCAAGTTTTACCTTATTAGGGTTTCTGGGTTACAAAAATTTAGTGTCTTGTGTTATTTATTTACTATCATGAGTGCTACTAGATGATAGATCAATTACATTTATGTATGATTATGGATCAGTTTGTTTTAAGAGATAAAAGGTGAAGACCTGATTCACCCCCCCTCTCAGCATCTTGCTTTCCCATATTGTATTTCCAATAGTAGAGATCATGGATGAGGATGAGCTGATGAATCTATCTTACATAGTCTTTGTGAAAGCCAAAGAGAGATCTAAATAGAGAACATAGAAAAATTCAAGGGTAATGGAAAGAGCAATTGATACTATCAAAAAAATCCTACCCTTACCTTTTACTTTCCAACAAAAGGATACAACATAGAAACTAAACACAAAATTAGATGACTTTGATAGTCACTTTGAGTCTTTGGTCAGTCACTTTGAGTCTCTGGAGAAGATCGCGGAAGAAAGAGATGACCATAAATACTTGGCTAAGAAAATTGAGGAAGTATGCAAATCTATCTCATGGGACTTGGGAATATTAAGCAATATTATTTCTAAAGCGAAGGCTTATATATGAAATGGAAGGAAGTTACACAACTAATTTATAAATCCTATCTAACACCGTCAAAATATTGAGGATATCATTGTAAACGATAGGAAAACACTTGATAAGTTGGTACACAGTTGTGATACCTCATCACACACTGTTGTGGAGGTAGACAGAGAAGTATCCATATTGTTGGATAAGATAAGTGTATTGGAGACTAGGAAAGGAAGAGTAATGAGAAGATTTTGTGTGTTGAAGAGTTTAATCACTCCTAAACTATCAATTCTTGAAAAAAAAAATTCTGACATGGAGACAGTAGTGAAGGCACTCACAAATAATATGCCTACAAAACTTAAGGGAGAAAAAACTTCATCGTTTGCATTGAATGGACTAATCCATGTGGATCATATTTTTATAAAGAGATGGACTGAAGAGGAAAATATCTTGGAAACCTCTTTCAAGGACATACTTCACATGGTATGAATTTTGGTTAGCAGATGTTAAAAATTATATATATATA
>MU225198.1:412684-434538 GCA_018584345.1 Thuja plicata
GCCACCCCGGCCCAGCCCGACCCAACCCACCGCCGGTGCGCCACCCACGGGCCACCGAAGCAACCCCCAGCGGTGCTGTGCCCGAGAACCACCTGGGAACCGCCTGACCACCTCCTCCACTAGCGGCCCGCCACCTGCCGCCACTGGGTGACTCAAAAGGTATGGTGGTGATGTCATTGCTGACATCACTGGTCCGATTTTTTTCGACGGGTTTTTTGAATTTTTCGGCCATTTTTTATTTTTTCGGCGACTGAAATTTTTTTTCCTACGACAGACTTGACGGCCGTCAAATTTTTTCACGGGCACTGTGACGGGCATTTGAACACCAAATTTTTTCCCGTCTCTGGTTTTTTCCAGAGAGTTGTTTTTCGGAGGCATCGTTGGTTTTTTAGCCATATCTTGCGCATACGGTGTCCATTTTTGAAAAATGAAATATCGTTGGAAAGGTGTTTCTGAGCTGGATGTGATGATGCTAGTCTTGATTGTTGATTTGACCATTTGATCCCTCAATTTTGGTGTTGAAGTAGAGGCTTCTGTTTCCTCCTTCTCTGCATCTGGCGTCTAGGTTTTCTTCTCATTTTTTGCGCTTTCAGTAATTGTTTCTTTGTTGTACGGGGGATAGAATCATACATTGTGGGGGGGTGCTTTTGCTTTCTATCATTTAAATTAAAAAATGACCCTTCTACTTCCGTCTTCTTCTTCTCTTAATGTCAGACCCCTCTGTGGCCTGGCTGACACCGCACAATTACCACACCTGGAAAGCACACATGACCAGGCTACTCATGTCACGTGGCTTATAGTCATGTCTAGATGAAAACCAACTGTCCTGTAGCATCCTTTTGAGGTTCTTTAGTACAGGAATAAAATGGTTGAAGCCATGGACTTGATTGCACTGAACATCTCCGATAGTCTCCTTTTTCACCTAGATGGTTTGACAACTCCTAGGGCCATTTGGGGCAAGTTTTCAGATTTGTTTGGCATAGTGAATGATTTTTGGGCACTACAGCTTGATGCAAAGATGACCACTTTGACTCCTACCATCTTTCCCACTATGGAGGAATTCTTGATGAATTTCAAATCTCTGAGCTCAGTTTTGCAGGGATGTGGGAGAAACAAGATAGATGATGAGTGTATTTTCCTGATACTCTCAAAGTTGAGAGGACAGTATCAGATCTTTTCTTCTACTTTCTACTCCACCATGGATGCTTTGGGTACTAGACACACCATGCCTTCATTTGAGACATTCTGTGTTTGATTGACCTGGGAACAGGCAAAGATCCAACAGATGGATGCTTTTGGCACTTCTATCCAAGCATTGGTTGCTCAGTCTTCACAGGGGAATCCAAAACAGAAAGCCAAACTGAAGAAATATTCAGTAGGCAATGAGCATTCCTCCAAACCTGCACAGAAAACTAATTCTAAACCTCTAGCTAACCCTTCCAAGGGTAAATCTTCTTCGAAGTCTACTGAGTCTACCTCCAAGACTAAGAAGAAATCAGTTGAGACCTACGGTTTTTGTGGAATGGATTTACATCATGTTTCTAGGTCCTGGAAACATTTGGAGGCTTTAGAGGAAGCCATGTAGGAGCATCACATTTTAGCTCCTCAGTCCACATCCTCCCCTGCAAGGAAAGGTCATGCTCTTACTGCATGAGAAATGACTTCTAGGCCCACGTGGATTCTTGATTCTGGTGCCTCTCACCACATGACTCACACTCAATAGTTGGTCACCTCACTTGCTCCTTGTGCTACTTCACAGATTGCTCTTGGGAACTCATCTCATCTTTCATTTTTGGGTTCTGGTTCTGTTGCATTAGCTGGGTGTTCTCTTCAGGATGTTCTCTTTTTCCCTAACATTTTGATGAACCTATTGTCTATCTATCATATTTGCCACTTTGGCTCTGGTAAGATAGTTGAGTCCTCACCACATGATGTGGTTATTCAAGATTTACATGATTCTGATATGATTGTGGCTAATGGGAGTGTTGACACTGCATCCTGCCTATACAGATTTGATGGATTTGAGTCTTCTACTGGCACAGGTTCCTATCTTATAGCACATGTAGATTCAATGAGCAGACTTTGGCATGAGCATTTGGGACATGTCAATTAAAGATATCTTCAGCAGATGAGCACACATGCACTTGTTCTTGGGCTTCCATAGATTACTTGCACTGATGGGGTTTGTCAGGGTTGTGTTCTTGGTACACAACATAGGGATCCATTTCCTCACAGATGGGATACTCGTGCTTTGGCACCATTGGAGTTGATTCATAGTGACCTCATGTAATTTCCTACTCCTTTTTCTAGTGCCAGATATGTTCTTACTCTCATTGATGACTTCTCCAAGCGCACATGGGTGTACTTTTTGAAGTAAAAGTCTGATGTCTTTGATTCATTTCAAGTCTTTAAGACATTTGTGGAGAAGCAATCTGGTCTTTCTATTCACTGGATACACACAGATAATGGGGGGGAGTATGTGGTTGAGAGAAAGAATAGAACACTTTGGGAGATGGCTAATTGTATGATACAGTCTAGGTCCATGGATTCATCATTTTGGGTAGAGGTAGTCAATTGTACCAACTATATTCAGAATCAAATGCCTCACAAGGCAGTTTGACATATGACTCCTGAGGAGGCTTGGTCTCATGTCAATACTAATGTATCTTCATTCTGAGTTTTTGGTAGTGAAGCATGGGCATTTATGCTTGACACTCAGAGGAGAGAAATGGAGCGGAAGAGTCGACACCTCATTTTTGTTGGCTACTGCAAGGATGTTAAGGCATACAAGTTGTTTGACCTTGATTCCAGAGAGGTCCTGTTTTGACAGGATGTCCAATTTGATGAGCGCCTTCCTGCAGTAGATACCCTGCTTCCAGAGTCTACTTCACTTACCACTACTCCCTCATCTCTTCCAGTTTATTTTCAAGATGATGAGGATGATGATCTTGGTGATCCCCATTTACCTCCACCATAGGATCCTCCACTGATGCCTAGATGGGCTCGTGTTACAGTTGATGCTGCATGATCTCTGGCCGGTGACCCTTCCACTTCTCGTCGCACCTGGTCTCATATTGTGGGTTGGAGTCTTCTGAGTCATGCTATTTGTGGTGATCCTCAGACATTTGTGGCAGTGACAAGACATACTGAGTGGGACAGTGCTATGGAGGAGGAGTATTCTTCTTTGATGAAGAATCACACTTGGGATCTTTGTTCTCTTCCTAAGGGAAGAAAGTTAGTGTGATGCAAGTGGTTTTATTGTACTAAGTTTTTTGCTGATGGTTCTATTGATAAGTACAAGGCATGTCTTGTTGTGAAGGGTTTTTCATAGGTTGAGGGTATTGATTACACTGAGACATTTGCCCCTGTCACCAAGATGAACTCTATTCGCCTTTTCTTATCCCTCGCAACTTCTAAGGGATGGCCAATTTTTTAGATGGATGTGAAGAGTGCATTCTTGCATGATGATCTTACTGAGGAGATTTACATGGAGCAGCCTCATGGATTTGTGTAGGATTCCTCCTTGGTTTTTAGAATTCGGCATTCTTTGTATGGTCTCAAACAGGCCCCTCAGGCTTGGTATGAGAAGATGGACTCCTTTCTTCTTTCTACAGGATTCACACGCTATCATTCTGATCCTATAGTCTACATTCAACATCTTTAGGATAAGGTTTTGATCCTTGTGCTATATGTTGATGATCTTCTCATCACAGGTAGCTCATCTTCTATGATTCAGGATGTTTAGTGTGCATTGATGGAGCAATTTGAGATGACTGACCTTGCTCTATTACGTTTCTTTCTGGGTCTATAGATTTTTCAGTCCCCTGCTGGGATCTTTGTCTACCAGAAAAAGTATGCTCTTAACATGCTTTGACGCTTTGATGTGCTTGATTGCAAGCCTACTCCCACACCTTTTCAGTCAGGTGTTACTTTGTCTACCTCTTGCACTTTTCCTTCAGTGGATCCTACATTGTATTGGTAGTTGGTTGGAAGTTTGTTATACCTGACACACACTCATCCTGATCCCTCCTTTGTAGTTGGTCTAGTCTCTCAGTTCTCACATGAGCCTCATGAGAGTCATTGGCAAGCTGCCAAGCATATTTTGAGATACATTCAGGGCACACTTATGTATGGCATTCATTACGCATCAAGGGCTCCTCACATTGTTGGCTACACTGACTCAGATTGGGCTGGTGATGTTGATGATCGAAAGTCTACTTCTGGATTTGTTTTTTTGTCTTGGCTCTAGTTCTATCACATGGTCATGCAAGAAGAAGAATGCTCACGCACTTTCATCTACAGAGGTTGAGTACAAAGCAGCAGTGCATGCTAGTCAGGAGATTCTCTGGCTTTGATAGTTAATGACTGAGTTTGGCTTTCCTCCTAATCGTCCCACTATGAGAGGGGTTTTTCCCACTAGGTTTTCTCCCTTATCTCTGGTTTCATAGAGATTTCCTTGTATTGGGTACCTGATTAGGCCTTGTTGCCGGGACCCTCTTTTCCTGCTTTCATAGCTGTGCTAGGTTAGCTTTCCTCCTAATCTTTTCTTAAGGGGGGGTGTTAGAGTATCTATTTATCTTCACTTATTAATTAGATCATGTTGATTTAATTATTAAGTTGTCTCTGTACTCTATTTTCACTTAAGCTGTCTCTTAGGTGCATATAATTAATATTTTATATTAATTATATTGCGCAACCTAGCTTTTACCTTTTTAGGGTTTCGTTCACCTTTAAGGTTGAATGTTTGTAATTATTGTTTCATTACTTTTGGAATACAATTTTCTCTCACTCTGCTGAGATTTTCCAAACATGTGCTTCTATCTCCTTGGTTTCCTTTCAGCAACAGTTTATTTGCATGCAGGTGTTCTTGGCGATCTGTGAAGTTGGATTTCTCAACTTCTACAAATATTACCTAATCCCAACAACCTTAGGACCCATTAATGTATCCTAGGACCACTTAGGACCCCTTATAACATTTATGACCCCTTAGGACCCATCAATGTGTACCAAGAATAGGACCGCTTATGACAACTATGACCTATTATGTATCATTACAGGTCCTAAGGTGTCATAAGGGGTTGTAGGACACATTAATGGTCTTAAGGGGACACAAGTGGTTCTAGGACCCATTACTCTATCTGAAGGGGTATTGTGATATAGTAATGGGTCCTAGGACCATTTATGACATTTTAGGAGCCATTAATGTGTCTTACAACCCCTTAGGGCCCCTTATGACACCTATGACCCCTCATGACACCTAAAATCTCTTATGACCCATCAATGTGTCTTAGGACCCCTTATGACCCCTTTGACATCTACGACCCCTTAGTATCCATTAATGTGTCCTAGGACCCCTTACAACACCTATGACCCATTATGCATCATAAAGGGTCCTAAAGGGGTCCTAAGGGGTTGTAGGATATATTAATGGATCCTAGGACCATTTAGGGCCCCTTATGACACCTACGACCCGTTAGGACCCATCAATGTTTCTTGGGATCACTTAGGACACGTTATGACACATACGACCCATTATGTATCATAAGGGGTCCTAAGGTGTCATAAGGGGCTGAAAGACATATTAATGTGTCTAAAGGTTCCATAAGTGGTCCTAGGATACATTAATGGCTCCTAAGGCATCCAATAATACATTAATTGGTCCAAGGACCATTTAGCACACCTTAGGACCCATTAATGTAGCCTAGGACTGATTAAGACCCCTTATAACAACTATGACCCCTTAAGAACCATCAATGTGTACCAAGACCACACCCCTTCTGACACCTACAACTTATTATGTATCATAACAGGTCCTAAGGTGTCATAAGGGGTCATAGGACTCATTAATGGGTCCTAATGGGTCAAATTTTAATTTCTCTCTAGCCAAAATTCTTTTAACAAATGCAACAACTCCATCATGTTCTCCTTTACCATGTCCAACTTCAAAAAAACTCCACATATGTGGTATATTGTTTTCTTTGTGATGCCTATTAAGATAATAAAAAATTTGAGCATTCTTGAATTTTCCCATGCAATTATATGACCATATGAAATGTTCTCTCATCTAGATTTCTCATTCTCTTAAATTAATATAAAATTTGTCAAAATTATACTGAACAAACTCTAACGAGTGAATTTGATTATCGTTCAAAAAGAAATAATACTCCCTCACAATTTTTCTGTCATCCTCTATATTATCATGTGCATTTGTATAACAATATGAACAAACATAGCCACTTGCATTGAATTATAGTATTTATCTTGAGTCCTCTTGTGGAGCAAGAGTATAGTTTTCTAAAAAGTCAACCACTAATAGTATAGTACTAATTGGAAATGTATTTCTACATGTGCATAATTGACCATAAATCCATCTAGCATATTAATAGTGTTTCATATATTTTGGAACAATCTTACTCTTGAATTCTAACATGAATTGTTAAGTTTTAGGATAGTTGCAAATGTAATAGCACTCTATGTTGTATGTTTTTTTCAAATGCAACAATATCTCTTTCATCTATATTGGAAATGAGGCTAGGAGAGACATGTCCCTTCATGAGACATGTCTATTCATTATTATTTATAAGAAAGGCCATGCCTCTTCCCATTAATTATAATTTAATCAATCTTATAATGTTTCATCAATCAATTATTAATTAAGACTAATTTAATAATTTAATATTGAATATTAAATTTCATATGATTAATAATAATATAATGTATATATATTAAATTATTATTAATCAACATATATTATATGTATTCTAATGATCATACGAATAAAGCTACAAACATTAACACTCCCTCTTAGCTAGGGAAGATGATCAAACAGAATGTGTAGTGGTCTCCTGTGTCAACACTTATATGAAACTTGAAAACATCAATCATATGATGTAAGAAATAAAAGAATCATCCTCATGATGTAATCAATAGAAATATATTCTCAACATGTGGATTTCCTCCATCAATGATTCTATCCACAAGCTCTCAGGTGGATTGCCTCCATCGATGATTCTATCCACAAGCTCTCAGGTGGATTGCCTCCTGGTGCAGGAGCACACCTAGGCTAACCTCCATAGTTAGTATGTTTTGGCTTGTACTTGACATTGGCCAAGTCAAGATATTTAGGTTTTTTTTATACCTTAGAAGGTCATTGAAATGTGGGCTAGGTGAGTTAGTCATTAGGACTAAGGTCACCAAATTAGCCATTGTTAGTAGTTTTTAAATTTTAGTGTTAGGAGTTTGGGTTAGGAGTTTGGGTTAGAGTCTTCAATGTGTCTTAAACACATTCATGATGTCATAGAGATGTAATAAGGTTGTAAATGATCTTGTATCCTTGAAATGAAGAGGTTAGAGGTCCTAAAAATTAGGGAGAAGACATAATGGCAAAGATGCCAAAAGTTGCTAAAATGTTGCTATGACAACATTTGCAATTATTGCAAATGTTACATGTAACCCGATTATCTTTTGATCCCCTTATGAATAGGAAGTGGGATGTCAAATAAAAATCCCTAGAATCATGGATATGGAATCTAATGTTACGCAAGACTCGAAACTCATGAGTGGCAATGATGGTAACAAGTGGTGAAGATTGAAGAGAGCTCTGCAATTCTGTGTTTTCAGAAATCCCGTGCATTTTGTAGTGACAGGAAAATCAAATGGATTGAATGTTTTAGTTTAATGATTTTTTTGTGTTCATAGTATAGTTACAAGCATATTTCATTCAGTAAGCTAGTTTTTTTGTGATAGTCTAAGGTCTGAGGTAAATTATTTTGTGTTTTGTGTGTTCACTGGTCCTATCCTGACCAGTCAGTTGACTCATGGCTCCCCCATGAAATCTAACCATGGGAAACACCTAAGGATGGATGGATATGTTAGGGGATTCAATAGTGTATATATTTTTAGGATTAGGAGTCTTAGGAAGATGGAGAGCTATTTTTACTACTAAGCCCTAGGCGAGCAGACAGTGCCCGGTTGAAGGTTTAGTGATGAAACAATGAGCATATCTTGTAGGGTAGAGAAGTAATGTACAGGAAAAGTATAGTTCCAGTTAGGTTTTATTCATATACTAACATAATATGATGGTCGAGTTCATACCAATCACTGAGACCAAGTTTAGAGAAAGTTTTCAACTAAGTTGTAGACAATTCTAGAAATTAGGCCTATTAGCCCTATTGGACCTAGATTGTAGGAACCCTATGTACAGAGGGATTAGGAAACAAAAACCTTCAAAATATCTTATAAAGTGATATAGGGTATCTGAAAGTGTGTTTGGTTTTTCAACTTCTTTGGGAAAGTTTTGAAATAATTGGGAAAAACACACTATAAAAGGCTACAAGGAAATAAGCCCAATTAGGCCTCTTGGAGACTAAAGTTTGAACTCGACTACAAAGAGTTAAGAGATCCCTCAAAATGGATTCAAATGGGATCAAATGGACTATCTTCATGATGATGGACACCCCTACAATGATTCATGAATGCTAGAGTGGAGTTGGCACTTAGATCCTTCTAAGTGTAGGAGAGAAAGTGAAGTAACTCTAGGGTGTTAGTCTTTCAAAGGTGAAGCACAAATCATGAGACTCTTAGAGAAGAGTTGTATTATGACTTAGTTAATCATCTAATCCTAATAAGGACCTAGAGGAGATTAGGATCCTTGAAGAAGACAAAGAAGATCTTCTTAGTCAATTGTGCAAGCAAGCCCTTGGAACACTTACATCACCTCCATCGGTGATTCTATCCATAAGCTCTCATGTGGATTTCCTCCATCAATGATTATATCCACAAACTCAAAAGATTTAGAGTGGATTTCCTCCATCGACGATTCTATCCACAAACTTACGAGCTTTAGAGTGGATTGCCTCAATCGACAATTCTATCCACAAGTTCTTATGTGGATTGCCTCTATCACCGAGTCTATCCACAAACTCATGAGATTTAGAGTGAATTTCCTCTATTGGTTATTTTATCAAAAATTTCCCAGGTGGATTGCCTCAATCAGAGATTCTATCCATAATCTTCTGAAGCTTTAATGTGGATTGCCTCAATCGGCAATTCTATCCACAAGTTCTATCTATTATGATTTGTTTCAGCCATCACAAGATGTATGTCACAATAGAAGGTCAATGGTCTATTTAAGGAACTAAATCCACCATGTAGGAAATCATCTATTGTTATTTGTTTCAGCCATCACACAATTTCTATCACAATAGAAGGTCAAGTTATTTTAAGATCGTCACCTTTCAATAACTCTTACAAATACAAGTGATAATCATTTGGAAGTTGTCACTTCCTCATGATGTACACAGGGGGCAGGCCCATTAAAATTATGGATTCACACACATTACATCCATCATGCCTTAGCGCAGAGGGTGAAAAAAATGGATTTCACCTTTAACTTCTCTCACAGAGAAGAACTCATTGAGAAGATATCAATCGGTTGATTATCCAAGATTGCTTAAGATGAACTGTCAGACTCCCTCTAAGTCTGATATCAATATTTTTAGCTCCTCATCCAAAGTTACTCTAAAGAGTCAAACTCCCTCTGAAAACAATTTCCTGTGCTTCTGTCCTGAAGTTATGTCACAAAGAGATTACAAATAGCTTACAAACTAAACTATCTCATGAGGAAATACCAAAGATATAAGCATACAAGATTTTACTAGCCAATATTATAGCATAAATTTCAAACTCAATAATTCATGTGCATTAATAAAACATGGAATAATTATCTTAAGTTTTAAATATGTCCTTTTGTAAGGTGAGCCCATATAGGAAATATCAACTCTCATCAAATTTTGAAGTTGTTTACGACGGACACACTACATGAGATCATAATGATGATCGTGCTAGCCATGTCGATTACCTTCATGTAGAGAAATAGCCTAGAGTGGATGATCACCATTTTCTCACTCTCCACTAAGGACAGTTTAAATGGAAATGTAACATTGGTTATTATTCCCCCCACAATGTACAATTCCCACTCTTATATCATTGAACAATACTCATATCTTCTTGTGAAATGACTTGATTGCTCCAAGAGAGGTGACACTCTATAATTAATTATTTATTTCTAGAAAGAGACACCCTTCCTTGAATATGTTCTTCTTCTTTTTAACTTTTGAACCCCACATTTTCTCTTCAATCGCTCTGGTGAGATTCTTCAAAATTTGTTTTTCACCAACATATCCAAAATTTAGAAACATCCCACGGTGGATTTGTGAGATATGGTCCCAGTACTGAGACTGTATTTTCTGAGACAATCACACATTCACCATCAACAAACTACTCCCTTACATTTGTAGTCTGGCTCTGATACCATGTTAAGTTTTAGGATAGCTGCAAATGTAATAGCACTCTATGTTGTACATGTTTTTCAAATGCAACAATATTTCTTTCATTTATATTGGGAATAAGGATAGGAGAGACATGTCCCTTCATGGGACATGTCTCTTCATTATTATTTATAAGAAATGAGATGCCTCTTCCCATTAATTATAATTTAATCAATCTTATAATGTTTCATCAATCAATTATTAATTAAAAATAATATAACAATTTAATATTGAATATTAAATTTCATATGATTAATAATAATATAACATAAATTATATTATTATTAATCAACATATATTATATGTATTTTAATGATCATACGACTAAAGCTACAAACATTAACATGAATCCATGTACAGTAAGTTTTTATGTGATTAATTCACACCGCTTTCCAAATTTTCCATCTTTTAAAGGATACTCAACATTCTTAAATTTTTTAACATCCACTAATTGTTGTCCAAAATCATTTTCACTACTTTCATGCATACATTCTCCTAATAATGAAAAATTCTTGCAACTAGTGCATTGTCCATAAATACATGAACTTAAAAATAATAATTGCCCATTAGATCTTTCACAAAAAAAACCTGCTACAAAATCCTTGATTGTTTTAGGTGACATATTAATAACACAATCTTTCATAATCATGTTAGCATGTAAAGTGCAATGTGTGTGTGTGTGTGTGTGTGTGTGTGTGTGTGTGTGTGTGTGTGTGTATATAATGAAATTAAACATGTGTTTTAAAACAACAAGATATTTGTTGCTTATTGGTTTTCGCATACCAAGGTTTACATTTTTTAAATGATTTTTGACTAAGGGTAATATGTCCAGGTAACACAACCTCATCTAAAAAATTTCTATAAAATTCAGTTTGGGTTGTGTCTAATAGGTATTTTGGATGAGGATTACAAATTTTAGAGCCCACTCTTAATTTCAAAACATTTCTAGCATTAGATGATACCCTTGTATTATCATGCCAATATTTTTCAACCAAATATTTGATTTCAAGATTCAATTTTATGTCAGATTGTGGGAATCTACCACTAAAACTCCAATATTGATTGATTGAACCATTTTCAATACTTAATATTCTCTTTTCTTCTCTTACCATTGTTTTAGGATGTTTGTTTAAAGTTTCACTAATGTTTTTTACCATTCTTTTATCTAAAGATTTTTTATTGACTATAACAATTGTTATAGCTAGTCATGTTGTATTCCTATCTTTCGATCAACTTATTTTTTGAATATACTCAATGGCACTAGCAACAATATGTTGAATAACTAATGAATATCTAATGGAGATGATGAAGACCGAGTGATACAGAGTATCATGATTGTAGAAATAGTTAGATCAGTTTTTGTTTTGTCATTGATGTCAAGAAATAAATTAATTGATTTTTATTGTGTTACCATACCTTAAGAGGAGAAGTTAAATGGGTGACAAATACTAACGAGACAATGATGAAGTAATGATGATATAGTTGTTTTCTAATATACATTTGATTTTATCAAATCAGTATATTTGATTGATCAAGTCGAGAACTACAATGAATTAAGTTGTGACTGAAAGAGATACTTTACCGAGCTAGACTTAGTCAGTCGGTAGAATGTTATGTGATTTGGTTACAATTACCGAGCACCAAGCACCAAATATGAGTTAGACACTGAGTAGTGAAGAATTCAGTTACCGAGTTACAAAGCAAGTTTTACCGAGTACAATATACTTATATTAAATGATGATGAAATCGAATTGAATGTGAAGCGATGATGAGCTAGATGAGGAAATGAATTAAATGAAGTTTGTTATAAGATCTACGAATGGGAAAATTCAATGAGAAAATCTAAGTTGAATATCAAGCAGTTAAACAAAATTATGAAAGTTCCAAGAAAATTTACAAGTTTCGAGGTAAAAGTGATTTGGTATACCAAGTTGAGAAATATGAAGAAGATGATCGAATGATTGAGCACAAAGGAAGGAAAATCAAATTAAGGAGATTAATAGGAAAAATTATGTCTATATAAGGAATGAGAATTACACACAGTGTAAGGATACTGGCGAATTGAACAGAGAAGGAAAGAAGATGAAGAACAACATTTACCAAGAAAAACAGAGAAAGACATATTGAAGAATCTACAGTCTGAGAAAGAGATTAATGGAGTATGATATGTCAATATTCAATTGATCATAAAGGATCTGATAAAAGCATATTGAGTTGTTATTTTTACAGATCAAAGTTTCCTAGTTGCTTATTAATATTTGTAATAGAGAAATCCCTTAACCGAGTGGATTTATCCGTCCTATTTGTAAAACCTAGACTTAGGTAACATTCCAAAAGAGTGTTTAAAGACCTCTAACAAGGCCACTCCTAACAAGGTGAAGATCTTAACAGATCTAAGGTAAATCCCCTATAGGGTTACATTTAGCAAATGTGTTTGTAATCTTTAATAAGATATGTTCTTAACTGAGCATACTTCAGAAGGGTACATTTTTATTGTGGGTTACAATTCCCACAGAGGTTTTTTCCTAATTGGGTTTCCTCGTTAAATCATCTGTCAATGATTTATATCTTATGTTTACATGGTTAATCTGATGTTTCTAAGTTTGAATGATTGATTGTTTCTTATGTTATTTGGTGAATTGGTTATTTACTGTATTCACTATTTACCAAGTGAATTAGTGAGACAAGTTTTAAGAGTTTAATTTGATTTTTCTGATTCACCCCCTCCTATTAGTGGGACAAACAATTGGTATCAGAGATTTGTTACTATGAAGTGATAAGTTTAAAGGACTTGAGTTATGATCTAAATATGTGTAAGAGGGAAGCACAAAAGCTAAATAGGGATCATTTCTCTACATGGAAAAATAGAATGGGGTTGCATGTGTCTAGAGTAGGAGAGTATGCACTTTACTATCTTGAGAAGGAATATGTAGCACCAACTACTGAACCTTTGACTATCAGTGAGAAAATATAGAAACATGAACACACACAAGTCATGATTGAGATTGCTTCTACACTTACCAACTAGGAATATGATGAGCTGGGTGGTTGTACTACCTGTGAAACAAATGTGGGATAAGATTTTTTTGACCTATGGTGGAGATCAGTATGTTCAGATGGCTAAAGAAGAAAGTTTGAGAGGAAAATTTGACTCTATGATAATGAAGGAAGGAGAGAACATAATTTATTACCGTACAAGACTTAAGGAGACTACTAATTCTATCAGAGGAGATGGTGGTATCATAAAAGAGGATGATGTTACAAGAAAAATTTTGAGAACTTCACTACCGAGTTATGTTATTCGTGTATATGCTATACAAGAGATGATATCTATACCCCAGATGAAGGTTTCACTGGATGCTACTATTGGTAAGTTAACTTCATTTGAGTTAAATGATTTTGACAACAGTATGCCTGCTACTTCTAAAATTTCTATAAAAGATAGAGAAGTGCTAGTGAGAAATTTTATAGTTGCACCAAAGGACTTGAAGATCTAGTTACTGAATGCGATGAGAATGAAAGAGAATTTGAAGCTTTGTTTGCTAGAAGGCTACAAAGAGGCAAAGGTAAATAGCGAGGTAAGTTACCCTTGAAATGTTTTAATTGTGATAAAGTTAGTCACTTTGCATCTAACTATCCAGAGAAAGATAAGGAAGAAAAGAAAGATAACATAGATAAGGACAAGAGAGAAAATAGATTCAGGAGATACAAAGACTAAAAAAACAAAGGTAAGAAATCTTGTTATATTGCTAATGAAGGACTAAGTGATGATGATTCTCTTCAAAGTAATGAGGAAAAGAATTTTTTTATGTTTCTATAAAAGATTATTCTAATGAAGAAGAACATGGAGCCCTAATATCACAAGTCAGTAAGAATGAAACATGGATTATAGATAGTGGTTGTTCACATCACATGACTGGTGACACACTTAAGTTTATTTCCTTGGAAAATCATGATGGAGATTATGTTAGATTTGGTAATGATGCTCCATATCCTGTGAAAGGAAAAGGATCTATAATTCTATTGAATAACACAAGATGTGATGATGTTGATTGGGTTGAAGGATTAAAGTATAATCTGTCAAGTGTTGCACAACTAAACAATATAGGTCACCGACTGGAATTTCAATATTTAAGGGTGAAATTATTTTATGAGAAGAGTAATCTAATTACCACAGGAGAAAAATATAAAGGTAATCTATTTTATCTTGATACTTCTATGAAGAGTTGCCTATTAGCTAAAGTTGAAGATGTTTGGTTCTGGCACAAAAGGCTTTGTCATGTTAATTTTGACAACTTAATCAAAGTGAGTAAGAAGAGTAGAGTAAGAAGACTACCGAGACTTGAAAATCCAAAGAATGTTATGTGTAGAGAATGTCAGATGGGAAAGATGACTAAATCTAGTTTTTCAAGAAAGACTTATGTTACACAAGGAATTTTGGATTTAGTTCATACCGATTTATGTGGACCAATGAGAACTCAAATTTATTATGGAGACAAATAATTTATTTTATTTGTGGATGATTATTCTAGAATGATGTTTGTAATATTTTTAAAACAAAAATCTGATGCATTTCAAATGTTTAAGTGGTATAAGGCTCGAGTTGAAAAATAAACTGGAAGACAGTTGAAATGTCTGAGATCTGAAAGAGGAGGTAAGTTTACTTCTGATGAGTTTACATTTTTTTGTAATGAGAATGGAATCAAGAGATAACTGTCAGCACTAAGGACACCACAATAGAATGGGAGTGTTGAAACAACTAATAGATCCATTTTTTATTGTGCTAGGACATTGATGAATGAAAAAGGAGTTTCACAGAACTTCTGAAGGGAAGTTGTGAGTACTACTATTTATATACTGAACCGAGTACAAATGAAGAAAGGTACCAATAAGACACCTTATGAAATATGGTATGATCAAAAACATAATGTTAGTTACCTTAAAATTTTTGGGAGCAAATGCTATATTCTGAAAAATTCTAAAGAAGGAAAATTTGATTCAAAAGGAGATGAAGGGATATTCTTAGGATATTCTACAAATAGTAAAGCTCTATTTGAACAAGGTTACTAACAAAATGGTGGAAAGTGCAAATGTGAGAATTGATGAATTTGTAGAAATAAATGATGAAGATAGTAAGAAGGAACCTGATGATTATGAGAAGTTTGTATATGTACAACATGATGCCCCTAAAATCTCATCAAGAGTACCTACTAAGGAGGAAGATGAACAAGGATTTCCACAACCAAATGTTGATATTAAAGAACTGAGAGCTACCGAGCCTATTTTGGAAAAGTATGTGAGAAGGCACCATTCCCCAAGAAAGATTATTGGAAATAAGGAAGCTGGAGTGATGACCAGAAGTAAGGCCAGAGATAATACATGTTTGAGCTGAAGAAAGTTAAGAACACACTAGATAATGAAGATTGGATGAAACAAATAAAAGAATAGTATGATCAAATTGTGAAGAACAAGACATGGAATTTAGTACCCAAGCCTAAAGACAAAAATGTTATTGGTACTAAATGGATTTTCAGAAACAAACTGAATGAGCATGGAGAAGTTATCAGAAATAAAGCTAGATTGGTTTGAAAAGGTTATGCACAAGAAGAAGGAATTGACTAAAGAGATGCTTTTGCACCTGTTGCTAGACTGGAAGGAGTTAGAATACTTCTAGCATATTCTTCTTACAAAGGATTCAAATTATATCAAACAGATGTTAAGTCTACATTTCTTAATGGGATACTTGAGGAAGAAGTATATATTGAGCAACCTAAAGGATTCATTGAGAACACAAACAAGAACAAGGTATGTAAGATACATAAGGATTTATATGGATTGAAACAAGAACCTCGAGCATGGTATGAGAGATCGAACTCTTATCTAAGCAAAATAGGATTTCAAAGAACAAGTGATAACAATAATGTTTACTTGAAATATGACACTGATAATAAAGTTTTGATTGCTGAAATTTTTGTTAATGATAATATTTTTGGAGGCAATGACACTTTATGTAAAGGATTCTCTAATGAAATGAGAAAAGAGTTTGAGATGTCAATGATTGGAGAGATTAAGTTCTTTCTAGGTCTACATATACATCAAGTTACTGGAGGAATCTATATTACACAAGCCAAGTACATCAAAGAGATTCTTAAAAATTTTGGTATGGAAGATTCCAAACATGTTGGAACACCGATGCTTACTGGATGTAAATTATCTAAAGAGGATGAAATACAAGAGGTGGATAATACTCTTTACCGATCCATGATTGGTAAATTGTAGTATGTTGTTTACAACAGACCTGATACAACACACATTGTTGGAATTATTGCAAGGTTTTCTTCTAATCCGAAGGAAACACATATGTCTATAGTAAAAAGAATTTTGAGATACCTGAAAGGCACATAAGAGTTTGGTTTACTATACAAGAAAGGAGTTACTTTTGATCTAGAAGTATACACTGATGCAGATTGGGCTCGAAATGTTGATGATAGAAAAAGTACTAGTGGAGGCACATTCTTTCTAGGTGAAAGATTGGTTACATTGTTGAGAAAGAAACAAAGTTGTATTTCATAGTCTACTGTCGAGGCTGAATATGTTGTTGCTGCTATAAATTGTGCAAACATAGTATGGATTAAGAAATTACTTGTAGGTATGCAAGAAGAGATCACATATCCGGTTACTATTTTTTGTGATAATAAAAGTTCCATTAACATATCAAAGAGTCTGGTTATGCATTCAAAGACCAACCACATTTCTATCAAGTATCACTACTTAAGAGAGCAAGTTCAAGAGAAATATGTGAAATTGGAATATGTGAATTCAAAGGAACAATTGGCTGATATCTTTTCAAAGCCACTACGTAAAGATGTTTTTGAGTATCTAAGAGGTATATAAGGGGTTCTTCCCCTATCCAATGTTCACTAAAGATCATGAGGCATGTTGCATCAATTTTGTATTTCATTAGAATATCTATTTCTGAATTGATGTTAGTATGACACACTTTAGGTGATTCTTGAAGTTGTGAAAATATTTTTGTATGTAATGTTTTATGAGTACATGTAAGGTATAATCCACTACTGGAATAAGTTTTCAAGAGTATGAATTTTGGCATTGTTCTAAAAGAGGGAGAAAAATACATTGATGATATTGAAAAAGAGGGAGAGTAATGAATTGCTAATATTTACTCATGAAGGAGATTCAAAATGTATGTTACAAAAATAGAAGATTTATCCAAGAGGGAGATTCGGATCAGAAATATCAAAGTGGAAACATATATATCAACTCAAAGGGAGTACAATTATATATTTGAGAGCTGCCATCATCAATTTCTATAACACTATTATAGTGGTTGCCATCAATGCCAAAGAGGGATATTATTGATTAACTGATGAATATCTAATGAAGATGATGAAGACCAAGTGATACTGAGTATCATGATTGTAGAAATGGTTAGATCAATTTTTTTTTGTCATTGATGTCAAGCAATTGATTAATTGATTTTTATTATGTTACCATATCTTAAGAGAAGTTAAATGGGTGACAAATACTAATCACACAATGATAAAGTAATGATGATATAGTTGTTTTCTACTATACATTTGATGTTATCAATTCGGTACATTTGATTGATCAAGTTGGGAAATTTAATGAATTAAGTTATGACTGAAAGAGATACTTTACCAAGCTAGACTGAGTCAGTTGGCAGAATGTTATGTGATTTGGTTATAGTTACCTAGCATTGAAGATGAGTTAGACACTGAGCAGTGAAGAAGACAGTTACCGAGTTGCAAAGCAATTTTTACCGAGTACTGTATACTACTATTTAATGATGATGAAATCAAATTTAATGTGAAGTGATGATGAGATGGATGAGGAGATGAATTAAATGAAGTTTTTTACATGATCTACGAACGAGAAAATTCAATAAGAATATCTAAGGCGAAGATCAAGTGGTTAAACAGAATTATGAAAGTTCCAAGAAAAGTTACAAGTTTTGAGGTAAAAGTGATATGGTTTATCGAGTTGAGATATATGAAGAAGATTATCAAACGGTTGAGCGAAAAGGAAGGAAAATCAAATTAAGGATATTAAGAGGAAAAAGTATGTCTATATAAGGAATGAGAATTATACATAGTGTAAGGCTGCTGGAAAATTGAACAGAGAAGGAAACAAGTTGAAGAACAACATTTATCAAGCAGAACAGAGAAAGACAAATTGAAGAATCTACAATTTGAGAAAGAGATTAATGGAGTATGAAATGTAAGTATTCATTTGAGCATAAAGGATCTAATACAAGCATAGTGAGTTGATATTTTTACAGATCAAAGTTTCATGTTGCTTATTAATATTTGTAACAAAGAAATCTCTTAACCAAGTGGATTTAACCATCCTATTTGTAAAACCTAGACTTAGGTGACATTCCAAAAGAGTGTTTAAAGACCTCTAACAAGGCCACCCCTAACAGGGTGAAGATCTTAATAGATCTGAGGTAAATCCCCTAACAGGGTCACATTTAGAAAATGTATTTGTAATCTTTAACATGATAAGTTCTTAACCGAGTGTACTTCAGAAGGGTACATTTTTATTGTGGGTTACAATTACCACAAAGGTTTTTCCCAAATTGGGTTTCCTCATTAAATAATGTCGAAATGAGTTATATCTTATGTTTACATGGTTAACCTAATGTTGCTAAGTTTGAATGATTGATTGATGCTTATGTTATTTGGTGAATTGGTTATTTACTGTATTCAGTATTGACCAAGTGAATCAGTGAGATCAGTTTTTAGAGTTAAAGTTTGATTTCTCTGATTCACCCCCCCCATCTCAGTGGGACCAACACAATAGATATAGCTTGTTTAAGTGATGCATACTTTTTTTATTTTGTTTCACATAAATGCCTAACTTTTTCATTAATTTTGTCATTTCTGGCATTCTCATTAATTTAATCACAAGTTGACATTGAAATGCTATTTTTTTTTTAATAAAAAAAATTCTATATATATTTATTAGCATGCTTTCTTTTCTGTCTCCAAGATATCTTACCAAGAAAACCATCCAAAAAATTACATTCAAGTTCCAAAAAATACTTTTCACTATCAACATCATTAGGATTTTCAATTACACATTGTTGAAAAGGATTTTCATTTTCATCGAGGGAAGGATTTTCATTTTAAACACAATAAGCATTTTTATTTTCAACAAGAGGGGGATTTTCATTTGTACCAACAAAATTATTTTCATTTTCAACAACATGAGGGAGATTTTCATTTTCATGATCTCTTTGAAGAACTATATTAGGGATTAAATCAATTTCAACACTAGTATATGCTTGTAATAAATCTCCATAACGGGTATCATCTATAATCACAGTTTTTGTATCATTCAAAGGTGGATTTGAAGATGTACCTAGAATCGTGTTTATTGTCACATTTTCTACATCATTGAAATGTGTATTCAAATATGTACTTTCATTACTATCTATAATCGTATTGTCTTTTCCATTCACCTCTTTGACATTTGTATCTTCTATGTCCATCGTATCCCCCATGGTATCTATAATGTTTGTCTCTTCAATTTTTATGGAACTAGATGCTTCATTATTATTCATTTGGTGCATCCTCATTCTTTTATTTATTTGATGTTTGGCCTCTTTCTTTTGCTTGAATTTCCTCGGGGGTCATAACTCTCCTTTGCTTCCTATTCTGATGTTATTTAGATCCCATATTAACAATTGAAATCAATCATAACAATGTCTTGAATGGTTGAGTCCTTCCAAAATACTCCAAGATACTCCCAATCATTGATTACATCCAATAGTGAATAGAATATTTCGTAAACAAGACAAAAAAACATAAAAATTTGCATAATTCATTGTTGTTGGTTGTACTAGAAAGTACAATTTTTGTTGCAGTAAAAAATTATCATAAAATTCAAAAAAAAATAGCAGTTAAAAAAGGAATGCCACCTTGTTTATAAAATAGGGTCACATTCCTTTTATGGAATATTACCCCATTTCAAAATGGGCTTGTGTTCCATTTGGGGAATGTTACCCCATTTTTTAATGCAACTCCATTCACTTTTTTTCAAATAATCAACATACACAAAAAGGAACAAGATCAAATTCATAAATGGGGTCACATTTATTATGCGAGAACCTATTGATTTAGGTTTAGCTTTGGGAAAAGGCTTGTCAACCAACCCCTAGATTTGGATCTGGTTTAACTTGAACCTTTGTCATCTCAATCTGCAGAAAAAATACACACTTTGGCAAAAACTCAGAATGCATTTTTCATAGAATATTTTGACAAAAAAACCTTTAAAGATCAGACTATGTAGATTCCAAATATGCAATTTGTTTAATTTTTAATATTTTTCAATCAATTTCTACAGAACAGGTGTAAAAACTAGAGATGACATGCTTTCTTGTTATTTTAGTAGCTTTTTTATTTGAAATTTTCTTGAAAGAAATTATATGACATCAAACTACAGATAATTCTATACACTTTAAAATAGAAATTAAAAAATAATTTGTTTAGGTCAAATTATGTGTGTCATACATGATAGGTTTTTAAAACAACAATTATGCCTAATAAAAAATTAAATAAAAATATTAATAAAAAATAGAAAAAAATATTGTCATCAATATTGACTGTGTTACATACCATTTCCCAAAAGGATTCAGGGAAATTATTTATTTAGGTCAAATTTTTTTTATCATACACGGGCATAGTATGGTCCTAAAAATGTGACTTTTAAAATGTGGTTTTTAGTAACTCCTGTTGAAAATGGAATTTTATCATATGGGTATTCAAATAAATTACATATTTGGAAAGTAGACTTCGATTAGTAAAATTTATATCATTGACCCATTTTAAGATTCAATCTCTAAGTGCTTCAAATATTTAGGTCAAACAAGATGAATTTGAAAATAAAAAATAAATAGTTCTACTTTTTGGCCAAAAAGTAGACTCAACTTCTTGCTGGCACCCTAATGAGAACACCATTTTCACTCTCCAAGTTTTCTTTCCTTCTCTTCACTCACCAATCCACGAAAGACAAGTGTGAAAATGAGGGTGGCCTATTGACTCATTCCCACCTATTTATAACCATTTGAGCCCTCATGGACATGTATACTTGGGAGTATAAACCTAATTGTTTGGTTGCTCAATTTTTACTCAATTTCTAGCCAATTTGGCTACTATTTTATCGTGAGATTGATCGACCACTATAAATAAATCAATACTTCTCAAATTATTAAGTCCCAACAAGATGTATGGCATTGAAATATTTGAAACAAATAACTGTCTATCGGTTTACCTTGTCTGTCATGTTTCTCTTTGATAACCAATAAGCAATAAATTATATTTACCGATACTCTGTAAATAAGTAGAGTATACCAATCAATCCATAAATGCATATGTAGAATGTAAAACACTAAAGTAATTAACCATACACACATAACACAAGGATTTTAACGTGGAAACCCTGTTAAGGAAAAAACCACTGGGACCGGTACCCCAAATTTTC
>MU225198.1:441678-492614 GCA_018584345.1 Thuja plicata
TCTCTTAAATAGACATGATTTCCTTAATTCTAGGTTCTTGATTCTTGATTCTTGGCGTGAACAATAATCCAGCCAATTTGATTTATGGCTTTAACTCCTGATTTATCTCATAGTTATCTTCTTGCCAGCTGTACAAATCACTTTACTTAACTAGGTTTGAATAAAAAAAATAAAACAACCAGTTAAGTCTATCCGTTAGCTCTGCCAGCTAGATATTTTGTCATTTTCTGACCTCTCTGTTCTGTCGGTCAAATCTGTAGTTCATCGCTGGTGACAACTGCCAATTCCATCAGTGTCGCTTCAGTTAGCTTTGGGATCTCCGTCCGTCGGGCATCATTGGATCTTTCTCGTCGGGCATCCTTTGATTCTGCTTCATCAGGAAATACTATCTTTTACTCGTCGGGAATCACTGTGACTTTTATCTCTGTCTTTACCGATGGTGTGCACTCTGCCGGTGTAGTCTGTCACTTAGTGAATACTAGACTTTTATGCATTGCTAAAAGCATAACCTTTATTCCGTTGATTCTCTGAAGTCTTTGGCATTATGTATATGACCATATAGATGATATCAAGTTGACATCAATGAAAATACAAACCATTAACTGATTTAATGTCTTGCATCATCTTCAACTTAATATAGTCAACCATTTAGTCAATTACATGTCATCAGGGCTTGAACTTGAGACTAAGTTTTTCTTTGAAAACACCTGAAAAGCATATTATTTCAAAGAGGGGCAAAATGTATACTCCTAAAAATGAGTTGAGATAATTAATTAAATATTAATTATTTAATTAATAGTCCTACTATTGCTAAATGAATCATTTAATTTATTTCATCAATTCATTTTATATTATTCTTCTAAGCCTAAGTCTTCTAAATTCCACTATTAAATAGTTTTCTAAAAACTATTTAATTACCTTGTCATCATATAACTATGTTTCCTATTCCAACTTACCATCCACCTCACCTATGGACAATGAAATTAATTTAATTTATTTAAAAATTAGCTATTTATCCTCAATAAGGGGTCCCTTTTCATAAGGGAATGAAAAGGCTATGTGGCCTCATATTCCTCTAAGTCACATGTCTATGTGTCCTCATGAGACCAAGTCATTTCCACCTTTCCTATCATCTAGCCCATTGTCCCTCCACCTCAATTGGTCAAAGGTGACTCAAAGGACACTTGTCCTGAGAATCCTACAAGTTAAAATCTTCTTCCACCATTCTCTCTTTGGTCATGGAGGGACACTTGACACTTGACAAGTGTCTCTCCCTCCCACATAACCCTCCATCTTGCCATTGTAGGAGGAACATCTCCCCTATTTTCTCTCTCACAATCCAAATAATTCCTAATTCCTCTCTACCTTCTCAACAAAGTCAATTTGAACCATCCACTATCCAAATATTCAATCCCAACCCTTAGATTATGCCACATAGGATCAAGGTGAGGGAAACTCTATAAAAGGAAGGGGTATTCCTCCATTTTAAGCTAATTAGAAATCTAACATTTTTGAGATATAGAGCATTTCGAGATCATTTCAAGCATTCTTGTGTTCCTTTGTATTAAGTGATTTAACATCTAGTTTATCATTTTAGCTTCATATTAATTATCCTTAGCAATCATGAGCTTCATCATCATCTAGTTTGCATCATTTTTAAATCATCATGTTCACCACATTGTCATTAAGAATTTTTAGCATTCTAGTTTCATTCTAGTTGCATTATTCACCACTCTTCAAATATTTGAAGTCATTTTAGAAGGCGATCAGTTCTGAGAGCACATTATCTTCTTAAAATCTTAAGGAGGAGAAGAACAATGGAGCACATTATCTTCTTTTATTGCAACTCTATATATAGGCTCCATGGATCATAAATCTAAAGTAGGTTATTTTTTGTACTACTTCATGTAATAACACCTATGCCAAATTTAAATACATGAATAGAGGTAGATTGTATATCAAAAGAATCACTAGAATAGTCAACACCAAGATAGTTATGTATTTTATATTTTTGGTGTAAGAATAATAAATACCATAATTTATAACATTAGCATCATTTTACTAAACTTTCTAATGATTTGTATTTGTATATTAAATAAATACAGATGTAATATATAATACATAAATAATATTTAGTTTAGATATGGTTGGTAAATTAAATTTCTTGATTATTAATTATGCATAGTATAAGGATTAGTATTTTCATGTGGATTTTTAGGTAAAGTCAACATCTACTCTCATACTTGAATGATATTTTATGTGAAAGAAACAAAGCATCCATAGATCTTGATCTCATAGTGTCATAACAATTAAGAAATATGAATATTACAAAATTATAACATAATCATATCACTGTGACAACCAATATGTATGTAGCAATCAAATACTAAATACAAAACAATAGCTTATCTCAAGTCTACCTTTTTGATAATTTATTCTATTATTGACTAGAACTTTAATAGATATAACATCTAATTCAACTTTTAACAATTAATAAACATAGTCCTCATACATGATTTATTCGATTCAAAATTTAGAGAGCATCTAACATAATGTTTATAGTGAAATCTACATTTATTCAATAGTTCTCTTAGTACAACAAACATTATTACTTCATTAAGAAAACTATTTATATGTATATCATCTTGTCTTTAGAAATTGATCACAACAATAAACATCAATTCTATTTCTTTATACACAAATCTAATATTATCAAAAAGAAAAATCATATCACTACATTGATTAAATAGTCATCAATATTTTGAATAATCAAATCATATGAACCAGCCCAATTAATAAAACTCAATATTCTAAATTAGCTTGTATAACTTGAAATGATGACCATTCTATACATTTCTTTTATAAATATATTATAGCTATTCAAAATTTGACTAAAACTAATTGTAAGAGAGTACATTTTTCAATAAAATAACAAATAAACAGTATACAATTAATATTACATTAATTTTAAAAATATATACTTGGGAAGAATACTAATAACTGTTACAACTTCAGACACTTCAAGCTCCTAAATGATACATCATATTTTGACGATCTTTTTTTTTTTGGGTTGTCTTCATTTGCAACTTAACTGGTTAGAGCTATTGTTCTAGCTTTCGGTTAGTGATGAGCACTGTAGGATCTGTCATACATGCAAGCATAAAAAAGTGCTTGGTTCAAAATATCATCTGAAACATATCTGTATTGTCACATTACTTGTTTCCTTTGATAACCAAAAAAATCTCACAAATAATCTAATACTTACCTACAAATGACTCAATAATCATACATTCTTGATACACTCTTGATACCAAGAAATGTAATTAGTAACCTTTTTTTTTCTAACACAAATGATATAAGCTCATTCTAATTAATATACCATACTATACGTTTGAAAAAAATACATATCAAGAGCCATTGTCTCTGACTTCTGAAAGGAAGTCATACAAGAAGACAATAAAGAGAAAAGAAGTACCACCTCACAGCAGATATAGATATAGATGCCGTAAGATACAATATCATCTGCTGCTCATATTGTCTTTGCTTCAATCCCTCCAATTACTTATCAGTTGATGCACATGCTATACACATGCTATCGTCATTAGATTTATGATAAAAAGAACTTTCTTAAATGTCCCCTTCATGTCATATAGTCTATAAAATTTTGATTGTATCTTACGGCAAAATTTGAAGAATTACAGTCATATCTACTGAGAATCTTGGAAAGATTAATGCGTAGCCAAAAACACATCATGATTTCTGCTAGTGCTATTGGCATTGGGTTATAGTTGCAGTCAAATCATACGAAGGATGGAAGGCTTATGATTTACAGTCAAAAGATTCAAAGGAGGTGACTCGAGATAATTGTTTCCATTGTCCCTTTTTGGAACATAGATTTGATATATTAGAACTAATTTTGTATGACAGAATTTATTCATGTTTTTATTTAAGTTAATTATGTATGATAAAATATTTATTAATATTATTAATTAAATTTAAATAAGAAATGCAAGCTTATTGTGTAATGTTTTTAGGGATAAGATATGGTGAAATGAAAATGTGTTTAAGGTAGTGTGGACAAATTGTGTGATACTAATCATGTAGAAATAAGAAGACATGTTTTGGCACCAAAAGAAAACAATGTAAATTGAATATTTGAATAGTATGTGGAACAAAAGTTCATTATCTTCGTAATTAATTGTAACTTATGAAAGAAATTATGGGGAAATCATAAATAATGTGAATTGAAAAAGGATCATTTGTGTGCGAGGGGGGGTTTAAAATTTTCCAAGCTACCTTATTCCAAAAAGGAATCCAAAAGCACCAAATCAAATTTGTAGAAATTCAGAAGTCAAAAGATGCACACTTACTTTTCTGTTTTATGTAAATCCCCAAGTCTAGAGTTTGAATACTTACTCTAGAATTATAGAGTTGTGATTTTGAGTATGAACAAATTTGTAAGGATGAAAATCTTGACGAAATGCAAGAATTGAAAGACTAAAATGAAAAGGAAAACAAAAAATAAACTTTTAAATAAGAATATTAATCAAATAATTTTCTCATAAGTCTAAGACAAACAACATAACATGAACATTGAGAATCTATTATAAAATCTAAATTATTATAAAAATAGAATAAATGTTAATGATTTTTTTTTTTTAAAACAATAAATGTATTTAGCTAAAACATTATAATAGATGATATAATATGACACAGAAAAATATAATGTTTGTCTTGTATAAATTTGTATAATGTACACTTATGGATAATAATATATTTTTAAAATTATAATATAATAATTATTTTAATTTTGCAACCAACATATTTGTTTGATATATTGAATGGGGTGAAAAGAAAAATAATTTTGATTATTTTGTAACTTCAAATTTTCATATGTATACTTTAGAAAAAATAGTATTATTTAATGATGAGAAATATTGTCAAGCTATTTATTATTTTAATAATATAACATAACAAAATATAGGACAAAAGAAATAAATTATTATTAAAAAATAAATAATGAGTAATACATTTATAATGTACATTTAGTACAAATGACATGACATGCTTTTCAATGCTGCTAATAAATGACTACCATGTGCTTTTTTAATTTTCTTTTAATTAAGCTTTTAAAATGTGAATTTTCTCATTGCATTTTTTGTTCACAGCCAATAGAATTATAAATAAATAACATTATTTATATGTTGAAATTATCAAACTTTACAAAACACAAATAGACTTAAAAAATCTTGAAATCTGATTGGTCAGATTAATTGCATTTCAAAACTAAATGAATGCAATAGTTTGCTTGCCAAAGGCAGAAACTAATAATATAAAATATATTGAATTAATTTTGTATGACAATAGATTTATTAATGTTATAAATTAAGTTTAAATATTATCAAGTTATCTATAATTTATTTATAAATGCAAAAAAATACTTATTTGTTAATATGAACTAGCTAAGATTTAAGATCTTAAGTTTGTCATCATTAATATACAAATTGACAATCAACAAGATGAACTTGATCTAAAGGGAAAATAAAATATTTATAGATTTTTATTACAATAATTTTAACTTATTTATATTTAAATCTAAACATCTACAACACAACAATAACTCAACAAGCCTTAGTCAAGATAATCTAAGTGTACTTTATACTTCAAGTTGAACATGCTCATTGTGCCTCTTATCCAATATACATAGCCTGTCAAAATCCTCTTATTTCATTCAATGATCTGCATGGATGTCACCACAACGCATCCTCCGGTACCATGTGGGCTGAGGGGAGACTAGTCCTCATGACCTTGTGCTTTACCACACGAAGCTCTCACCAATCGAACTAGGCACCTAACTCAAACCATCACACCTTTTTATTAAGATAATTTTATAACAATTATTTAAATGAATATAATTATCCATCTTTTTAAAAAAAATTATATAAATACTCTTTGTCAATGCCCATTTTAATCAAAGGAGCATAAGATCCTTTATTTTATATTTTCCCTTTAATTTTAAAAATTTATTTCATGGAAAAATAACTATTTTCTACTTTAGGTGCGTGAGATGGAGGGTGTGTAAGAGTCTTATAGCTATTTTGATACCTCTACATCTGATTGGTGATACTCCTGGAGAATCTTGCTCTACAAGTATCTTATAATATGTTATTAATTTTTGAATAATATATTGAGTGGCTTTTTGGAGTTTGGGATTTTTTTCCTCTAAGATTTTTTCCCATGTAAATCATTATGTTGTGGTATGCATGTTATTTATGTTATTTTTTTAAGTTATTGTAACTTTGTAAAGATATGAGAAAATTTTACATAACCCTCTCATCAAGATTAGTGTAGGAAGTTGTTCTACTACTTAATTTAACTTCATTACAAGTGGTATAAGAGTTTGATCACCTTTGGTTTCAGATGTTAGTTGTTGGGTTTTTTAACTAGTCCAAAATTGAGTAGGGGCTTGTGTAGAAGATACTAAGTGATCTTGTAAGAATTTTTAGATGACTATTTTGTTAGGGAGAATAGAGGTGGACAATTATTTTAGAAATAATTTTGAAATGTGGAAGCAAAAGATGGAGGACTTGCTAATAGATCAAGGTATGTGAGAGGTTGTTGATGAGAATGTCATGAGACCAGCAAATCTAGATGAGGTTGTTAAAAATGGTGTTATGGACCGTAAAGTCAAGAGTATAATTAGATTGTGCATTGCAAACTCTGCTATAATCATTTTCCATGAAGATTCCTTTGCAAAGAAGTTATGGAAGAAGCTTGTTGAGATGTATCAAAAACAAATTTTTAGTAAATACTTGATTTTCTTGAGGAAGAAAATATATTCCTTGAGAATGGAGGAAGGTGGGCAAATTACATGTCACCTAAAAGAATTTAATATGTTGCATGAGTATTTGGCATTAGTTTTTGCCAAGATGGATTATGAGGAGAAATGTTAGATCTTACTTTTTCTTCTCCTTATTTGTGAGATTCTCTTGTTATGGCTATTGAGAGTAATTTTTTTATTTTGAGGACTAAAGATGTGGTAGTTACTTTTCTTTCTAAAGAGATGAAGAGGAAGGTAGCCATTAGTACTAAGCATGTTTAATAGGATGGATAAATGAAAGGGGGGTGAATCAGTTATTCCCACACACTTTATAAAACTTTTACTTTATCTTATCAGTAAACAATTAAACAATAACAATAATAACTTCTAATCTATCGGTTAAGTACATTAAACATTCACAGTAGATGTAAACATGAAAGCACAGAAACACCAACATAGAGAACACCGAGATTTACATGGAAACCCAAACTGGGAAAAATTACGGAGAAGCTAATTCTCATGAAACAAAACATCAGTTAAGGTGATTTTTACAAAGGCTCACTACAATTTGGCTCATTGTCATTCGGCTCATTGTTAGTCGCCTCATGGCCAGTCAGCTCATTACTAGTCGAGATATCTACCCTTATACCATAAAGATATCAAAATAGATATGAAAATAACACAAAATGATAGAATTACATCTAAATATGCATGAAAATTTAAATGGTTAATATTTCTTTACCACAACCATAATTAGATCTGAATTAAATCTTCTTTGTATGTTACTATCTGATCCACTGCTATAGATGTGTAAGCCTCTCCTTGATGCTGCTTCACAAAAACTCTTGTCAAATACACTACTGCCACAGATTCACACTATGTTTCACGCATACACATATATACATACACACCTTACTTTGGATACAAAATTTCTCCTTTATTTATATAGTTATTTGATCATACATATGTCAGCTCACACCATACTTATGTGAAGTCGCTCAAGAAAAGATATTGCAATTGCATTTATTGTATAACATCGTTCCTAAATCTAGGACACACTTAAGAACATTTATCAACATGCTACAACACTACCCACAGATAGGTCACACTTCAGATATTACTACGTATAGTACAATTACTGAGAAGACCAATTTCAAAAGATGAGCCAAGAGATAACCAAAACTATCGATAGATAAAACCTGTTCAGACTATGATGTAGATGATAAACCAGAACCATCTAATGAACAAACCATTGTCCAGATAACAGAAACACCTAGAAGATCATTGTATCCATACAAATCACCAGAAACCACTAGATTATTTCATGTAATGTTGAACACTAAGGACACCAAATATGCTCATACTAAATTTGTCATGTGCATAACCGAAACTCTTGTTGCACAACTGATAGCCAATAGGAACATAAACAAAACTGCCAACAACCAACTGATACTGCTAGAGTGTGGGTATGAAGGTTTTGACATCAATGCCAATCAATTTCAGCAACAACTCAATAATTATAACAATCTCCCCTTTTGGCATTGATGGAAAAACATCAAAAAAAAAAAAAAAACTCCCCCTAAGTAGATGCAACATTTATTTTCCTTTCTTCTCCCAATTTTTGGCACAATGGCAAAGGGCCAAAAACTAAAAAGAAATACAACAGTTTTAGCATCACATAATTTCTTGTACCTCTCCTTTAGGATTGGAAGCACCTTCTTCCAATCAACAATAGTTTCCTCCATCCGAGCACACAAACTGTCACACTCCACTAGTTTGTCAAAAGATTTCATCCAATCCGAAGACTAAAACCACCACTCATAATCCTCTACATCGATTAGGATGCCAGAAAAAACCTATAATCTTACCTTAAATCATATCCTTCACCAGCCAGAAGGTCTTGATCAGATCTTCTCTCTACCGAGCTGCTACAACAACATCTATGCCTAAAGTTCATTGACTCTTATTCTTTTTTTCCCATCTTTTTATTTGAACATATCATAAGTCTTTCCAATTTCATTCATCTCTAACTCAATCACTTCACACTGACCTCTAAAGTTGCCAATAGTTGCAGGCCACTGAAGATAATACTTGTATATGTCAGTAATCTCCTTCACACATCCTTTCATCTCACTAATAATCCTTTAAAGTCTCTATTTTGAATTGTCACATTTATTTATTATATATTTCTCCATTATACAATAATCTACACTGAATTGTAACAACTCAATTTCAATGCTCATCACAAGTTCATCTAGTAGCATACCAAACACACTAGATACCATAACCCTTTTATTAATCAAGTGGCTAGTCATAAATTTTGTCACCAATTTCTTATCCACCAATGAATAATTAGCCTACAAACTATCAATCTTTTCATACTCACCATTCTCCAACAAAATTTTCACCATATCAGAATCCACACACTTAGATTTGGTTAGAGAAAGCACATTTTTCTCTTCTTCCATATCTTCTTCTACACTTTCTTCATCAACTTCTTCTTCATCATTATCCTGTGAAATGGTAACTATTTGTTTTCTTCTTCCATCTATCTTAATTTTCTTCAGTTTAGGAGATTAACCACCAATAGCTTCTTCAATTCTCTTCTAACTGGAGGAGGATCCCTCCTCACCATGACTTGTCAGCAAAGAACCAACAATCACCATTCCTAAACTAATAATCCCTTGTATAGATAAGAAATATCCCTTACACGTATTTTCCCTGTTCTCCAACATATTCATAGCCAGGTAGAGATTTCATACAACATTTTTATAGCCAGGTAGAGATTTCATAAAGTAAAAGAATAAACACGTAACCAGCGACCCAAATTTGAAATCATAACCACCATTAACTATCATCTTCACATTTTCAAGAAAATTGTCTAACAACATTTTTCATAGATACATTTATGCATTCTCCTTCACAACCTTATGCGACATATACCTAGCTAAAGTAGAGGTTGAACCATCATGAATTCAAAACTATATCTTATATGAAATATTGTTTCCAACATAACTTACAATCATATCTTCAAGAGTATTGATTAGAAAATGTATGTTGATCCTTTCCAATAACTGTTAGAGCTTCCACCTCTTGATAGAAAACAAACTTCTTCCCAAGCAATTGGCCGACACTTTACAATCCAATAATTGCCTCAATTACTTCCTTCGTTACAACATAGGGCTTGTCCAACCCTAGGGTTTCACCATGAAATTGACTCTGCACAAACATGATGAATTTTTTCTCATCACACCATGGAAATTCTCCCTAGATATCCAATCCAAGATCTCTAATTCTTTGCATATCTCCCACTGGTGACCCACATTCCATTTGTATAATGCGGCTATGATCAAATTCCTTCATCTCAAATTTCTTCATTTTCTTCGCTGCAAATGCACTGTCACTAAAAATATCCAATCTAGGTGCAATGATCGCTTCACAAATATTCTTTCTCAAGTTCTCTACAATTCACAATTTTTCTCTTTATGCGATAGTACCAAAAGATTCAAAAAATTCCTTTAAAGCCACAAAATTTCATGAATGATTTTCCCGCCAAAATTTAAATATCATTGATGCAACACACCAAAAATATCTTGTCATCATTACTACTCTTTTTCTTCCTACCGGAAACAAGATTCTTGTAACTAATAGAACTTCATAGTAGGGGAGAGGAATTATTTAACATGTTAAAACTTCCCCTGAGCCAAAGCATTCATCTCAATTGTTGGAAGAGCTAGTACCGAGATCCAATACCACAATACTCTTCACACTAACAACATCGTTCTTCTTCCATATCATATTAGTCTTCTGAGATTCATTCCAAACATTATTTCTACTTTCAATATTTACTAGAGCACCACTAGATCTGCATGTGTTAGCATAATGACCACTCTGACCATACTTGAAATAATTAACATTCCTTCTATCAAATCCCACCGATTAAATATTAGATCTATATTAACTAGCCTTGTGACCATAGTTGTGATGAACATAAAAAGTACCATGAAATAAATTATTCACCGTACTCTTCTTATCCTGATTTGAAACTTGACTCTTACATTCACTTGCCTTGTGACCAAACTTATGACAATTAAAGAATGGATCCTTCTGATCCTTTCTCATCTTGAGATCAACTTATTTATGACCAAAATTATTGCAAATATAACAATAACCATTAAAATATAAGTACCTTTGAGCATTCGATTGTCTTACCGGAGGTCTTCTTATGAATATATTATTATTTCTGACCTTTCTTGTCACTTTAACCTTTGCATCTTCTTCAATTTCCTTCTCTTTTCCTTTATCCTTCTGATTTGAAAATTCACCGATAAATCCTAATCCTTCCTTATCTTTTTGGATTTTATACATGGCTAATAATTGATCCAAAATAGTGCTACTCTTACATACTTTTGCTTCAGATTTCATGTTCCTTAATTCCTCATCTAACCTCTCATTTTCATCTGACTACATCTTGATAATATTCTTTAGATTCACTTCAAATTTATTCCATTCCTACATTATAATTTCTAGATCTTCCTTGATCTTCCTAATGCGTTCCATTTTATGCTTGAATTTATCTTTGATGAATTCCTCAGTTTGTATCTTTTCTTTCATCTACTTTTCCACATTTTCTACCCTTTCCTTTGAATCCTTCAATTCCTAACTGACTTCATTATTCCTTGCTTTGAATGTCTTGATTTGATTCCGCAACTTTGTGACACATGTATTCCCTTCCTTCAGATTCGCTTTGAGCTTTTCATTATGTGACTCAATACCTTCAATGTCACTCATTAGTATTTTCTAATCTTCCTCAATGTAGTATCCTCCTTCCATCTGTTCAAACAGCCAAGATATACCTCAAGCAGTTAAGCTCAATCTACAAGGGATAAAGGTATGATACCAATTGTTGAACATGTTGAATAATATAGGGGGGTGAATCAGTTATTCCCACAGATTTTATAAAAAATTTACTTTTTTGGTAGGTAATTAAACAACAATAATAACAACTTTTGATCTATCAGTTAAGTACACTAAATATTCATAGTAGATGTAAACATGGAATAATAGAAGCACCAACACAGAGAACACCAATATTTAGGTGGAAACGCAAACTGGGAAAAATAAAAAAGAAGCTAATTCTCCTTAAATGAAACACTGGTTAAGGTAATTTTTACAAAGGCCTAATGTCAGTCAAGCTAACTACCCTTATATAATAGAGATATCAAAATGTATATGAAAAAAATGCAAACTAGTGTAATTGCATTTGAATATATATGAATATTTCAATGATTAAGCTTTGTTACCTCAACCACCAATAGATATGAATGAACTCCTCTTTGTATGTAACTGTCTGGTCCACTATTATCGGTATGTAAGCCTCTCCTTGATGCTACTTCGCAAAAACTCTACTCACATACACTAATACCACAAAATTTCACTATACTTTGTGTATACACATCCATACATACATAGTGTACTTTGGATATAAAAATTCTCCTTTACTTATATAGTTATTTGATCATACATATGTTGACTCACACAAAATATGTGTGAAATCCCTCAAGAAAAATATATTGCAAAATTACATTTAATGTATAACAACGATCCTAAATCTAGGATACACTTAAGAAAATTTATCAACATGCCACAAAATGACCCAAAAATAGGTCACACTTAAGATATTACAATTACCGAGAATACAAATTCCAAAAGATGAACCAAGAGATAACCAAAACCACTGATAGATAAAACCTATCTAGACTATGATGTAGCTAATAAATCAAAACCGTCTGATGAGCGTACCACTATCCAAATAATAGAAATACTTGGAAGATCATTGTAGCCATATAAATCACTAGCAACTGATAGATTATTCCATGTAATGTTGAACAGTGAGGACACCAAAGTTCTCATACTAAATTTGTCATGCACATAACTAAAATGCATGTTGCACAAGCAATAGCCAACAAGAACATAACAAAAAATGTCAATAACCAACCGATACCACCAGAGTGTTGATATGAAGGTTTTGACATCAATTACAATCAATGCCAATAATAACTCAATAATTCTAACAAAGGAAGCCCTAGTTGTTTATGGAAGACCTAAGGAAAAAGGCAATAAGAATGTGAAGTGTAATAAATCCAAATCTCCTAGAAAGTCCAAAGCTATTTGTCAAAATTGTAGTGAGCCTGAACACATATGTAAGGACTATAAATAAGAAAACAAGAAGAAAAATATTGCATTTGATTATGATTCTGATCCCAAGAAAAAATATGGTGATGCATTCATTGGTTCTTTGGCCACTCATGCATGTGATGATGCATGGTTAATTGAATCAAATACATCTTTTCAAATGATCTCTAATAAAGATTTTTTTTAGTATGAATACTTTTAAAGAGATAAGGTTTATTTGGGTAATAATTATCATTTAAATATTGTTAGCCATACAAAACTTAAAATTAGGTTTCCTTATGGTAGAGTAAAAAAGATTAATGGTGTGTTGTATCTCTCTGGTCTAAGATGAAATTTGTTATCTATGAGAAAACTAATAGATTTAAGTATGTGTGTAGTATTTTTTAATGTACAATGCAAAATGGTGAGAGGTTCTATGGTGATTTTAAGAGGTGTCATGATTGGCACATTGTATAAGATGGATGCACACACTGTTAAGTATAATATTACTTTTGTGAAGACCAAATTTGTGGATACTTAATTGGAAAAGGTGAGGGTGTCACCATAGAGAATGTTCATGGATTTGGTTCCTTAAGGGTTATTTTTGTTGTGAATAAAAGTTACATGTAGATAAGACTATGTTAAGATAGGACTATGTTATCAGATTAGAGATTTGGCCACATTGGAGAGAAGATTTTAAGGGCCATGAATAATAAAAAAACTTATTGAATGATTGTAATCTTCATTTTGATTTTTGTGACCATTGTATTTACTAAAAAGAAAACTGCATTTAATTTTAGTTGAGTTCTCATTAATCTTATGGTATGTTGGAACTTATTCATTTTGATGTGTTTGGTCCTATAGATGTTCCTTCCATTGGAAAAAATGCATATTATATTCATTTATTGATGACTATAGTAGGACATTGGGAAATTATATAAAGAGTAAATTTGATGTTTTATTATTATTTTAAAGAGTTTAAAGAAACAATTGAATTTCAAAATGAAAGGAGAATAAAATTCTTGAGGACTGATAATGGTGATGAACTTTGATCTAATGATTTTAGTAGATTTTGTAAAGATTAAGACATTCATATACAAAAATACAACTCTATATTCTCCATAATAGAATGGATTTCTAATAGGATGAACAAGACATTGATGGAGAAGGTTAGGAGTGTGTTGAAAGGTTCTAGCCTAGAAAAAAAGGTTTTGGGATGAAGTTGTTATCACTTCTTGCTACTTGATTAATAGGTATCCTACATCAGCTCTTGTTGAAAAAATTCCTATGGAGGCATGGTCGGGTCATAAGCCTTCACTGAGATATCTTAGAGTTTTTGGTTGCTAGGAATATGCATATTTTCCAAACGAGAAGCCAAAAACATTGGAGAGAAAGGATTTGAAATGTATATTCATAGGAGGTAGATATGGAATAAAAGGATAAGAGATTTTGTACCTTGTTATACAGGAGGTGATACATAGTAGAATTGTTATTTTTGGAGAAACTAATCCTCCTTCAGTTACCTTATATCCTAAAATAATAATAAAAGGAAGACGTGATTCAACTAAATTTCATGCTTGTGAAAGTTGAATCATAACCCCTAGATAGACAACAAGTTGAGGAGTATCTAGCTCTAAATCTTCAGAAGAGGAGGAGGAACCTCTGACTCGGCTTGTTTGAAGGTCTAGAAGGCACAAACAACTTCCTAAAAGGTGTTCTCTTGATTATTGGAGATCTATTTTTACTTTTAATACATGTATGGATGAACCAAGATATATAGAAGAGGCATTGGGTATGAAGTGGAATCCTTGAAAATCTGCATGGATGAAGAAATGGAAGCTATGAAAAAACATGATAAATGATATCTTGTACCATTTCCTAAAGGATGAAAACCTATTGGTTGTATATGGGGTTTTAATAAAAATATTGGTTTAGATGGAAGCATTAAGAAGTATAAATCAAGGTTGGTTGTTAAAGGCTAGTCTCAAGTTGAGTATGTTGATTATAATGAGATATTATCTCTTATTGCAAAATGGAAATCTATTATATTTTTTCTCTATTGTTATTTTTTATGATTTAGAAGTTGAGAAAATATATGTGAAAACTTCTTTCCTTCATGATTATTTGGAGGAGGATATTCACATGACATAGCTAGAGCACTACATTTTAAAAGGTAAAATTAGTTTAGTTTGTAAATTGAAGAAATATTTGTATGGCCTCAAGAATAGTCCTAGGATGTGATACTAAAAATTTGATACATATGTGTTTCATTTGGGCTCTGATTCTTTAAAAGAGGAGGAATAACCTCTTCCTCAACTTATATGAAGGTCTACAAGGCACAAACAAACACCTGAAAGATATTCTCTTCGTTATTGGAGATATATTTTTACTTTGAATACTAGTGTGGATGAGCCAAGATCTATATTAGAGGCATTAGGTATGAATGGTCTATAATCTTGGAGAATTTCTATGGAGGAAAAAATGGGAGCTTTTAAAAAAATGATACATGGGATCATGTACCATTGCCTAAAGAATGAAAACCTATCGATCACAAATGGATGTTCAATAAAAAGATTGGTTTAGATGGAAGAATTGAGAAGTATAAAACAAGGTTGGTTTTGAAAGGATACTCTAAAGTTGAGTGTGTTTATTATGATGAGATATTTTATTTTGTTGCAAAAATGACATCTATTTTATTTTTCTCTCTATTGTTGTTTCTTATGATTTAGAGGTTGAGAAAATAGATTTGAAAACATTTTTCCTTCAGGATGATTTGGAGGAGGATATTTACATGACATAACTCTAGAGAACTACATGGTAAAAGGTAAAAGTAATTTGTTTTGTAAATTGAAGAAATCTTGTAGGGCCTGAGGCATGGTCCTAGGATGTGGTACCAAAAAATTTATACATAAGTGTTGAGATAAGGATTTGAGAATGCTAAATTGGATCATTGTGTTTATTATAAATTTGATGGTGGTCGTGTTGTTGGAAATGAGTTGAGTAATTGAGAGGGGAGGGGTGAATCAATTACCACAAAACAAAATCCAAGTTGTTGGAAATTTGACTCCCAGGGAGTATATGGCTTATTTTATGTTGTCATTATGGCAACAAAGTCATATGAAGTTTTGACAATAAACTATGAAGTGAAAATTGACTAAGTGCAGAAGACAAAATAGAACAGTGACTTGCAGTCGATCAGGGCATAGCGCACGTGTGTATGATCATCATAGAATATGTGCATTCATAATTAAGCTGTATGGTATGTTATTATGCTTACCCTATACACGCATGGTATGGAATGGAAGTATAGACAAGTTACAGTAAGAACAAGTACACCAGCAGTCTAGGATACAGAGTATGAAGCTGACTTCATTATTCTGATTAGCGTGTAATATTTTGTTATGTAAAGGATAAGCACCTATAGTAATAAGTTTGTAATCATGTATTACACATTTTTGTAAGCACGCTTAAGCCAATTTTCTTGGAAGCATTGTGAATATTGTTTTTGGGCCGACTAAGGTCTTGTTTATAGTTGCGTCTATTCAGGCATAAAGATATATATAAAATGTAAAGATATATTGAAAGTGTCGTCTAAATAGTCAAAGAAGATATATAGCAAAGCAGTATGAAGATATCAGTATGAGATAGAGCCCTTAAAGAGGTTAAGAGCATAAGCGCATAACTGGAACTGATCAGACATCTATGTCACATACATCTGTTCACTTTTTGATATAGTGTATATCTATTCTTAGGAGGTTGTAGCCTTCTTTTTCTTTGAGAAGCGAGCTCTTGGACAGTGAGTCCTCACCCCTAACAGGGTTGTTTGTAAAATACTCCTAACAGGGTCAGACCCTTAACCAGGTCATTGTACTCAGATTGTAAAGACTGCTTCTAACAAGGCAAAGGAACTTTAACAGGTTCATTATACTAGTACAATATTTGTGGGTACTAATTCCCACCGGGTTTTTCCTCTAATCAAGGTTTCCCCGTAATCATATCAAGTGTTATGTGTTCTTGTGTTAATCTTCATTGGATCTATATTTGATTTATGTTTAAGTTGCCGAATTTGAATAATTAGCTAAACACTGATTCACCCCCCCCCTCTCAGTGTTTCCAACAATTGGTATTAGAGCCTGGTCCTCAGAGAGAAAATTTTAACCACTTGAGGAGATCATGGATTCAACAGAACTCAAACATCTGAAAAAGAATCTTGAAGCAGCCCTTGAAGATCTAGACAGATCTGAGAAATAAAATGAAGAACTTAAACTAAAATTTGATGGCTCACAAATTCTTATCAAGAAACTAAGAAAAGAACTAAAAGATTGCTCTACCAATGATTTGAAACTGAATGAAGAGAACATGTCTCTGAAAGACAAGGTAGAAGAATTGAATGATCAGTTAACTGATAGCTTAATAGTTATTGAAGAGAAGAACAAAGAAAACAAATAGTTGGATGAAGAAATCATGCAAGCCAATATGAAAATCTTGGAATTGGAAAATATCAAGAACAAAATTGAATCTTAATTATCAGGAGCAAAAGACAAGATTGATAAACTACACACAAGCTCTGATTTGATTCAATCATAGCTCTATGCACAAAAGCTAAAAGGTGACACCACTAGTATGTGATATAGTTTAGCTCAAATTGAGATCAACTCATTACAATAAAGAAAGAAAGCTCTAACAAAATCTTCAGAAGAAAAGAAAACTGAAAATCATGAAGAGAATAAAGCAGAATCACCAAAAGATAAGCACAAGGCAGTCAACTATACTTTCCATCCCTGTAACAAGTATGGACACTTGGAAAGATATTGTAAGAATGTAAGACCCTTCAATGGTTACTGATAATCCTGTAATAATTTTGGTTATAGGGCTATTCATTGTAGAACAAATCAAAGAAATCAGCCACAACTAAACCAAAGGAATCAAACTCAATTCAATCAGAGAAATCAACCTCAAAGAAACTTGCAGAACATTACATGTCAGATATGTAACTAAAATGGACACATAGCCAAGCAATGCATCATGATGAATAACAACACCAGACCTCCTATCATTTGTCACTCATGTGGAAAAGCTGGACATATCTCAAGGTTTTGCAGATCAAGAACAAAAGGACAAGAGAATCCCAAGAAGTCTTTGTTTGAAGAATCAGGAGAAGTTAATTTTGTGGAAGCCAAAGCTAACTCAGATAAAATATGGGTTGAAGTAAAGAAGGATAATGAAGAGAACAAGGTAGTAGATGCATCCTCGGTGGACGCACCTTCTACTTCTAAATAGTTGACCCTCATGGTCTTAGGGGGAGCTATTCTAGCTCTAAACCCCTGCGTGGCTAGTATACTCACCTCTGAGTCTACGCCTATGGATTCATGCATGTAATCATGAATTAAGGTTGTATGTATTCACGCATTGCCTTTACTTTGTTCAGAACAAATTTTTGAAATTATCTCTGTAAACCGCTTTATGGCAACGAGCATTAAATGTAATTGATCTTTATATAAATTGGAAAAAAATCTTTAAAAACTCACTTTGCATTTGAGATTGAAGCATTCAAAAAGAAAATAGGCATCGAGCATCAAAGCGCTACAGCTTGAAGGATTAGTTGGTTTGTGAAAAGATTATGTTTGGAATGGAACCCTAGCAGTCACACCATTTTAGAATCATCGTGAAACCCTACTTAACCTAGTTACAAGTAAGTATGGTAACCCCTATTGTATTCGACATTGCTAAGAGGAAGAGATTTTCTTTCAACAAGCATCCATTCAAGTCCATACTAGATGATGTCGAAGGAGCATTTTCTAGGACTCTGTTAGGAGTCGTACATATAGAAGACATCTGTTCATATGTTTATTGCAAGAAGGAAATAGTTGGAGACAACAATATTGCATCTCTCATGGGTTCTATGATGAAACTAGATTATACATTCAATCATGAATATGCGCATCTCACTGATAACCCTATCTTTGAGTATTCCAATGCGCACAAGTTTTATGAGCTAGAATGGGTGAAGATATTACTGAGTAGGATACATGATGATCTATACTAGATAGGTGAGGTTCCTGTTCACATCACTTCAGATCTAATTCATGAGATGACTGGACTTCCCAAGACTAGACTAGTTCTTCCAACTAGTAAAGATGTTAAGAAACAAGTTGAGCAAGCATGCTTATCCAGGAGTGATAGGCATAGTATGATAGTTGATCCCATCAAGGAAGATGACATAAATCTAGTTACCATGATACTAGGTTATAAATTTCAGCACACAAGCAGACTAAATAGTGTATCTACAGCTACTGTCTTAGAAGCAATAAAAATGGTGAATGATAATACTCAGTACAACCTATGTGAGATATTGTGCACTCAATTGATTGACAACATCCGAGCTATCAAGCATGACAAGAGAAAGATATTTACGTTTGGCTCACTGATCATATATCTCTACTTCCACATAGTAGTAAAGGTTGCAAATCTCTACCTAGACAAAAGCAAACCCACTATGTCACAATTTTCACTAAAAGCCACATCAAAGAGTAGTGTGAAGGATTCTATGGACATGGACATCATGACATTCAGGATCAAGGTGTAGAAGAGGTTCAAGATACCTGAGAAAATAATTGAGAAGTACAAAGACACCATATGCTTCATGGTGGAGACTGACTGTACTTGCATGGAGGCAGTTGAGCCTAGGAAAAAATGGATTCACCCTCTTGGTTATGAAGTTGAAGAACATGTTCTGGAAGTTTATGCACAAGTCCTCTTATCTGCGCCCAAGGATCACAATGAACCTAGATGGGGTACTTACAGAGAAAAGACAAATCAAGTTGATTTTGTCTTATACAGTGCTGAGAACAAAAGGAAGGCATCTAGGATTACCTCAAATATCCTAAAAGTTCATGGTGTTACACAAGAAGATCTTGATAGAGCTAGAGAATCCAAGATAGCCGAAGAACTTGAGAAGACTCCCACAGAAGTAAAAAAAGAAAAGACTGATGATATGCCCAAGAAAAAGAAGAAGAAATCAAATGAAGATACATCTATGCCATCAACCACCATTGATCTAGAAGAATCTCCACCATCAGTACCTAGCAAGAAGTCTAGAGGAAGGAAGAAAGCGGCCACTAGTCATCCATCCTCAAGAACTACAAGGAGCAAGGTAAAGAACACACAAGCTCCTCCTGAGGTAGGTTTCAGACCTATTCTTAATGTCTTAAGGAACAGGATTGTCAATGAAGGGAGACTATTTACAATTACAAAGGTTTATGAAAAGTATCAGGAGATAGATAAATCTGAGATACACTCTATGCTCATTTCCCACATGATCAAGTTTAAAAAGTCTTTTCTAGAACTCAAAACAGTGATACCAGACAAGCTATGGAACATTCTAGAGATAATGAAAAGGCATGAAATTGAGGAAGATATGAGGATTAGAGAAGAAACATTGGACAATCTTCTTCCTATTTGTGCACATGATGAGAAGGCAATTCTATTAGATTTGGTAAAGCCTCATCTCAAAATAAAGACAAGGACTCTTCATATTATGAACAAAGAGTATGAGTTAGTTGGCATAGAGACTTAAAAATCTTTTGCACAAGTGTTTTTGGATAGAAATATGTATCCATAAATGACGCCTACAGCTAAGGCAACTCCAGTTCCTCCTAAACAGGTTGCAAAACTAGTAATTCAGAATGCACCTAAGATAGGTCCATAGGTTTCAGCGCCCTCAGTCTCAATAGCCTCTGATACAACAAAAGATTTAAGGGATACTATAGTGATTAATGATATCAAGATATCTATGACCACTTCTGAAAATAATATCGATAAAGTTGAAAAAGCATTTGTAAACTCAGAAGAGACAGAGAAGGCATGCACTGATGATACATCTTTGCAACAAGATAAAGTTCCCTCTATTGATTCAACAGACTTGAACAAAGAGGAAGATAATCAAAACAATGAGACACCAGCCATGGAGATCCCAGTTAAAAGTGAATGCATGGATACTAGTTAGAATACCATATTCACACCATCCATTCAACCATCTACCTCATTGTTGTCAAGTTTAACTCCTGACTCAGCAAGTCTGGATGCATGGGAAGAAGAGGATTTAATTAATATTAGTGTCCTAGCCATGGAAAAAGCCAAAGAAAAATAGGTTATGAGAAACCCTCTCTTCTTGGAATTAGTAAACATCCTGAATGACCTAGTACCTGCGGACAAGAAAGTAGCAAAAATTCAGTTATTTGATGATGTAGATAGTATACTAACAAGCTTCAAAGCACATTTTACAAACTTAGTAGACTCAGCTACTAGAATTGCAGAAAATGAGTACAAAAAGGAAAGGTTGAATGAACTAATAAAGAAATTTTCCTTAGATTTAAAGTCATTAAAGATTGGTCAGTCTATGTTGAAAGAGTTGGCAGCTAAAGGCAGAAATGTAATAGCCAACTGCATGGACAGGGTGAAATTCACCTCTGAACATATCAAGAAGGTAGAGGAGGCAGATATCTTGGTTGATAGTGTTAGGAAATCATTCGAGACATCCATGCAAGACATGAACATCTGCAATAGTATCTATCAAGGTCAGCATGACAAGATAGAAAAAGCTAAAATGGAGATCAATAGGATAAGGACCCGGCAGACTCAGTTGAGAAATGCACTTGTGCCCTCCTTAGTAGTACTGGATGAGAACATCAAACAGATTAATGTCACTATTGTCACATATGATCAAGGTCCCTACATGGACCTGATAAAAATGGAGAAGCTCACTTATGCTCTATGCGCCCATCTCCAGATAGTTGATGCAATGAAGGCATTCTGGCAGCAAGAGATAATGAATCTTTAGGTTGTATATCTAGATGTATATATGCAATAACTATCTAGAGACTTACAATTTTGACACCTTTGTCATTAATGTAAAAGGGGGAGTAATATACAAGTAATATGTGTATAATGGGGAGTAGTATATATTATAAAGTATAATGATATACAGTTTTTGTGTTAGTCAATTTTGAGTAACTTGGCCACATTCCTTTGTTGCCATTAATGACAAAGGGGGAGATTGTTGGCAAGTTGACTCCTAGGGAGTATGGCTTATTTTATGTTATCATTATGGCAACAAAGTCATATGAAGTTTTGACAGTAAACTATGAAGTGAAAATTGACTAAGTGCAGAAGACAGAATAGAACAGTGACTTGCAGTCGATCACGGCATCAGCGCACGTGCGTACGATCATCTCAGAATATGCACATTTAGACTTAAGCTATATGGTATGTTATTATTCTTACCGTATACATGCATGGTATGGAATGGAAGTACGGACAAGTTACAGAAACAACAAGTACACCAGTAGTCCAGAATACAGAGTATGAAGCCTACTTCATTGTTCTGATTAGCGTGTAATCTTTTCTTATGTAAAGGATAAGCGCCTATCTTAATAAGTTTGTAATCATGTATTAAAATTTTTTGTAAACACACTTAAGCTAATTTTTTTGGAAGTGTTGTGAATATTGTTTTTGGGCCGACTAAGGTCTTATTTATAGTCGCGTTTATTCAGACATAAAGATATATATATGCAATGTAAAGATATATTATAAGTGTAGTTGAAATAGTCAGAGAAGATGTATAGCAGAGCACTATGAAGATATCAGTATGAGATAGATCCCTTAAAGAGGTTAAGAGAATAAAAGCATAACTGGAACTGATCAAACATCTGTGTCACATACAATAGTTCACTTTTGGATATAGTGCATAGCTATTCTCAGGAGGTTGTAGCCTTCTTTCTCTTTGAGCTGTGAGCTCTTGGACAGTGAGTCCTCACCCCTAACAGGGTTGTTTGTAAAAGAATCCTAACAGGGCCAGACCCTTAACCAGGTCATTGTAATCATATTGTAAAGACTACTTCTAACAGGGAAAAGGATTTTTAATAGGTTCATTATACTAGTACAATATTTGTGGGTACTAATTCCCACCAAGGTTTTCCTCTAATCAAGGTTTCCCCGTAATCATATCAAGTGTTATGTGTTATTGTGTTAAGCTTCATTGGATGTATATTTGATTTATGTTTAAGTTTTTGAATTTGAATAATTAGCTAAATACTGATTAACACCCCCCCAGTGTTTCCAACACAAGTCCCTTAGAAGTCTTAATAAAACTTATCACTCTTACTCGATTAACAAAGATATTCTGTTGTTACTCGATTAACAAAGTAATTTTAAGATATTAAATGTGATTATCCTTTAGTGATTAAGTGCAAAAACATAAAGCATAAATAAAATAACATGTACATAGATGACACCAATATTTACCGTGGAAACCCAATTTGGTAAAACCACGAATTGGAACTGGTTATTGTATTTCACTCTTCTGAAGTGAGCCTTGTTAGGAGCCAACCCTGTTAAAGGTTAAAAAAACACATTGTAATGTGTGACCTTGTTAGAGGATTTAATCACCCTATAAGGAGTGGCCTTGTTAGAGGTCTTCAAACACTTCAATGTAGAAATGCCAACTTGTGAGAGGATTTATGAAAGACTGTTAAGTCTACTCTGTAAAGAGATTTGGATCACTGCTAAAATTGTTAGAGAGTAACAATGAATTGATCTTATTGAATAAGCAACTGTCTTTGCAGATTTAGATTTATGTTATCTATTTAACTGGATCCTTACTAATCAAATATTCTTATGTAGCTTGGTCTGGATATTTTTTTCTTAATCATAATTCTTTTTGGGATTAATGGGAAGTATATACTGAGAGGGGAGGGGTGAATCAGTACCTCTAAACTTTTTGTATCCTTTAATCAATTAACCTTTGTAATCAATTGCATGTCCATTCAATCTGATCTAAACTATATTGGTGTGAGTTATATCAATTCATAACATTAATAAACATGTGAATCATTCATAGAAACATTCATGAACATAACTAACACATAACACAAGATATGATATTGCAAAAAAAATCTTGTTAGGAAGTAAAAACTGCGGTGGGGATGGCACCCACAAAAATTCACTATCTGCAGATTGGAAGGGAGCCGGTAAAGGCTTACAATTGATCACTTTTGATGATCTACCCTGTTAGGAGTATCAGTGGAGACCTATTAAATTCTACTATGTTAAGAGCTTTAGCAACACTAATGAAGCGTGCACTCGTTTAAGAGATTTACAATAGGACTGTTAAGTCAACCTTCCTTGAAAGGATTTTTACACTTTGCTCCACTTGTTAGAACGATAGAAAATCACAAATTGACCTAGTAAATGAGATCTCCTATTGCTGATATAGATCCTATGTAGTTCACATAAAAATATTATCACCTTAACTGTGATTGAATAATACATTTGATTATCGGTTTCCTCTGTTCTTGGTTCTGCTAACCAAATTCTTCTTTTTCTATTCTGGTTCTTGAAACTCTCAATTCAATCCATAGATGTGATCAATTTTTTCTCCTCTCTATTTTTCCTTCTTACACACACATTATAATGAATGATTACATCATCTATTTATAGAGGGATTGACTTCATCAAGTTGTGATAAAAACAATGTTAACTCTAAGATCAGGTTTACAACTTACACCTAGATCTCCTAGTCTATGTGTTTTAAAATAGTTAGACTGATTAAACACTTACATTAATGTTTCTTGTCCCTAAAGAAATGGATTTAAAATAATTAAATATCCTATAAATAGAATACACTTGCTTTATCTGACGTGGAAGTCAGATCCACTTTTTGCGGGCTGCAACTATCTTTCGGTTTTGTCTATCAGTCATGCTTGACTGTCCTTCAATTTTTATTATCGATTTCACTGTACCTATCTTGTCAGTCTACACTATAACTTGTATTTCGGGTTTCTCTTTCGAGTTCCACTTTATCTTTTCGCTTTTTGATTTTTGGTTTACACACTAACTTGTGTCATCGGTTCTCCCTGTACTTAGTCATTTTTGGTGATCTCCTAATCTGATCTTCGGTTTTCTCTTTCCTGTCTTTCAGTGTAGGCTTACCGAAAGTGTTGTTTGTATACTAATGACAAATTAATGTCATCAATCTCCCCCTTTAAAATTAGTCTCAAAAATTGATATGTGCAAAATACTAACAAAATGTTAAGTATATACAACATATATAATCCTTAGTCATTTAATGACTCCCCCTATGTATATGCCAGTATATCTGTACATATGATATCTTTTCCTTCTACATATTATTTTCCCTTTATGAATATACATATACATATTTACCTTTTTCCCATCTGATGAATGTACATAACATTTTCCTTTTTATTTTGTACTTATATCATTTCCCCCTTTATTTGATATTAAGGGAAAAGTTCATTTACCTTAGAGCTTATCAAAAATGTGGGAATGAGAAGACTTCATGTCTTCCATCATTTTCTCCCATTTCTCTTTTAGGTTCTCTAGAGCCATATGCTCAAGTGTTATCTTTGAATGCATATCATAGATGTTGTCTGCTACAAACATCTCAGGAGTTCCTTTCAGTTGCCTTGCAGAACTGATATGTTGTTGTAGCGGTGTAAGATTTGGTAGAAGTTGAGCTTGTAGCTCGGTTACTTCTTATCTGAGATGTGTTTCTACCTCCCATAGTTCCTACCTTAACCTTTTTACCTCAATAATCTTATCATAATGCATTTTGACTGCATTGTCTATATCTGTGGTTAAGAAACTAGCACTATTTTCTAGATCTGCATCTAGCTTTTCTATATTGTCACTATTCTCCTTAGTGAACTTTTCTATTGTGCTCAACTTTTGAATTCAGGTTATAGCTTCAGATATGATTGGGTCTAATTCATATATGAATTCTGATATCTTTACCTTATTCTCTACCACTTCTTGGCTAATGTTCTTTATGAGCTTCTATTGGTACTTCATTTTGGCTCTCTCCTCAATTGCCTTCTCAGCATCAATGTTCTGAGTTGTGATTGCATCTATGAGGGTAGCTAGTTGATCAAGTATAGGCTTGCTTTGATCAATATCCACATTGGGTACAATTTGATGTTGAATGTCCCATGTTGTCTCCAATACCATGGAGTCCCTATGTTGTTTCTTCAGCTTCTCTTGCAATGCCTTCCTCTGGCATATCTCTCCATATTCTTGTAATGCATCCATGTCAAGTGTAGAGGGGTCACACTTCGGTATTTCAATGGTTTCATCCAGTGTAACATCTAACTTGTTCTTCTTTGTCTTCTTTTTCTTCTTTTGTGACTCAGTAGAATGTAGCACCATTTCCAATTTCTTAGCCTTTTCTGTTGTGCTTGATTATGTGACCTATTGTGCTTCTTTCTGCTACTTGGCATCAGTTTCAGCTCGTCAGGTGTCTGTAGACGTCTCCACGTTCACCTTAACATCGTCGGTAGCATCCTTGTCTATTTTCTTAGGAGTACCATCTTTTGGTTTGTCTCCTTCATTGGTTTCGTTTGCATCATCTTCCTTGGTGTTTTCACTCTTGTCTTGAGTCTCTACATCTTTGTCTGTATCTCCTTCAGTAACCTTGTTAGTGTCAACTAAATCTTGAGTATCTCTGATGTTTTGCTGACCATCGGTTTTATCCTTGTTTTCTTCTTCTCTTGCATCCTTTGGAGTGTCCTTCTCTGGTGATTTGCTTGTTTCTTGTAGGATATTGATAGCTTGTATCAATATAGGCATGTTGCCTAGAATTTTCACTTGTGCATTATCAATTGTTGTGTCATGTTCATCGGTTGTGTCTTTTGTAACAATGACATCTTCATCTTTATTGATTTCATATGTTGGGTCATCATTGATGTCGATGAAATTGGTATCCACAATGTTTTCATTTGTGGTATCATCCCATGTCTCATCTGTGACATCTGCAGTCTTATTCCCTGTTGCATCATCCTCTTCTTTATCTAACTCAATGGATGTATCATCTTGAGTTTCCTTATCAACATCTTTTTATTGAAGGTCTTTGTCGAGGCTGTCTTCCTCAATTGGTCTGTTCATGATCTTGCACCATTTCTTGTGTTTGTCCTGTTCAAGTTCAATCAACTTGCCTTCAAGAAAGTTCTATGCCCTTAGCTTTGGTGAGAATTCCTTCTTGTGTTTCTCCATCATCTCATCTATCTCTACCCTTTTAGATTCAGGTGGCATTAGAGAAACAAGTACTCTCTCTGATTCCCTTCTCATTTGTCAAAGAAAATGTCCAATGGGAGGATAATCTATCCAAGAGTTCCCGTGGTACATAACTTCCTTCAAATTTCATTGGTACATATTTGAAGTTATAAATTTTAGCTATCATGGCTTCCTCAATTTTATTCTGATCTTCTTGACTTTGTTTCTGCCATTTTCTAATGTGTGGATCTATAATGGATCCAGAGTTTGCAATATAAACAAAAATGTCATCAATAATGTCAAGTTATTTTACCTTGACATTTTCTGCCTCTAAGGCTTCATCTTTCTTGGTGTCTTATATGTCCTCTTAGGTTCTGATGAATTTTCTACCCTTCTTGTTTTTTCCTCTTTTTGGTGCTGGAGCTTTCCTCTTGTAAGTTCTAACCTTTCCTTTCTTAAGAGGTGAAGGAGTAGATTCTTTGGATGTTTGGCTTCTAGTCCTTGAAGCAGTTGTAGTCCTTGGTTTCTTAGATGTTGGAGGAGGTGGTGAATCTGAATCTATTTCCTTGAATTCATTCTTTTCTTCATCTTTACCGACAAACAGCTATTCTTTGGTTTCCTCCTCTTGTTCAATTTCTTCATCTTGCTCAACTTCTTCCTCGAATACTGATAGAATCTTCTTTAGATTCTTCACCATTTTGTCCTTTTTTACTATCTTCTTGACAACTAGGCTTGATTTAAATCTTGACTTGGCCTCTTCATATGTGCCAAACCTTGGTTGCTTCTTGTCTAGTGGTTCATTTATTAAGGCATCAATTGCCTTTTTTGCAAGATCAATGTTGATCTCATATTCCAATGGTTGCAACCATGATGCCCTTGCTACATCAGGTTTGATGTAAGTATTATTTGTGTCAACCATGAAGCATATCTCATCCTTATATTGCTCAATGAGTTTTGATTAAGTAAAAACCGGTTTTACAAGGACCTAAAACCTTTAAATAGAGTTAAACAAATATTTAGAGAAAGTACAACAACAACTGTGCCTAGGCACCAAAAAAGGATAGATAACAAAAAAAGATAGAAGACAGACAAGCTAGCAACAGTCCCAAAGATAAAAAAAATAAACAGGGACAACACAAAAAAGGGAAGGGCCCAGGAAGAGACAACTACATGCCACCAACCATATCCTGGGTCTGAATCACCATAACCTCCATCTGATTGATAGTGTTTTTTAGGTCACCTTTATCCTTCTCTTTTTCCTCTCTTGGGCTCACCTTTTCGGTGCTAGCACTAGTGTGGGTTCCCAGACCAGCTAGATCCTTAACAACATGGCTATCCTTTTCACCAGTATCCTTCTCCAGCTTCTCCATTAAGCTCTTGGCCTTCCCTGTATAAGATTTTAGACTCTTCAAAGATTGATCCCCAATCTTACGAACCGTGTCCTCCAGCTTGTCCACCTTGGCATTCAGGTTCTTTATCTGCCTTACACTATCATTTTGAGTATCTCTTTCCTCAAAATCTTTGAACTTCTTTTCCAGATTGGTGACTTTGTTCACCAAATCAACTCATGCTTCCAAATTTCCAAAAAACCTCTTTCATTTCCCCCAGACACTCAGCCACAAATTTCTCCCCAATACCAACACATTTTGAAATGTTCATTTCCCCTCTCATACCCTCAATTTGATTCTTCAGGTCAACATTATCTCCTAACATTTTTCTAATTAGGCCAGCAAAATCAGTAATGCACGCTTTACCATGGTCTAAATCCTCAGGTTCAAAAGTATTACCTCTATCGTCATTGTGATGGGTATCCTCCTTCCCAATGTTTTTATCTTTGAGGCCCTTACTAGAATCCTCCTTCACCATTTCTTCCTCCTTTTGTTCTTTATTCTCTGTGCTCTCAGTGGGGTTCATATCATCTTTACCCTCATCCTTCTCCTTGTCTTCCTCTTCATCCAAGAAAAGCATGATTTTCTGCTTGCTGGGATTTTTCCCTTTGCGGGTTTTGATATCTTCCCTCTTTCTTTTCTTACCACTAGATTTGGGTTTAGTCCCCTTATCATTATCCTCGGTCTCCTTTTCAGTCTTTGTTTCCTCCACCGAAGTCATCTTCTTAGCTTTAGGGTTTATTTTACCCTTTTTCTTTTTTCTTTCACTGTCCTCAAAGCTCTCATCCTCTGTATCCTTTTCGGTATCCAATATTTTGATGTGTGTTTTTTTTCAGGTTTTTTGAGGAAGAAGACCCCTTTTTTATTCCCTTCTTACGGGTTTTATACCCTTTTTTCTCCTCTCCCTCATCCTATGCATCTTCTTCATACATACTTTCCTACTCATCTCCTTCCATATCTTCCTCATCTTTCTATGTCCTTTTAACCAGAGGTCTCTCCACCTTCTTGGACTTAAGAGCTTCATAAATTAACACCATAAGCCCTTGGTGTGAGGCGTGATCCTCCTTTGGTTTCATCTGCATGCTAGTAATGGTAAAATCAAGTGAGTTGAGTAGGTAGAAAGGAAGACTAATCTTTATTTTGTGTGTAAAGTGGTTAAGGAGCATGAAATGATGGCCATAGGCCCTGGTGAATCTACCATCCAGAGTGATGTAGTTGATGAGAATGAACAGAACATATCGCCATTGTCTGGAAATATGCATAGGATCATGATACAAAGTGCCCACCTTCACCAACCGAGCTCTTTCCTTATCTTCCTCAGGAAACATCTCCCACACCTTGTCTGAGATAAGCCTATCTCTATAAAATTTAAGCCCTTCTATCCCCATACCAGTCGCCTCCGCTATAACCTCCTTGGTGACTTCCATATACTAATTGCCGACCATGACCTTCCCATTTTTCTAGGTCTTCAAGAAGATTCTGGTGACAGTGAAGTTGTGCCCATGAAGCCTCTCCAGAAAAAATGCCAGATCTCCTTCCACCAAAATTTTCCACACATCTTCCCTTTCACGCCATTCATCATAATTTGCAGGTTCCACACGCTTCTTGTTACCACCCATATCTACTCTTTGGTTTAGATTATTTTCTCTATCGATGACTTTGCAAATACTATTTTAAATATCCTACCTCTCTTTTGTAAACAAGAAATACACCTAGAAAACATGCGACTTTGATCTAATAATTACCATTAAGTACGCTCTCCTTAGCTGGTAATGATGACAAGTCACTTCCGCCATAAACCAAAAATTAAAACTTACCATTTATGATCTCTTTTTTATTGTTTCACAAATGGTCATTACTCATCATTAACTACACTTGAACTGGCATGTCAACATCACCTCCCCATTGAGTCACCGACTCCATTTTACAAGCCATGTTGGCAGCCCAATCAACCACCCCATTGGTTTCCCGATAGTTATGTGTCACCATACAATTATCAAAAGAGTGGATTAAGGCTTTATCCTTTTGCATAATATTTTAAATTGACCATGAAGAAGAGGTAAGTGAATTCAAGCATTTAACAATGTTGAGAGAGTCACCTTCAATCCAAACTCTCCTGCATCCTTTTTCCTTACCCATGCTGAGATAATGAAGGGCAACAGTGGCCTCAGCAAGATGGTTGCTCTGAAAACCAATAGGGATAGCTTTGATACCCTTACAAACCCCGTTCTCATCCCTAATGACAATCCTACATCCTGCCACCAATGCCCTAATGTTTCCAAAGTTCTTCAAAACCGATTGGATCCGGTTAGTACTGAGAAGAATGCATAACAACAAGTTATGGTTGGTTGAACTGAAGGCAATAACCTGAGATGTCATCCATGTAGTCACCGGTTACCCCGTAACTAATAAAGTAAAGGCACTGAAGCATCCACAGAAGGAAGAGACCAAAAATATGACAAGAGCCAAATGGGATGACTATGGATTGAAAGTAACAAAAATAACCAATGATGAGATTAAGTTTGGTGCATGTGTTTTGGGTTACAAATTCTTCTAGGCAAGTAGACTAAATAGCATAGCATCAGGTGTAGTGGACACAACCTACAAAATTGTGAAGAAGGGTACGTAGTTGGACTTATCTGAGCTACTCCTGAATTAGTTAAAGGATAACCTAAAGACAATTAGGAATGCAAAGTCGAACACTTGTCATTTTGGCTCACTAATCATGTGTATTTTCTTTTATTTTCAAGAAAAGTTCCCATCGATAGGAGATGTGAAATGGGACAGTACCAAACTGGTCACCATGCAAATCAGTGAGCACATAGCTACATTGGGAGATAACTTTGAAATAGTCATGGATGAATACTTCAATGTATTCAAAGACCAAATGCAAAAGAGGGTAAGAATCCCTGACAAACTCATTGAGATATATTGCTCAATGAGTTGCCTAGGGATTCTTACCCTCTTTTGCATTTGGTCTTTGAATACATTGAAGTATTCATCCATGACTGTTTCAAATTTATCTCCCAGTGCATCTATGTGCTCACTGATTTGCATGGTGATCTTTTTGGTACTTTCCCATTTTACATCTCCTACAGATGGGAACTTTTCTTGAAAATAAAAGAAAATACACATGATTAGTGAGCCAAAATTACAAGTATTTGACTTTGCATTCCTAATTGTCTTTAGGTTGTCCTTTAACTGATTCAGGAGTAGCTCAGATAAGTCCAACTGTGTACCCTTCTTCACAATTTTGTAGGTTGTGTCCACTACACCTGATGCTATGCTCTTTAGTCTGCTTGCCTGGAAGAATTTGTAACCCAAAACACATGCACCAAACTTAATCTCATCATCAGGTAATTGTTGTTACTTTCAATACACAGTCATCCCATTTGGCTCCTGTCATCTTTTTGGTCTATTCCTTCAGTGGATGCTTCAATGCCTTTACTTTACCGGTTATGGGGTAACTGGTGACCACATGGATGACATCTCGGGTTATTGCCTTAGGTTCATCCAACCATAACTTTTTGTTATGCATTATGCTCAGTACTAATTGAATCTAATAAGTTTTGAAGACCTTTGGAAACATTAGGGCATTGGTGAGCCCTTTCACCTCAATGTGTTTGTGCTCTTCCTTAAGTGTTCCATAATCATTACAAAGCTTCTTGTAAGCTTCTTCTACCTCTGATTTTCCAATCTCTACAATCTTGTAGTATATGAAGGATCGGACATCTTCAACAAGCAAAACCCTAGTTGGAATGCATGAAAAATGCACCAGGGTCATCGGGTTGTGAGGCAACCTCTGGATGGATCTTATAGTTAGGTTCCTCACGTGCCATGTTCTTGATGAATTGGAACTCATCTTTCTTTGCATTCTTAGATTTAATGGTTCGTGAAGTCGATGTTATTTTCAGATAATTAGGGCTTCTACGTAATGCATGAAAACAAAGTTGTCAGAATTGAAGAACTTACTATTTGTGTTTGCAAAGATCTTTGAACTGCTTTGGAGTGATGGAGGTCGAGTCGTGATCTCTCTATAACTTGGTTTCTTTCTACTCAAAAATCCCCTTTGCTCGCTCTGCTTTGGGTGTCGTGACAAATGAGTCATTCTGATTCCCTATTTATAGTCATTGCCCTAAAATGCATTTCATAAATGCTCACCAACTCATTAGTGTATAAATATTGAGTTCATTGGTGAAGACTTTACTTCCATCGGTGACACTTATAACGTTTCAGAGCAGTCAATGTTCACTTTGGTTTTACCGATCAGTTTAGGGAATTTGTAACCCAAAATACATGCACCAAACTTAATCTCATCATCAGTTATTGTTGTTACTTTCAATCCACAGTCATCCCATTTGGCTTCTATCATCTTTTTGTTCTCTACCTTTGGTGGATGCTTCAGTGCCTTTACTTTATCGATTACGGGGTAACCGGTGACTACATGGATGACATCTCGGGTTATTTCCTTTGGTTCATCCAACCATAACTTATTGTTATGCATTCTGCTCAGTACTAACTGAATCAAATCAGTTTTGAAGACCTTTAGAAACATTAGGGTATTGGTGATCCCTTTCACCTCAATGTGTTTGTGCTCTTCCTTAAGTGTTCCATCATCATGACAAAGCTTCTTGTAATCTTCTTCTACCTCTGACATTCCAATCTCTATAATCTTGCAGTATATGAAGGATCGAACGTCTTCAACAAGAAAAACCCTAGCTGGAATGCATGAAAATGAACCAGCATCATCAATTTGTGAGGTAACCTCTGGATGGATCTTATAGTTAGGTTCCTCACATGTCGTGTTCTTGATGAGTTTGAACTCGTCTTTCTTTGCATTCTTATATTTCACGATTCGTGAAGTCGATGCCATTTTTAGATAATTAGGGCTTCTACGTAATGCATGAAAATAGAGTTGTTGGCCTCAAAGAACTTACTATTTGTGTTTGCAAAGATCTCTGAACTGCTTTGGAGTGCTGGAGGTTGATTCGTGATCTCTCTATAGCTTGGTTTCTTTCTGCTCAAAAATTGCCTTTGCTCACTCTAATTTGGGTGTCGTGACAAATCAATCATTCTAATGCCTTATTTATAGTTGTTGCCCTAAAATGCATGTCATAAATTCTCACCAACTTGTTGGTGTATAAAGACTGAGTTCATCGGTGAAGATTTTACTTCCATCGGTGACACTTACAATGTTTCAGAGCAGTCAATGTTCACTTTGGTTTTACCGACCAGTTTCAGTAATACTGACAACTTGTTCATGTGCTTGTTTACCGACGAGGCTTGGTCTATACTAGAAAATTTTTCTTTTAATTGACGCTTCTCTGTAAATGTAGGTAGTTTTAACTTTGAGTGTATACCGATGGGTTTCAGTATATATTCCTGAAAGCATAGTTATCACATATTTCAACAAGTACAACCATGATGCATCTTTTTTATGCTAATTTGGAATTATTTCAACATATTATGGAACTGATGTAAAGTAATAGCTTGGGGGTTATGCAGTTCCATACTTACTTTTTCTTCTTAGGTGGGGTTGGTGATGTCACCGAATCCATTGGATGGGGTGTCACCATTTGCATTGCTCATTCCAGCTTCATCATTGCTTGAAGATTTTCTCCACATTTTGTCTCTAGCCCTCTGGATATCTTCAATGGTGTTTCCATTGGGATATGTGCTTGTCTTTGTCATTCGGTCTCTGTAGTCCTTTTTGAGATGACCAACTTTATGACAATGTAAGCATGCCATTCCAGGGTTAGTCTAGCCTCTAGACTTTCTAGTCCATAGTCTCATACAATTTGTATCAATGTGACCATATCTTCCACATGATGTACAATTAGTCCAAGTATTGTAGTCCCATACATACTGATTACCGACATTCTTTGGTTGATAGGGAGTTTCTTGACCTTTAGGATTCCATGCTTGCCTTTTATTTTTCCAGCATTCAAGACTTGTGTGCCTATTCATTTTTCATGTAGGACAGTATTTGTCCATGTAGGTTTCCTTCTTTGGTAATCCATCTTAGACTTACATTCATATACTTTATGACCTTTCTTGTTACATTTATAACATAATCCTATAAATGAAGATGTAGATTTAGGAATACCTTTAATTTTACCTCTACATACATTTGATGTATGACCTTTCTTTCCACAGTGATTGCATGTAAGCTTTCTTGGTCTTATATTTTCAAAGACATTCTTTGGATTGGATTGATTTGATGATTCTCCATTTTTCGGTAAAGCCTAGACCATTGTTGTTATTGACTCTTTGTTGTCCCTCAAGAAAATCATCCTTCCTTTTATTTCTTTCTTCAGCCTTTTTGATAATTTCATTATGTTGTTTTTGTATTCTTAATTCATGCTTTAACTTTTCATTCTCATCCCTTAGTTCACCGATAGCTTCCATTATTTAAATGAGTTCAACATTTACTCTATTTTCCTCTTGACTCATAAGAATAATCTGATTTGTTATCTCATGGTGATTCTTTGTAAGTCTCTATATTTCAATCTCCTTTTCTTGTATCTTTTCTATGATATTTCTTCTATCATCAATAGCTAGTGTTCTTTCTTGTTCAACTTGTCTATCATTGTTCATGACATCAATCATCCTTACCATATGTGTCTCTTGACCAATTTGTAGAGATTTAACTTGTCCAGCTAGATGTAGATTAATTTCAGTTAGGCTGCTTTCTTCTGATGTATCTGATGCTTTTCTTGTAGTTGATCTTGAAGACTCAAAGAAATATGGAATCTCTTCCTCATGATAATCTATCTCATTGCTACAAGATGCCATATTCTTTCTTTTATCAAGCAACTGTCTCATGTTGATTCTAGCTTCTTTATACCATTCATAGAACATCAGAATTTCAATCTTTTTATTCTCAATATTTTTATCAAGTTTGTAGTTCTCCATTGTATGATCTTTTCTCTTAAGCCTTTAAGATTTCCAAGAAGAGACTTAGCTCTGATACCAATTTTTGGGATTAATGGGAAGTATGTACTAAGAGGGGAGGGGTGAATCAGTACCTCTAAAAGTTTTGTATCCTTTAATCAATTAACCTTTGTAATCAATTGCATGTCCATTCAATCTTATCTAAACTATCTTGGTCTAAGTTATATCAATTTATAACATTAATAAACATGTGAATCATTCATAGAAACATTCATGAACATAATTGACACACAACACAAGATATGATATCGCAGAAAACTCCTATTAGGAAGTAAAAACTATGGTGGGGATGACACCCACAACACTTCACTATCTACAGATTGGAAGGGAGATAGTAAAGGCTTACAATTGATCACTTCTAATGGTCTACCCTATTAGGAGTATCAGCGAATACCTGTTAAATTCTACTATGTTAAGAGCTTTAGCAACACTAATGAAGTGTGCACTCGGTTAAGAAATTTACAGTATGACTATTAAGTCCACCTTACTTGAAAGGATTTTTACACTTTGCTCCACTTTTTAGAATGATAGAAAATTACAAATTGACCTGGTAAATGTAATCTCCTATTGCTGATACAAATCCTATGTAGTTCACATAAAAATATTATCACCTTAACTACGATTGAATAATACCTTTGATTATCGGTTTCCTCTGTTCTTGGTTCTGTTAACCAAATTCTTCTTTTTCTGTTCTGGTTCTTGAAACTCTCAATTCAATCCATAGATGTGCTTGTTCTATTCTCATCTCTCTTTTTCCTTCTTACACACACATTCTAATGAATGATTACTTCATCAATTTGTGATAAAAACAATGTTAACTCTAAGATTAGGTTTACAACTTACACCTAGATGTCCTAGTCTATGTGTTTTAAATCGGTTAGAATGATTAAAACACTTACATTAATGTTTCTTGTCCCTAAAGAAATGGATTTAAAACAATTAAATATCCTATAAATAGAATACACTTTCTTTATCTGATGTGGAAATCAGATCCACTTTTTGCGAGCTGCAACTGACTTTCAGTTCTATCTGTCGGTCATGCTTGAATGTCCTTCAATTTTTACTGTCAGTTGCACTATATCTATCTTGTTGGTTTGCACTATAACTTGCATTTTGGGTTTTTTGATGCCCTGCATACCCATCCCTACATTTTGTGTGCAAAATGTTGGGTCCCCTCTTTTCTCTTTGGCTCTTGCCTTGTTTTCTTTGTTTTCTTTTTTTTCCTCTCCGGGCTTTTCCTCCCGTGAGGTTGGTTTTCTTTCTGTTTTTGTCTTCTTGTGTCTCCAGGACCCGGTCCTAGAGTTTGTTCTCTCCAGAGTCAGATTCTGGACTCTGAAATTCTTTTCAACTATGTCTCCTCTCGCGAGAAGGCATAGTTGCGTGGAATCCCTGGGCCCGGAGTCTAGAGGTCTGCCTATTTCGGAGTTTGTGGAGAAGAGTGTAACTTGTCTTTACCCTAAGATTATAAATGGAAATTACCATCACTTTCATAGTTACCACAATTAAAACACTTAGAGCATTCAGAGTGATTCTTAGGCAAATAAACTAAAATTAAGGCTATGAGTTAATCTGTGCTTAGTGGTCGATTACAAACTTATTTGCGGTATCCGTTCATGATCATTCAAGGGTAGACTTGTTGTAGATTTCTCTTGGTGTGCCTCTCCCCTAATGTTCTTTGGATTTCCAGGTACCCCTAGTTTCTTTCTTGTTTTTCCTTGTTGTTTCCTTTTTGGTTTCTTTGTTCATTTTTGTTGGTTCGCCTTTTGCATTTTTTGTTTTTGGTTTGTCTCTGGTTGGTGGGTTGGCTCTGCTAGAGGGTTTTCCACCCTCTATGCAGTTGTAAATTAATGTATACAATGTATATTGTCTTAGGGTAGCTCATGTACTTATGTAAATGTTGTATAAATCTGTAAACAGTTTGTAAATATTGTGTATTTTAGTGTATATCCGTTTCGGCCTTCGGCTCTTTGTAAATTCATGTATATATCTTGTGTGTATCCTTCTAAGCTGACGAGTTTGTCATGCTTTGTCATATTTTTACTCATCATTCCAAGCTTGTCGAGATGAAGTCACCACGGCTCAAACTCGGCACCTCGCTTGTTCGAGCCATGGTGGTTTTCTCTCTCCTCTGTCTCATCACCTTAATGGCAGGATTAATTTCCCACGAGTGGGCATTCAAACCATGTCCCATCTAGAATTCAATTTACCTTGTGTCAGCCCACTTGTCACCATTAATGCCTTTATGTCATCGGTCACGTGACCCCGTGCCAACCCACGTCAGCCAAGTACGGTTTCTTACCAATCACATCGACACAGCAACGGCTAGTTTATCTAGACTCTGGGTCCCAAGAAATCCCTTGTCTTTCATTTCCTCCTATCACTTGGTTCAACACCCCAGAGTCCTACTCATGCCCATTTTTAAGTATTCCAGGATTTTTGATATATGCTAACTCTTGTTGGACAGGTGCAGGGTGGTGACGAATTCCCCAGAATTTCTAAAGCCCTTTTTTTATTTATCATGTTCTAATGGTTCTCTGGTCTTGTAGGTTGTGGATAGTCAATCAAGATGTCTGAGGTAATCACCCCTCCTGATAGCTTGGAGCTACCTACCACTTCCACCCGAGCGGCCACAAAAACCAAGGTAAAAAAGTTGTTAGCAAAGCTGCCCTTGAACTCCAAATATCCAAGGGAGGGTGTTCTCGTGGGAGTCAAGGTGGATTCCAAAGTTCAAGAAATAACACACACAGAGCCCAAAATTTGGGCTGAAATGCAAGGCTTGATCCAAGACATCTACAAGTTGAAGGCCACAGGAGAAAATTTGGCCACTTAGCTAGCCACCTCCGGCATCATTAAGGCGGAGAACTTTCCTTGTTTGGTGCAATCACTAGAGTTAATAATCCAAATGGCAACTTTGTACAACACACCTACTCGGACCATTCTACTTCTAGATCCCTGACCATTATAGTATCTAGCAACAATTTTCACCCTAGACACAACAACTTTCACCTCAGGACTAGGGATCCCACAGTTCAATGGGTCCATTATCCAGAATCAGATCCAGACATTGTAGGAGTTCAAGGATGCAAGCCTTATCTCCTGGCAATATCTTAATGGACACTGGTTGAAGTCCCCAAAGAGGGATTGTAGGAGGATGAAGTTGGAAATTCCCCGCAGGGATTTCAAAGAGCCCATTCAGTTGGGCATTGTATTCTTGTGCAGGATCTTCGGATTGCCCCATGCCTAGGATTTCTTAGTATGGATGTACTACTTTCTTTACTACATCACCACTCATAGTTAGACCTTCAACTAGGCGGCTATCATAGCCAACCACATGGACACGCAGTTGAAGGGCATCATCTAGAATTCCAATTTTTACATGAAATCATACGTGCTATGGGAACTAGCCCAACAAAGACCAACTATTCCAGGATTGGGAACAGTTGGTGAACTTGGAAATGGGCCGGGCCAGTTGACACCATGGGATCACTATCCCCAGATACAATGGGAACTTATTTTCCTAAAATTCTACCAGGTAAATGATGCTTTCATTTACCATAACATCCTAACACTTACTCAAGATTCTACGTACCGATTGTCGTAGGTGGTGATGGATTTGGTCAACACCTATGGTAGATATTTTATTCAGTTCCAACACCACACCTACATTCAGGTGACCAGCTTCTCCCAGAAGCCACATCTTCTTCCCCGGTATTGCGGGGACAAAATTATTCTTTTAGAGTTCTGTTGGCAGATGATGGACCTGCACGCCTTCTTTACATTGAAGAAGGTCATTAATGTCCCATTCCCATTTTCATGTAGGAATTATACATGTAGCCTTGCTATGGCAAGGGAGGCAGATAATGAATTGAAAATCCTAGGATTGGTGCAATTCCACCACGCCAGAAAAAACTACGATTCTCTAGGCAAGATTGCCACAACACTTCCCCAAGCATCCCCACCGCATGAAGTAGATATTGAAGATTTTTGGGCGGACTGCCAAGATAGTTTTGATCTCTGGGCCCAACAACATTCATGGATGAGCAAGAGACTCATGAAGGTGCTCGACCTTCAGACATTTTCTAAGGGCTTTTCAGATGACAGGCCGTTGGAGGACCCAACATACAAGGGACAAAGGTTAGACAAGTTAGACCTCCCTCTGGTGGACTAGGCCACCCCTAAAGACTTAAAAATTGAAGGGGTATGTCACCCTATTTTGGAAGCAAGTCACTAGTATTTTTCCTGGGTGTGTCCCAAGATCACCCAAAAGAAACCAATGGTCAGAAAGGTCATTCCATCTTTCGCTGACGCCGGGCCTAGCACAAGAAAAGGGAAAGAGAAAGAGTGCACCCCAGCCAAGGTGCCTCCCCAAGGTCCCACCCCTTTAATGGTAAAACTACAATAACAAATGGAGTCGACAAGGCTGGTCATTCAGCAGTTAAGCATGCAGATATCTTCTGGCCTCCTCGTAACTGCGATGGCATCTGCTCGCCTGGCGGGATCCCCATCATTGGCCGTAATGATGAGCAGACAGACTTTCACCAAGGCAAAGTCTACCATCATTTTAGAGACCAGGGTTCCACTGATGAGAAATAAAAAGAAGAAGGTGACCCCCACACGAAGCGCAACCTCCAGCCCCGGTATACCAGAATTGCCACCAGTTGATGTCAGTTCAGATTCTCTTGAACTAGGAAATATTTCTGACTCCTCACCCCCACATGATGACTTTGATGACACTTTCTCAGTGGATGAGCTCATGGACCTTCAACAAGGTATAGGTCACATAGTGGAGGAGATTTCCGCTCAAGAGAAGGAAGATACCCCTGCAGAATAGGAGATCCTAGAACAAGAACCTGCAACAGAGTAGGAAGTCTGAGAAGAAATAAAAGAGGAACAACAGGAGAAGGAAAGGAAAGAAGAAACATCAGCCCAAGAGGTCGAGAATCAACCAAGGAAAATAACAGATTAGAAAATGATGGTCAGGGAACTCAGACTGATGGGATCAATCGTACCCCCGATCATCATGCTCAAAATGCCTTTGGTCACTTCGGGAGATTAGGCTCCCCAAAGTACATTTGGTGAGGTAGTGAAAGTGGCCGCATTGTTGAACCTCAACCAGAAACCTCACCCACCTCCAGAGGATGTTCTAAGGGAGGAAAATGTTCTAGTAGATGAGGCTAATGTAGCCAAAGGACAATAGCACCAGATTGATTGGGAAGTCCCAGACAATGTAAATGTAGGATCAGCTGACGTCGGGAGGGACGAGGAAGTCCTTGAAGATACAAGCAATGTTGAGGATGGAGAAAAGGTTCCGGACATCACCATAGAAGATGTCAGCATGGCAGGAAATACTGAAGGTTCTGGAGAACAAGAAAAGGAACAAGAACAGGAGAGGGAGAAAGAGCCTGAAGGAAATATACATTCTTAGAACACACCACCAGATTCTGAAGGGAATCTTGATGCACAAGTCCTAACTATAAAGCTGCCCCAGCCACCCCAATGGATGGTGGAATCAAGGAAGAGGAAGGCCCCGACAGTAGAAAAAAGTGCTCCTCTCTGCTTGGCCATAATGATGGCCAAAAATGTAGAGGCCTGGAAGCCTAAGAAGGCATAGACAATCCATACTCTCTGGACTAGTCCAACAAGTAGCACAATTTTGACTATTGCAATACCACCTTCAGGTGCAGATGTAGTGTTCATAAGGCCTGAAGAATACAACATCACAAAAGTGGCCCTGGGGAGAAGAGACAAGCAAGGTTAACTGGACTTGCTAAGGGAGGCCACCGAAGTAGTAGAGGCCAAATATATCAAGCAGGGCCAAAAGTTGAAGGAGGAAAGAGAGACTAATACCAATCTCCTCACACTTCTGGCAGAGCTCACATAGCCATTGGATGAGATCCACCCAGGAACCCCTTCCTTTGGATTGCCACTTATGCAGGGTGACGTGGATTCTCTCCGAGCTAGAGATATTGAGGAAAAATTGGAGGCTATTCGAAGTCGATGGGACAGTATCAAAGATATAGATGAAGAAGGCATAAGACAGGTGTTAGAGACATTGAAAAACAATAAGCAGTAATAAAGTTCTTCAAATTCTAGATAATTCCATCAACCATGTATCGGTTGCATTCTTTATTCTTTGGGGCGCAAGCTTCTGGATCCCGAAGTTTCGGATCCCATAATTTTGGATTTTTTCAGTGACTAGTGTCTCGGTTCCCAAAGCAGACTGGTCACTATCAAATGGTTAATAAAGGTGTTAGAAAGGAGGTAACCGTAACAAGTCACATTGGCTCAAAGGATGATTCTGATTGGTGGTCTTCCCAAGGCGCCGCTTGAAAGTAACACCTGGCGCATCAGCGATAGTGAGCCTCTCTCCCATTTATGAGGCATGTAGCCTCAATCCCCAGGGGATCAAATTTCATCTTTTCTCCTCTCAGCTCTCTTCTCGAGGCTGATTCTTCCACTCCTCCTTCCTTGTCTTATTCTTCTGACATGTTAGACCTTCTTCGTCTCGAGGTCTTTTGTAGCATGGCACAGGTAGTACCGGCCATCAGAAATAGTATTATATTATTAAGTATAAAATAAGTTAGGTTAGTTTTAGGTCAAAACTTGTGTATAAATAATAAGTCTGACCTCATTCCAAGGGTCGAAAAAATTGATGATTTTTCATTCCATAGCTAATAGCATTTCAGTTTTCTTAGTTCTTAGTTGCAGAGCTCAATGCTCCTTAGTTTTTAGAAGCTTTCAGTAGTTAAATGTTCCCATGGAGCCACCATTGTTGTACGCACTAGTGCTTGCTGGAAACATGTTAATGAAGAAGGAAGGGTTCTATCAATGATGTTGCTAGCATTTTGATCTCTGGGTTAATGGTATTTTGTGTTGCATGTTCTTTATGTCCCTAGCTCTGATATTTTAAGTAGATTAACGACCTTCTTTTCCTCTCTATTGATTAAATATGAACTAAGGGTTCTATATTTCTTCAGTATTTAGTGTAGCATGTTAGAGCTTGGTTGATGTTTTGAATGTTTGGCATAGCTATAGGTAGATGAAATATCTCTAACTTTGCAATATCTTTTGAAGTTTATTTAGTAAAGTTGATGAATGCTTGTAGGAAACCCCACTTACTTAAATCCCCAAAGAAGACGAGCCAAGATAACCAGCTATCCCCCCGAACAAAACAGTCACATTCCCAACTAAGATCCCGCACTATCGAGACCCGACTCTCACATGCTTGAAGGCCCAGGAAACCTCATTTCCCTAGACAAACTTTACAGGCAAAGTTGGCCGGTACCCCGGTACCCGATGACAACTTACATCTATTGGTAGACTCGGTCACAAAGTCCCATCAACAGGTTCCTCTGTCAGTTTCCACTTTATCTTTCTACTTAGTGATTTTCAGTTTACACACTAACTTGTGTCATCGGTTCTCCCTGTACTTAGTCATTTTAGGTGATCTCCTAATCTGATCTTTAGTTTTCTCTTTCCTATCTTTTGGTGTAGGCTTACCGAAAGTGTTGTTTGTATACTAATAACAAATTAATGTCATCAAATCCCCTCTTATTTTTCCCTCACTCTTCATATCAAAACTCACACATTCAATCCAAACTTGACCTTGTATATATATGATATCATTTTCAAGTTGGCTTGAATAACCTTTCAAATAAACAATAAAACTCAAATCTGTCAGCTGTAGTCAACCAATCAAACATAAAGTGTAAATTTTTGTTAGTCGGCTGACACTAAATGCATAACTCGATTAACACTGTAATCCTTCAATGCTCGACCTTACTGTATTTCCCAAGTGAACTCAGGTAGTATAGAGAATCACTTGGCTGATACAAGAGTCTTCTTCAATGCCTGAAAGAGTTCGGCATACACTGATTGTGCTCGGTTAGGATTAGGAATTTGTGTAACATTAATACATTTGTGTATACATCGATGACAATACACAATTAAATAATTGTCTTCAACAATCTCACTCTTTGGCATTGATGGAAACACAACATGTCATTATACAAAGAATTTTAGAGCAACAGAAACAAGAATAAAATTTATTAATATCCTTAGCTTCATTCTGATTCTTATCCAGAAAACTCCCTCTATCTTCACAGTTACTAAAATATAGAATTCTCCCTCTTACATCAATCTCTATTTCTAATAAAATTTCTCCCTCTGATATACTAATTTTTTTCCCTCAATAATTTCTTTGGCATGACATCAATAATCTCTCCCTCTTTGACATCTAATGACAAAGACACCATCCAATGAAGTTGTAATGTACCTGATGTACTAATTCATATGCAATAAGCTTGGACAATCTGCATCAACTTGTTAGATTTATACTGTAGCTCAGTTGATGCATCACTAATCTGGGGTTTAGTGAGCCTCAGTTAGGGGAATCACCCCTAGCTTTCCTCTAAGATACAAGAATGCATCCTTAGGTAAAGGTTTGGTGAATATGTCTGCAATTTTTTCTTTAGTATTCACATATTCCAACCTTTCTTCCTTGGCCTAAACCAATTCTCTAAATAAATGATAGTTTATTGCAATGTGCTTAGTTTTAGTATGCATCACAGGGTTCTTTGAAATGTTAATAGCACTAGTGTTTTCACAGTAGATAATAACTGGTTCTTTGATTTCCTCCTTCATAATTGACAATAGCTATTTGAACCATATAATATTTGAACAATTCACTATTGCAGCAACATACTATGCCTCTACTTTAGACTAAGAAATGCAATTCTATTTCTTGCTGGTCCAAGATACTAACCTCTTTCTAGGAAATAACGCTCCACCACTGGTGCTCTTTCTATCATCAACACTTCCTGTCCAATCAACATCAGTAAAAGTCTTTAAATGAAATTTTCCTCCTTTCTTATACTATAATCCATAGTCTTCAGTGCTCTTAAGATATCTCAGAATCCTTTTGCTAGCCATCAAGTGATTCTCTCAAGGATTAGTTGAAAACCTTGTAACAATACCAACTGCTAATGCAATATTAGGCCTAGTGTGAACAACATATTGAAGTTTACCAATCATGGATCTGTAGGTAGTCTGATTTACCTCCTTTGAATCATTATCCTTAGATAACTTATTTCCAGTAGACATAGGTGTCCCAACTGGTCTGGAATCTTCCATTCTAAATTTCTTCAGTATCTCTTAGATGCATTTAGACTGGGTAATGTAGATACCATCCTTCATCTAATGAACTTGTAAACCAACAAAGAATTTAATTTCTCCAAACATAGACATCTCAAATTCCTTACTCATAGCTTTGGAGAATTCTTTGCATAAATCATCATATCCAGTGAATAGTATATCATCAAAAAATATCTCTTCTAATATTATCTTGTTCTAAGGTCCTTCTTTGATGTACAAGCTACTATTATCATTAGTTCTCTGAAATCCAATACTTACTAGGTAACCATGCAGTCTCTCATACCAAGCTCTAGGAGCTTGCTTCAATCCATACAAGGCTTTGTGCAATTTCAAAAACCATATTCCTTTTTTTAGGATCAACAAAACCTTCAGGTTTCTCAATATAGACTTCCTCTTCTAGAATTCCATTCAAGAATGCAGATTTTACATCCATTTGGTATACCTTGAATCCTTTATGTGCTACATATGCCATAAGAGTTCTGACTCCTTCAAGTCTTGCAACAGGAGAAAATGTTTCTCCATAATCAATACCCTCTTCCTAAGCATATCCTTTACACACTAATCTTTCCTTGTTTCTAGAAACTTCACCTTTTTCATTCAACTTGTTTCTAAAAACCCACTTAGTACCAATTACATTCTTGTCTTTTGGTCTAGGCACAAGAGTCCAGGTTTTGTTCTTTTCTATCTGCTCAATTTCTTCATTCATGGCTTCTATCCATCTTCCATCATTCAAAGCATCTTTAATGGTTCTAGGTTCAATTTCACTAAGAAAACATGTACCTTTAAGTTTTTTCCTTGTCATTATACCTTTTGTCTCATCTCTTATTATTTGTTCAGGTGCATGATGCCTTCTGACATATTTTTCAAGTACAGGTTCCTTCTTCTTTGATTCTAGGCTTGTTCCACTTGGTTCACCATGCTCAAACATTTTGTTCTACTCTTTTGAATGAGACTCGATTTCCTCTATCTGAGACTCGGTTTCCTCTATCTGAGACTCGGTTCCCTCTGTCTGAGACTCAATTGCAACTATTAGCAGCTTGGGTTGCACAGTTTGTAACAAAGTTTGTGCTGATGAATTTAGAGGTTGTACTAATGGTTGTAGTCTAATCACCATTGCTTGTGTCTTAGGTATAGTTTCAGGTTCATAATACACAAAGTTCCTGTAGTCCTTAGGATCTTTACTACTATGTTCTTCACTTCTCTCTGCAAACTCATCAATCTTCACATGCACACCTTCTATGATTTTATGAGTAGCAAGATTCAAACATTTATATGCTTTTCTTTTACAAGAGTAACCTAGGAATATGCCTTCAACACCTTTTACATCAAATTTTCCATTTCTTGCTTCCTTCAAGATGTAACATTTACTTCCAAATAATTTGAAATAACAAACATTAGGTTTATAGCCATACCATAATTCAAAAGGTGTGTTATCAGTACCTTTCTTCAGTTGAACTCGGTTCAAGGTGTGAACTACAGTGTTGATAGCTTCCTTCCAGTATTTGGTTCCAACATTCTTTTCAATCATCAAGGTTCTTGCACAATCCATATTATATATGTTTCTTCTTTCTACTATTCCCTTTTGTTATGGTGTACCAAGGATAGATACTTGTCTCTTGATTCCTCTTTCATTATAGATTCATTAAACTCATTAGAAATGAATTCACCTCCTCTATTAGATCTTAAGCACTTTAGTTTCTTTCCTGTTTCCTTCTCAACTTTGGAAAGATACCACTTAAGCTTCTGAAAAGCTTCTGATTTCTCGTTGAGAAACATAAAAGTCATCATTCTGGAATGATCATCAACAAATACAATGAAATACTTCTCTCCAATGTAACTTTTTGTTCCAATTGGTCCACATAGATCAGTATGCACTAACTCCAAGACTTCTTCAGTATTATAATTCTTTCTCTTGAAACTAGTTTTTCCCATCTTCCCAATTTGACATTGTTTCCATAATGCCAATTTAGGTTTCTTCAAAATAGGAATACCTCTTACACTTCTGTTCTTTCTTATATTGACTAGGTTATCAAAGTTCACATGACACAACCTTTTATGCCATAACCATCTTTCTTCTACTTGTGCAATAAAACATAAACTTTCAGTGAGATCAAGATAGAATAGATTACCTTTTGTTTTCCTACCAGTTCCAACTAGGTTTCCTTTACCATCCAGGAGCTTAGCCTTACCATTCATGAATTCTACCTTGAAACCAATGATATTTAGTTGTGCCACACTTAGTAGATTACACCTTAGTCCTTCAACCTAATAAGCATTTTCACATTTGATTCCTCCAGTTAGAGCAATACAACCTTTACCTATCACATAGCAAGGTTCATTATTCCCAAATCTGAAACTCCCACCATCATAGTGCTCAAGATATTCAAATTTGGTTTTATCACCAGTCATGTGGTGAGAAAAACCACTATCAATTATCCAAGTGTCATTAACATGAGAGAAAAATGCAGTCTTTTCATTTTCTTCATTGTCTGAATCATCCTTAATAGCAATGTAAACCATTTCATCTTCATCTTCATCACTATCAAAATATTTTGCAATATAACAAGATTTATTACCTTTGTCCTTGTAGCTTTTGCAACTTTTGAAATCTTTCTCGTCTTTTTACTTGTTGAATTTTTTTTCATCTTTGTCTTCTTTGTTTGTACACTTAGCAGCAATGTGGCCAACTTCATCACATGAGAAGAAAATCAATGGTATTCTTCCTTTGTATTTCCCTTTTCTTTTGGTAGCTCTCTTTGCAAGTAGTGCTTCAATTATTTCTAGATCTTCATCATCACTATCATTGTTAATCTATTTTCCTTTTCTATCCATCTTACCAAGGCTTAATTTTTCTTTGAATGCAGACTCAAAATTGCTAGGATTAGGAGAATAATTGTCAAAATTATCCAGCTCAAAAGCTGTTAACCCTCCAACCAATGCATCTAGAGTTATATCATTATTGCACCTCATCTCTTGAATAGCTAAAACTCTAATTTCATAGATAGGAAGTAAAGTTCTCAATACCTTACTAACCAATGTTTTGTCTTCAATCTATCCACCACCAGCTCTGACGGCACTGACACATTTCTTGATTCTTTCATTGTATTTTGTAATGTCTTCTCCTTCTTTCATTTTCATCTGATCAAATTGACCTTTGAGACTCTCTTCTTTGTCTCTCTTTACATTTTCATCTCCTCCATGGATATCATGCAATATCTTCCACATATCATAGGCAGTAGGGTTGTCCTTGACTTCATCAAATTCTGAATAGCTAGGTGAAGAAGCTATATCAATCATCATTATGTTATGATTCTTCATGTCCACCATTTGATCCATAGACATAGGTCTAGGTGGTTACACATACTTGTGGTCCAAGAATTGCAAACCAGTATCTCCAATAGTAGATAGATGTAGCCTCATCAACTCTTGTCATGCAGCAAAGTTGTCTTTTTTAAGCTTGGGGATCTCCCTTCTGTAAGACATATTTGATCTTTAGCTTAGGCCTTGAAACCTTCCCTGAAAGCACCAAAATATTTGATACCAATTGTTTGAAATGAGTTGAGTAACTGTGAGGGGAGGGTGAATCAGTTACCACAAAAACAAATCCAAGTCCCTTAGATGTCATAATCAACTATATCATTGTTACTCAGTTAACAAAGATATTATGTTGTTACTCGGTTAACAAAGCAATCTTAAGCTATTAAATGTGATTATCCTTTAGTTATTAAGTGAAAAAATATAAATCATAAAGCAAATAACATGTACACGGGTGACACCAAGATTTACCGTGGAAACCCTATTTGGGAAAACCACCAATTGTGACTAGTTACTATTTTTCACTCTTCGGAAGTGAGCCCTGTTAGAAGCCAGCCCTATTAAAGGTTACAAAAACACACTGTAAGGTGTGACCCTGTTAGAGGATTTAATTTCCATGTAAGGAGTGGCCTTGTTAGAGGTCTTCAAACACTTCAATGTAGAAATGCCACCTTGTGAGAGGATTTATGAAAGACTGTTAAGTCTACTCTGTAAGGAGATTTGGATCACTGTTACAGTTGTTAGAGAGTAACAATGAATTGATCTGATTGAATAAACAACTGTCTTTGCATATTCAAATCTTTTTTTTGTCTTTAACTAGATCCAATTGATCAAATATTCTTATGCACCTCAATCTAGATATTATGTTCTTAATCAGAATTCCCTCTTATTTTGCCTTCACTCTTCATATAAAAACTCACACATTCAATCCAAAATTGACCTTGTATATATATGATAACCCTTATCAAGTCGGCTTGAATTACCTTCCAAATAAATAATAAAACTCAAATATGTCGGCTGAAATAAACCAATTAAACATAAAGTGTAAAGTGCTATTAGTCGGCTGACAGTAAATGCATAACTCAGTTAACACTGTAATCCTTCAATGCCCAACCTTATTGTATTGCCCGAGTGAACTCGGTTAGTACTGAGAATCACTTGGCTGATACTGGAGTCTTCTTAAATGCCCGAGAGAGCTCAGCATACACTAATTGTGCTTGGTTAGGATTAGACATTTGTGTAACATTAATACATTTTAGTATACATCAATGAAAATACACAATTGAATAATTTTCTTCAACACATTTCTTGTACATGGTATTTTATATTGATGATATTTGATTCAGTGGTAAAGGGAAAATTATGATTGTATAACTTAAGTCTTAGCTTTATGTTAAATTGAAAATGAAAGATCTTGGTTCGGCTAAAAACATTTTTGGGATAGAAAAGAGAAGAGATAGAGTGAACAAAAATATTTTGTTATTCCAAAATAAGTACGTGAACTTAGTTCTATAGAGGTTTAGCATGTAGGATTGTAGACCATTATGTGTTATTTTTATAGTTGGAACAAATTTGTTTGTTTCATTTTGTTCTACATGCCCATTAGATATTAAAGATGTGATAAAATTACCTTACCAGATTACAATTGGAAGTTTGATGTATGTTATGGTTTGTAAGAGACTAGACCTTACCTAAGAAATGAGAGTTCTTTCCATATATATGTCCAATCTTGGTAGAGTTCATTGTGATGCAGTTAAAAGAGTCTGAAAGATATTTGAAGCATATCTTATAGAGTTCTTTGTTTTTTCATAGTAATATGATATGACAAAATTTTGCTTATAATTTTTAGTTTTTTGGATTCAGATTGGATAGATGATATTGATTTCAAAAACTATACCAATGCTTGTATATCTACATTATTTGACAAGGGAATCAGTTGGATGATTAATTGATAAAATGTAGTTTTTTTCCACTACTGAAGCTAAGCATACAATAGCTACTCATGCTTGTAAACAATTAATTTGGCTTAACATTCTATGTTTAGATATTAGAATAAAAAAGTAGTAATAATTTATTGTGATAGTTAGAGTCTGATATGCCTAGTACTTATGCAACAAATTCACTCTAAAATAAAATATTCTCATAGAACTTCATGAATCTCCAATAGGTGGTAATTCATGATTTTTAAAGACATAACAACAAGTCAGGAAATACTACTTTTAGAAGGACTAAAATGGGATGTTATAATATTTGTGGTTGTATGTTTGGTTTGTTAAAGAAATAAAGGGGAGACAATTAAGACACCGAGTCTCTTACAAACCTTAGTGATTCCTAGCCAGCATTAGGAAGAGGTTTCCATAGATTTCATTACATGTCTCCAAAGATTTAAAAGTGAAGATATCATTATGGTAGTGGTGGATTGCCTCACTACATATTCTCATTTTATTGCATTATCACATCCTTTTATAGAAAGTACAGTGGAAAAGGCATTTTTGCAAAACATACAAAAGCTAAACCGTACACTTAAGGTTATTGTTATGGATCACGATCCATCTTTACAAAAAAAAATTGGATAAATTTATTCTCATTTTTGGAAACTCAAATAGCTCATAGTTCTTCATATCATCCTTAAACAAAATGGGCCAAATAAGGTTGCTAATAACTATGTGTTTTTGTAACCTTTAATAGGGGATTTACCTCAGACTCATTAATATCTTCACTTTGTTAGGAGTACCTATTTCTCAATAATTTTACAATAAGACTTGTTAAGTCCACTCAGTTAAGAGATTTCTCTGTTACAAATGCAAATAAGCAACAATGTATAAAATGATTTGTTAAACTGAAACTACCTCTTTCTTGATCAGATACCTTATGCACTCTCTGACTACTAGCATCAATACTTCTGTAATGTCCCCGTCAGGGAACCCATAAGGAATCGGGTCTTAAGACCAAAAATTACAACTAACAATTTTTTTTTGATCATTACATCATTACTACTTCACATTTACATTCCTTAAGGTTCCCTTAATGAAATCATTTACAAACATATTTACATTACTTATCCA
>MU225198.1:495286-541896 GCA_018584345.1 Thuja plicata
TATATGCTCAAATATCTCATAAAATGCTAACTAAATAATAATCATAGTCCATCATAAAACCCAAAGTGTCAAAGCAATAGTCCTGTCTGTCTAACATAGGAAGATTCTAGGGTGGGCATTACAACTTCAACTGTCTCTACTCTAGACTTGGATTTTCACCTCTTTTCTCTTCATTGCATCACTCAGTAGCACTTCAATACTTCAACTTTCCAGCATTTCTTCTCTTCAAATTCATCCTTTAAATAGACTCTATTTTTGTCTCTTAATCTCCTTGATTAGGTTTTCCTATAATCAGGCTCAGTCAGCCACTATATCAACTTTTTGAATTGATTCAATGAACTTGAAACTTGGTAAACCACTTCGGTATCATCTCAGAACTTACAGTTTTCTTGGAAATAAAACCTTCACTTTTATCGCTTAATCTATACCATAGATCTCTTCCTTGAATTTTCCCGTGTTTAGATCTTGTAACTAACTTCTTTTTCATTCTTGGAATCTTCCAGATCATTGTAGCTCACTATTAAATGCATTCTTATCCTTGTTTCTATCATATGTTACACTTGGTAACATGAATTCTTTGACTTGGTAACTAACATGCACTGCTCGGTGACTCAATGTCTCGGTGTCTTAATCGACTTACATAACCCTTTATCAAAAGAATTATTTATGCTCGATAACTTAACTCTTTAGTCTTACCGACTTGCCTAATCTAATTTAGTGACTTGATAAAGTAGAAACCAATTATCTCAAGATGAACTTATCAGCATCTGATCTTTATCTATTGCCTAATTAAATCAACTTTGAAAGATATGGAAATTCAATATATGAGCCATAAATAAATTTATTGACATTAATGACAAAATAAAAAACCGATCTAATCCTTTTTACAATCTTGTATACCTTTGATCTCGGTCTTTATCATCATCTCCATCATTTGAGTAACAATCTCCCTCTTTGGCATTGATGGCAACATTGTCAATTGATGATGACATAGTATAACATCTATGATATTTCTTTACTCCCTCTGAGTGGTTTGATCTTGTTCTCCCTCTATGTTTATTCTCTCTTAACATCTTTCATTCATTCTCCCTCTTTCTGTTCTTTCTTATTCTCCCTCTCTCTATTCTTTCTTATTCTCCTTTTTCCTCTGTATTCATCAATTATTCATTCTCCCTCTTTGAAAACAATGCCAAAGGTTTATACTCCTAAAAACTTGTTCAGGTAGTGGATCATACCTTGCATGTATTGATAAATCATTGCATACGTAATTACTTTTCACAACTTCAGAAAACACCTAAAGTGTGAACACTAGCATCAACTCATAATTTATAGATATTCTATTGAGTCCTAGAATTACAGCATCATGCATCATGCTCTAGTTAATGTTGGATAGGGTTAGGACCCCTAATTTACCTCAAAGATACTCAAAAGCATCCTTCGGTAATGGCTTAGTGAATATATATGATAATTGCTCCTTTGAGTTCACATACTCCAACATTACATGCTTATCTTGAACTTGTTCTCTCAAGTAATGATACTTGATAGAAATGTGATTGGTCTTAGAATGCATCACTAGATCCTTTGATATGTTTAGAGCACTTGTGTTATCACAAAAAATAGTAATTGGATTGGTAATCTCCTCTTGCATACCTTCAAGTAGCTATTTTATCCATACAATGTTTGCACAATTCATAGCTGCAACAACATATTCAACCTCAGCAGTAGACTATGATATACAACTATGTTTCTTACTTATCCATGTTACTAATATTTCTCCTAAAAATAAAGCTCCTCCACTTGTAATTTTTCTATCATCAATATTTCTGGCCCACTCAGCATCAGTGTAGACTATTAATTCAAAAGTTACTCCTTTCTTGTACAATAGACCAAATTCTTCTGTTCCTTTCAGATATCTAAATATTCTTTTAACTCTAGACATGTGTGATTCCTTTGGATCATAAACAAATCTTGCAACAATACCAATTGCATGAGCTATATCAGGTCAGTTGTGTACAATATACTATAACTTACCAATCATTGATGGGTAGAGTCTCATTTACATACATTTGACTCATCTTCCTTTGATAACTTGCAACCAGTAACCATCAGTGTTCCAACCAGTCTTGAGTCTTCCATCCCAAAATTATTTAGGATCTCCTTGATGTACTTTGATTTTGTGATATAGATCCCATCCTTTACTTGTTCAATCTATAGTCCAAGAAAGAATTTAATCTCCTCAATCAAGGACATCTCAAATTCCTTTCTCATCTCTTCAGCAGAAGATCTACATAATGTGTCATTGCCTCCAAAAATAATATCATCAACAAATATCTCAGCAATCAAAATCTTATTATTACTATCACATTTCATATACACATTACTATTGCCACTAGTTCTTTGAAATCTAATCTTGATTAGATATCCATGTAATCTTTCATACCAAGCTTGGGGTGCTTGTTTCAAACCATATAGTGCCTTGTGCAGTTTGCATACCATGTCCTTGTTAGTATTCTTAGAAAATCCTTCAGGTTGTTCAATATATAATGCTTCTTCAAGAATACAGTTAAGAAATGCAGACTAGAAATCCATCTGATAGACTTTAAATCCTTTGTAAGCTACATATGCTAGTAGAATTATAACTCCTTCTAATCTAGAAACATGTGAAAAATTTTCACTATAGTCAATTCCTTATTCCTTTGCATATCTCTTGCAAACTAGTCTTTCTTTAATTCTGATTACATCTCCATTCTCATTCAATTTATTTCAAAAAAATCCTCTTTGTACCAATAACATTTTTATCTTTAGGTCTTGGTACTAAAGTCCATGTGTTATTCTTTACATTCTAATCTAACTCTTCTTTCATAGCTTTAACCCAATCTTCATTCTCCAATGCATCCTTTACTTTCCTTGGCTCACATTTAGAAATTAAGCATATATTGTCTCTTACCTTGTTTCTTGTCATAATTCCATCATCCTTGTCTCCAATTATCTTTCTCAATGAGTGGTGTCTCCTCACATACTTGTCTATAACATGCTTGATGGTCGATGGAACTTCATGTCCATCATTTAGTGGTAGTTCTCTCTGTTTAGCTTCCTCCTCAGTGTGTGCTTTCAGTAAGGTGTCAGGAATCTTAGTTTTTACATATACAAATCTTTGATAATCCTCAGTTTCCTTCTTGTTGTCTCATCATTTCTCTCTACAAATTCATCAATTCTCACATTTGCACTTTCCACAATCTTGTTAGTAGACTTGTTCAAACATTTGTAAGCTTTTCTCTTCGTGGAATATCCTAAGAATATTTCTTCATCTCCTTTAGAATCAAACTTACCATCTCTAGCATCTTTTAGTATATAGAATCTACTTCCAAATACTTTGAAATAACTCACATTTAGTTTGTGATCATACCAAATCTCATATGGAGTCTTGTGTGTACCTTTCTTCAATTGTACTCGGTTAAGTGTATAAGAAGAAGTGCTAATTTCTTCTCCAATAATTTTGAGAAATACCTTTCTCAATCATCAGTGTTCTCGCACAATCCACAATGGATCTATTCCTCCTTTCAGCTATACCATTCTATTGTGGCGTCCTTGGTACATACATTTTTCTCTTTATTCCATTTTCATTCTAGAAGAGTGTAAACTCATCAAAAGTAAACTCTCCTCCTCTGTCATATCTCAGACACTTCAGTTTTCTTCTAGTTTCCTTTTCAACTCTTGCCTTGTACCACTTAGAATTTTGAAAATCTTCAGATTTTTCTTTTACAAACATGAAATACATCATTCTAGAATAGTTTTCAACAAATAAAATGAGATATCTATCACCATAGTAGCTTTGTATTCTCATCGTTCCACATAGGCCAACGTGTACTAAGTCCAAAATACATTGTGTAACATAAGACTTATTTGTAAAACTTGACTTAGTCATTTTTCCAACTTGACATTCCTTGCACATGACATTCTTAGGTTTCTCTAATCTCAGTAGACCTCTTACTCTATTCTTTTTCCTCACTTTAATTAGATTGTCAAAATTTGTACATGACATAACCATGCATCTTCAACTTTAGCATATAAATAATTCTTATTAGATGTATCAAGGTAAAATAGGTTACCTTTAGATTTTTCTCTAGTGGCAATCAGACTTCCTTTCTAATTATATACTTTTATCTTTCCATACTGAAATTTTAATTGGTGTCCTGCATTATTTAGCTTTGCCACACTAAATAGATTATACTTTAGTCCTTCAACCCAATATACATCATCACATCTTGTATTATTTAACAAACTTATAAAACCTTTACCTTTCATAGGATATGGAGCATCATTACTAAATCTAACATATCCTCTATCATGTTCTTCTATATTAATGAACTTAAGTGTATCACCAGTCATGTGGTGTGAACACCCACTTTCTATAATCTAGGTATCATTCTTGATTACATGTGATATTAGGGCTTTTTATTCTTTCTTTTCTTCATCAAAATTATCCTTGATGGCAATATATACAAATTCTTCTCCGTCGTCATCATCAGTTAGTCCTTCATTAGCAATATGACATAACTTCTTACCTTTATTTTTGAAATCTTGAAATATCTTGAATTTTTTTTCTCTTTTGTTCTCACCTAGTTGTCTTTCTTCTCATCAATATCATTGTCAGGGCATCTTGAAGCAATGTGTCCAATATTGTTACATTTAAAACATTTCAAGGGTAGATTACCTTGGTACTTACCTTTACCTCTCTGTAGTTTTATAGCTAGTAGAGCTTCAAACTCACTTGCATTTTCTTCATCTTCAGCATACAGTTTTTCTAACTCACTCTCAAGCATCTATAGAATCTTTCACTAGCAATACTTGCATAACCATCACTAGGTCTAGACTCCTAGAACTTCCAATCTTCAAAGATGATTTAAATGTAAACTCAATCCTAGCAGTAGCAGGTAAACTATTATCAAAATCATTAAGCTCAAAAGAAATTAAATTACCAATAGTAGCATCGAGTGAAACAATCATCTAAGGAATGGATCTCAATTCTTGTATTGTAGATACTCGAATGACATACATAGGTAATAATGTTCTAAAAAAAATTCTTGTCACATCTTCTTCATTTATCTATCCTCCAATACCTCTAATAGCATTCATGGTTTCTTTTAGTCTTGCACTATATTGTGTAATATTTTCACCTTCTTTCATTCTCATAGTATCAAATTTTCCTCTTAAGCTTTTAGCTTTCTCCTTCTGAACATTTTGATCCCCACCATGTACAAATGCAATCTTATCCCACATCTTCTTTGTTTTATCACAATCTTTAAGGTCATTAAACTCCAGATCAGTAAGACAAGATGATATCTCAATCATAGTTTGTGTGTGATCTTATCTTTATGTTATTTCATCAACTGTCATAGGAGAAAATGGAGGCGGTGAGTACTCATTATCAAGATAGTATAAATCATACTCTCCAATCCCAGATAGGTGCAACCTCATTCTATTTTTCCATGTAGAGAAGTTATCCTTATTCAACCTTGGTGTCTTCCTCTTATACATCTTTGGATGTTTAACTCAAGTATTTTAAAATTATCTCTTAGAGGACTAAGATCTGATACCAATTGTTGGTTCCATTGAGAGGCGGTGAATCAAAAACTTATGATACTTCAACTCTAAAAACTTAACTCTGATTCAACTCAATAGGAGAAACAACAACACTAATCAAATCACCAAATAAATTCAATAACTCAAATAGTAACTTGAATAAACAGTAACTATCATGCACATGAAAAAATTCAACACATTTAACACCAGATTTAATGAGGAAACCCAATTTGGGAAAAACCTCTATGGGAATTGTCACCCACAATGAAAATACTCTTCTGAAGTATGCTTGGTTAAAAGCCAATCTTGTTAAAGATTACAATACACATTGTTAAATGTGACCCTTTTAGGGGATTTACCTTAGACCCGTTAAGACCTTCACCCTATTTGGAGTGGCTTGGTTAGAGGGCTTTGAACACTCTTTTAGAATGTCACCTTTCTCAATGATTTTACAATAAGACTTGTTAAGTCCACTCGGTTAAGAGATTTCTCTATTACAAATGCAAATAAGTAACAATGTATAAAATGATTTGTTAAACTATAACTACCTCTTTCTTGATCAGATCCCTTAGGCACTCTCTAACTACTAGCATCAATACTTCATCTGTCTCTTCTCTAGACTTGGATTCTCACATCTTTTCTCTTCACTCCATCACTCAATAGCACTTCAACACTTCAACTTGCCAGCCTTTCTTCTCTTCAAATTCATCCTTTAAATAGACTCTATTTTTGCCTCTTAATATCCTTGATTAGGTTTTCCTACAAACACACTCACCCATTAGATCAACTTTTTAAACTGATTCAGTGAACTAGAAACTCAGTAAACCACTTTGGTATGAACTCAGAACTTGCACTTTTCTTGGAAATAAAACCTTCACTTTTTCCGCTTAATCTATACCATAGATCTTCCTTGAATTTTCCTATGCATAGATCTTGTAACTAACTTCTTTTTCATTTTTGGAATTTTTCATATTTTTATAGCTCACCATTAAATGCATTTGTATCCTTGTTTCTATCATCTGTTACACTTGGTAACATGAACACTTTGACTCGGTAACTAACATTAACTTCTCGGTGCCTCAATGTCTCAGTGTCTTGACCGACTTACATAACCCTTTACGACAGACTCTTTCTGCTCAGTAACTTAACTCTTTAGTCTTACCAAATTTTCCAATCTTCTTTACTGACTTGATAAAGTAGAAACCAATTATCTTAAGATGAATTTATCATTGTTTTATCTTTATCTATTTCCCAAAAAAATCAACTCTGAAAGATATGGAAATTCAATATGTGAATCAAAAATCTATTTCTTGACATCAATAAAAAAATAACAACTGATCTAATCCTTTCTAAAATCTTGTATACATCTGATCTTGATCTTCATCATCATCTCCATCAGTTGCGTAACATCTCATTCAATGGAAGAATCTACTGATTGAAGATCCTACATGGAAAGGTAAAGAATTTATTTAGAATAATCCTTAGTTAGCATCGAGGAAAATACTTCTCTAAAGGAGACATGTTATGCCCTTAATTTTTAGAGTATACTTATGGTTTTCATCAACTCATGGTTGCCTTAACTTGATTGACTTATATTATCATTATTACATTGTTATTTAGTTAGTTGGGTCGATCTTACATTTATATATTATATTTAGGTTGTCCATAGTGTGTTTTGCACATAAAAGGTATATATAGGAGGTATTTTGCCTTATTTTTAACATATTGACTTTTTAATTCTTATTAAATATTATTCGAGGTATCTCCCTTGAAGTGGATAAGGACATTTCCCCCTTGAAGTGGTATATTATTATCATGTATTTAAAGTATAATTTATATTATATCTTCTATTGTGAAAGTTATTTCATTACACAGGATGTGTTGAATAAGTGCACGATATGCCTAAAAAGGGATCAAAGAGTAAAGATCACCTAATGTTGACACATAAATACGACCTTGGTTCTACAAAATCTCATCTAACTTAAAGGAGTAACCTACAAATATTCCCTCTAAAGTTGTCTCAAACTTTATCTTTGCCCTCACTTATTTATACCAAGTGTCACTAGAAAGGGCCTAAAGGGTACAACTCCAAAACTCCACTCCAAGAGTCAACACTAAAATTTGATGACTCGTCCTACTCAATGCATGCACAAAAAAACTATCCTTCCCCTTAATGAAATGTACATCAAAATCATACTCATAATTTACTTTCAATAATGATGCCAGAATATTTTGGTTATGTTCATGATGATTATGCATAAGTTAGGATGATTTTACTAACCCCATACTTGCATGTGTATGGTTGGCATATATCTTTTACATTACTGTGTGGCGTGTTTATCTTACATTTTTGTATGATGTGTCTGATATGATAGAGAATGGAGATGTAGTTACTTGCATTGAGAGATCCACACATTTGACCAATCCCTTTCATTGTCGGTTATATATACATTATGTACATGCTTAACTTTGTGATGCAGGTTTGTAGGTACCAGGCATTGACTTCCTTGAATTGTCAGGATGAGCATGCCTTATCACAATATCTCAATGGTAAGAGAGGGGAGATAATAGACAAGTCCAAATCCCAACTGAAGCCATTTTTTGTCCTGAAATAGTGGACAAATATCTTATTTTGTACCTTCCAAATTCGTCAAGATGATGTCATTCGTGAACGCTTCATTTGTTCTTGTTTGTGGTATTTTGGATTCAGTCGGTTTTGTCGCCATCTTGTCTAAGTCATGTGATTGATGTGAGTTCATGTGTTCGTTGGTTGAGTGTTTTATTAGATTAATTATGTAATTAATAATTAAATCTTATTAAATTTGGAAATATTAAATATAATGTTATTTAATTAACAAAAATTAATTAAATACATGTGTTAATTAAAAAGTCTAATTTTGGGAATAGAGGATTTAATTAATTATTAAATCCAAAATTGAGATTTAAAAGCATAATTAATGAATGGATATTTTATTATCAATTTGTATATTATTAATATGCTAAAAATATTATTTTTTAATTAAATAATTTTATGCAATTAAAATTGTACATTCTTTTATTAAAATTAAAATATAAATTTAAAGTAAAAAGATGAGTTAATTGACTAAATTGGAAAAGTGCATGTAATTATCAATTATTAAATAAAATAATTCTTTTTACTCAATTTTAAGATTTTTTCTAATTTTCTCATTTGAGTTTTCACATGAGTTTTCTTTTAGGGTTGCATGAACTTTGGAAACCCTAGGTTGAGTAGGTTTTCTTTATCAGGTTTCTTTTGGCCATTTTTGCACACACAGGGTGCACAAATTTTTATAGGTTTTTGGCTCTAGATTTGGATTGAAGGATATTGTGAAAGATTAAAATTTTTAAGGTTTTGGATTGTTCTTTGTGGCTTCTGTCAGCTAGAGGTTTGACGTAGGGTTTGAATCCTTTGAATTTCAGTATTCAGATCCTCATCTTCTATGTACCTGAAATATTGAAATCCCCTTGTGTGTACTTCCTTGTATGTTGTGTGTTTGTTAAAATCTTAGAATAGGGTTATTGATATGACTTGAATCGTTTCAAGGTTGTGTTTGAAAACATTAGAAAACTTGAATCGAATCAAATTAGCTAGGGTTTATTTTAGAACTTTGTTAAAACCCATGGTATTAAACCATACAAATTTGATAGAAACTGTTTTAGCATATTTGGTTAAAATATATATGTTTTAGGAAATAAATGAATTTGTTTCTTAGAATTAAAATAAAAATAATTATATTTTTCAGCTTGTTGGAATGTTCCTTCTGTTAAAAAAATTAATAATAATAAATCAATACAGTAAATAATTAATTGTTATATATTTATATATAGTAGAAATGACCTCTTTATTAAATTAAAAAGAAAACAAATATTTTTTGAATATATGATAATTGATATCTTTTAAAGACATATTAAAAAAAAGGTTGTATTTATATTATTTATTTATATTAAAATAAATAAATTTATATAAAAAAATATTTATTTATAAAAAAATAAAATAAAAAATAGATAAAACAATTCTTTTTATTTACTTTAAAGAAAGAAAAATAAAAAGGAGAAAAAATAAAAGATAAAGAAAATCAGAGTGGGGGCCACATAACCCCATTATTAAGATTTACTTTAAGATTTACTTTTATTATTTATTATAAATAAAGGTTAAGTTGAAAATGAGTTTTGTCTATCTTATTTATTATTTATTTAAAATTTGATTAGATTAATTAGTTTAAAATTTATTTTTATATTAGTTTATTTATAAATGTTTATAGTTAATATTTATTGATACTTAATGTATATTAATTTGTACTCTTTGATTTATAAATTAATTTATATAAAAAAATTTAAATATTTTATTTTTAAATTATATTTGATTAATATTTTTTAATTAAGTATAATCTTTAGGTTATAACATAAATCGTTAAGGACTTGTATTTTGGATTATATATTACTTTTGAAATTAAATTTATATTTAAGTTTAAGAGTTCAATTATGAGAAAGGGATTTGGAATATATTTATAAGATCCTAAGTTAATAATAATGGATTGGGGGTTATGGATAATTTAATTAACTCATAATTAATTTGGGCTATGACTTAATGTTAATTATATTATTTGATCAAAAGATAGTTTATATATGGATATGTTATTTTAATTGGAGTTTTATTTTGCCTTTGTTGTGGTTAAATATCGTTATGGGTAGAGTGATGTCCTAGGAGGGATTTTTCCTTCTAGAACTTGAATTATTTTATGATTTTATCTCTTTACTACTTGGGTTTATATTGTGGAAAATTTATAACCATTTTCCTATCTCGATTGGTTCTTGCATTGTTTTGTATACATATATTGCTTTTGTTGTGTGTCCTCTGAGTCTCCCATCATTATGTTATTTACCCACCAAAAAGTGACGACCACTTTTGTGTTGAGTCCTAATGGTCTTGGTCACCTTGTTTCTACTATTATGATGGTTCTGTATTCTGAGTGCTTATTCTGTATTATGTTAGTCAATGTTTGGAGATGGGTTCTTATGATGTTTTGATGATCAATTATCTTGTGATGTGATACGTGAATTTGCATTGTTCTCTTGAGATGTCCAGTATGGGATGGATAGTTTAGATCCTTGTATAGGATGATATGTTATTTGTTATGCTCCAGCATTTTCCTTGGTGATTATCTTAATTTATGATTTATGAGAAGTCCTCATGGTTTTGGTTTTTTTCTTTCTTTTTGTTCTTTTGTTTGAAGCAATAGGGTAGGTTATCTAGTTGTGTACTAGGGGTGGCTTTAAATAAGTGTCGGAGCCCACAAGTGGCAGCCATGATCACTTACTGTAAGTTTTCTTAATCAAGTGATAACATAATACATAATTTGGGTTTAAAATGAATTAATAATATATGGTACCTCACCCATTCTTGAGAACTTGTATAGGTTAAGATGGAGGATGATATGATGTTTTCTGCCCTGCGAGGTATGGTTCTGGCATAGTTAATGGCTTCGTCTAGTTGAGGAGTCATTGATACCATATATGGTCACTTAAGTTTCAGGGTCTAGAGAGACTACCAAGAAAAGACTTAAGGGTTAGACGTATATGATGACACCTTCCTATACACAGTCTAGGTTTCCTACATGTGTCAGTTTCCCTTGAGTTAGAGATCTATTAGGATCCCCTTTCTTAGTTTTCACTGCCTCCTTTGGTTTTGTTATCCAAGCACGATGTGTTGTTATCTCCTTAGCACGGTGAGAGTGGACCTTTAGTTCCAGGCATTTAGGTGGTAATGATTCATATTACTATTGAGATCTGATGTTCATGACTTTATGCTTGGATAATCCTTGATTTTGTTGTGCCTTCTTGTTCTTCATTGTTGGAAAAATTTCTCTTATCTTTCTTATCTTATATTCTTGTATCATTGTATCAGTTGTGAGATTCTTGGATTATTGTATTGTACCTTGTATTTGGTTTTGTCACATACCCTACAACTTTTACAGTTGATGTTGGTTCATTATGATATCAGTTGTATCTAGGTTTCATTTATGAGATAGTGTTATTGTTATTCATTTACATTATATGAAGATGTCCTATTGTTTAATTTATTTTAGTAGATTAGTTAACTTATGTAATTATACATCATGGAACCCTCGAGATTTGTAATCTATAAATGAGTTGCATTTATGAGTATGTATTTTCTTATGTTATATTTTTCCACGGTGTTATTCCTTTTCAATTGTAACTCGTTTAAAAAAAATTGTTATGCAAACTTAGTAACATGTTTTAGGTTAATCTCTCTTGGGTTCCCTGGTGGGGAATTACAACTCATCTAACTTCAAGGAGTAACCTACAAATATTCCCTCTAAATTTGTCTCATACTCTATCTTTGCCCTCACTTATTGATACCAAGTGTCACTATGAAGGACCTAAAGGGTATGACTTCAAAAATCCACCCCAAGAGTCAACACAAAAATTTGGTGACTCATCCTACTCAACGCATACAAAAAAAACTATTCTTTCCCTTAATGAAATGTACATCAAAATCACACTCATAGAGGAACTCCGTCCAATGATGTTTGTGTACATTAAGGTTTAGCTGAGTGAGAATGTATTGTAAACCTTGATTATCGATGTGAAACTTAAATCGATGACCTAATAGAAAATGTTGCTATTTTGTAAGCACATGCACTACTAATTCTAAGTCTAGATCATGTATTGGGTAATTTATCTTATGGTCCTTGATCATATGGGACTTATAGGAAACTACTCACATATCTTGTATAAGAACTTCCCATATGCACTCATGTGATGCATCAATACACACAACAAAATATTTTGTAGGGTATGGTACTGCTAAGACAAGTACATTGGTCAAACTCTCCTTAAGAGCTTAAAATATTATCTCACACTACTCTGACCACACAAAATTATTCCCTTTCTACTAAAGAGAAGTGATAAGATGTGCCAACTGAGAAAAATAATTCATAAATCAATGGTAATGTCCTCTCAAACCCATGAAGATTTGGACCTCTACAACATTAGTCATCATTGGCCAATGTAAAATAGCCTAAATCTTAGATGGATCCACTGCAATACCCTCTTTAGAGATGCCATGACCCAAATATCTCACCTTTATCTTGAAGAAGTTAAAATTCACCAGGTTGGTGTAGAGTTGATAGTCACAAAGACACTACAATACATAAGTAAAATGATCTTCATGTTCCTATATCATAATAAAATATAACCAAATATCATTAAGGAATACAAGGACAAATTAGTGAAGATAGGTGTGGAGCACCCCACTCATCAATCTCATGAACACTAATGAAGCATTGGTCAACCCAAATGGGACAACCATGAACTCATAATGTCCAAATGGGTATGAAATATTGTGTGATAAATGTAATTCTTAAATATACAAAGTTGATGGTACCCTAACTTGAGATCTATCTTGAAAAGAAATATATCTCTCTTCATCTAATTGAACAAGTCACTAATCCTCAAAAGGGGATATTGGTTCTTCACCATCACCTTATTCAACTACCTATAATCAATGTAAAAGAGTAGAGATCTATCTTTCTTCTTAATGAATATGGCTGGTGATCCCCATGGAGAAACACTAGGATGAATATATCCCTTATCCAACAACTCCTCCAATTGCAAGTGGAGATCACTCAACTTCTGATTAGTCAATCAATATTATGCACAAGATATGGGTTCAGCTCTAGGATTAAGTTCAATGTGAAATTAAATGCCATGCTTAGGTGGCATGAATGGAATCTTTCTCATAAACACATTTGCATACTCTTGTAGAAGTGGGTAATCATCAAGAGATACTTCCAAACTCTCACCCTCATTAATATTTCTCATTGAGACTACAAAAAATGGCATCCTTGTCTCATACTCCACTTGAACTACATATCTAAGATCACGTGAATAGAAATGGTTGTCTGAATCCCTACTAGATCAACTATCCTACCTACATTATCCATCCACTAAAATAACTTATTCTAACAATTTATATGTAAGCCTAATGGGAATTTAACCAATCCAAACCCTATAAAAATCCATATGATCCCAAGGGTAGGATAGAAAGGTGGTGGTGAATATACCCAAATCCAACACAAAAGGATGAATTATAGAATCTATTGCCACTTTGGAATTTGTGGCTAACCCAAACTAACAAATATTTTCCTACCTTGTCACCACTAGCCCACATTGCTCCATAAGAGAAGGAGAAAGAAAAGAATCAAAATCTCCTGAATCAAATCAAATAAAGGTTGAAATCCCCCATGCAATATACTTGAAGTCTCCATAATAGTGTCCTAATGCTCAGTCACGATTGTCAACCACTACAAACAACTTGTGAGACCTTCTAACATCCCTTATGGTACTCTAAAGTGGCCACCCTCTGACTCAGTGATGCAAGAGCATCCTGAGTGTAAGAGAAATCCTGCATCAACCAAAAAAAAAAATTATGGTTTCTTTTCAATCAGAGCTATCTTTGTGTAGAGCTGCTATTTCTAGAAATTTACTATTTTTAGTAAGTTTTTCGTTTGAGATTAGAATGTTCTATTTTCTTCCCTGGAGGTTCACTTTGATTATATTATCTTGCCAGTAAATTTTCATTGCAATATCAAGTCTAGTTTTGTAAATGTTGAAAAAAAATTCTATTGGCAGTAAGGTACAAAAACTTTGAACTCAGTTTTGAAGGCTTTAGAGGCTCTAAATGGGGTCAAAACCTTGGCTGACTGGAGCTTCACAAACTAGGTGTTGTAGATAACTTCACGGAATTTTTGAAATTGGATTATAATATCAAATCAAGTCAACGAGCAATGAGTTATGGTCTTTGGAAGTTGCGCTACCTGAAATAGAGGAAAATGAAATTCCTTCAAAATTCATTTTGGATTCCAAAAGTTGATTGGGCCTATTCTAATGTAATAAAAATGAATGAAAATATCTTAGGGATGGTTGACCTCAAAATTTAGGGTTAAAATTTATAGAACCTTCTTGGGCAGTTAAAATTGCATATATAATGAAGGCCCACAGGGTTATCTAGGGCAGTTCTGAGATATGCATCTAGTGGCTCTGGCTTGCATAATACTATAATAAAAATGTCCATATGGCTGTGCATGTTATATTTATGAATATTGTAATTTCAATTCATTGGAGATAATAGAAATCTCATTTCTTGTCCTTGCAAATTATTGTTGTTCTCGATTTTATTGTGTGTGTTTTTGAATAAGGGGAGTACCCTTCATCAATTGGTATCAGAGTGGGAGTTCCAAAGTGTGTAGATAGATTATTGGTTGTGAGGTAGTTTGCACTAGGACTATGATTGTGGGTCGAGTGATAGGATTCAAAATTCCTCTATGAAGGAACCCTGGTGGGAGAGTTGTAGGCATGACAGAAGAGGGTTTTAGATCCCTCTAGAGACAAGTGCAAGCATTGCAAGAGGAGTTGCATAGAGGAATGAATATTGCGGTTAGAGATGAAAGTGAAGAAGAAACTAAAGAAGAAGGAAAAGGTGACCAAGAAGAACTAGAAGCACCTAGATATCCTAAGGAGGATAAGTTTTTGAGGGTCATTTCCAAGATTGGAAAGATACCCAATATTGAAGTTCCCATGTTTTAAAGAAATCTCAATCCAGAGAAGCTGATCGACTGGATCATTGATCTAGAAAATATTTTGAGTATGAAGATGTCGAAGATCCAGATAAGATCAATTTTTTGAATGCCAAACTGAAGGGTCATGCAAAAATTTGGTGGCACAAGATTCAGTTGGAGAAGAATAGAAGAGGAAAAGAGAAAATCACAAGATGGGACCGAATAGTGGAGAAATTGAAGAAACAATTCATTCCCATTGATTATGAGCTTGATCTACTAAAGAAAATGCAAGGGTTGAAATGAGAAATAGAATATGTATAGGAGTATACAGAAGAGTTCTACAGAGTCCTCATTAGAACAGGTCATGCAGAAGCTGAGAAGGAAAAATTTTCCCATTATCTTCATGGGTTAAGGCCAAGTATTCAGGATGAGTTGAGTCTGGATAGAATGACCAGCATTGAAGAGGCATACCATTTTTACTTAAGGGTGGAAGGTAAGTTGAACAAGAAGTTTGAAAGAAAGAAAGATAGAAGAGGTCATGATGGAAGATCTGGAAGACACTCTTATGGAGGCCGAAATGAAGATCAAAAAAAGAATGATGAGTCAAGTAGAAATCAGAATGAAAGGGGAAATAATTTAAATCATTCGTGTGATCAAAATAATAGGGATCAGAGAGGAAGAGGAAGAGAGAAAGGACCAAGAAGAGGAGGTTTTCATGGGATATGTTTTAATTGTGGAGAAGGACACTGAGCCTATGAATTCCCACATCATCAAGGAATGATGGACAAGAGGAATGAAGGCCATGCACGAGTTGTGCATGCCAATGAAGAAGCTCAGTCAGAACAGTTAGATGATGCTAGAGAGGAGAAACCCTAGTTGTTAGGAGGGTCCTAATAAATGAAGAGAAGGGATCATATAAGAGGAATAGCCTATTTCACACTAGATGTAAGTGTGAGGATAAGTATTGTAAAGTGATTATTGATGGTTGAAGCACTGATAATCTAGCATTAGAAGAAATGGTCACAAATTTAAAACAAAAAATAGAAAAACACCCACGTCCATACCAAATTTCTTGGGTGCAGGATGACCACAAGGTCCTGGTCAATGAGCAGTTCTTAGTGAAGCTCAAGATTGGAAGTTACCGAGATGAGGTAGTTTGTGATATCATACCTATGGATGTATTTCATTTGTTGCTAGGAAGGCCTTTGTAGTTTGATAGGTGTGCCATACATGTTGGTCATGCTAATATTTATTCTTTGAAAAAGGATGGAGTTTGACACAAGATGAAGTCATTGAAGGAAACAGGGGAAAATATATGTAGTAATTCCAGAATATGTTTAGTTGATGAAAGGAAGTTCTAAGAAGGTATGAGACGAGCATATTTATTTTGCTCTTATTCCAAAAGTGGGTACAGAAGAAGTAGAAGATGTACCTACAGAAGTTGCAAACTTGTTGGAGGAATTTTAGGATATTGTATCTGATAAGGTACCTAATGGATTGCCATTAGTGAGAAATATTATTCATTAGATAGACTTCATTGCAGAGGCCATTTTTCCAAACAAGGCAGCCCATAGGATGACTCCAGCAGAGAGTGGGGAATTGAACAACAAGTGCATGAGTTGTTATAGAAGGGATTGATTTGGGAGAGTTTGATTCCTTGTGTTGTACCTTTTGATCTCCAAGTTATGTTTTCTTTTAGTGTTGCACACTTAGCCATAATCAAGGTAGGTTGTTCGGTCATCATTGCGACCAAGCCATCCCATGAAGGTCAAGAAATGTAAATGACTTGTGTAAATATTATGTATTGACCAAGCAGTAGTTACTATCAAGAAAGTCAATGGTCACTGAGTACTTAGTAGTTTCCAAGCAGAATGAGTGCCGAGTTGCATAGACAATCAGTGTCGAGTGAAATTTTTGACCGAGCATCAGTGTTTATAAATGTTGAGTGAGACAGTTTTTGTTATATGTGTTTGGAATGCCATAAAAACCTAGGTAACCCATTTTGGTTGACTTCTATGTATCATTTAAATATTTTTGAAGATATTTAATGCATTAATTATGTGTTATTTCTAAGATCATTAATCCCTATGCAAGAAATGCAACAAATCAAAATTAGGGATGCTTAAGTGGAAAAGTGATGAATCTAGATCTTTGATCTTGATCTGGATGCTTCATAATTTGTCTATATATGGAATTCTTCATTACCCTAATTATGTAGATCTAAATATGAAGAGAAGAGATTAGGTGTGTATGCATGTGAAGCAGAGTTTTGCATATCAGAAGCATAGACCAGGCAGAGTGACCAAGCATAGCAGTGAAGGATAAAAAAGAGATATATCAGATTTTGAGATCAGTTAAGAGTTGGAAAGAGGAGATCTATTATCAGTATCTAAAGTGTGGACTGAAGGATCAGATACTGATACATTCTAGCAAGATAATTAGGCTAAATCTCTTAACAAAAAGGTCCTAACATGCTTTTGTAAATCTCTTAATGGAGTGCTTATTTAGTTGTAAAATTAAATCCTTTAATCAAGGTAGATTGTATAAGTATATAAGCTCTTAATAGGGAAGACCCCTCATAGGGTAGATCATCAGAAGTGATTAAAACTTTGTATCCCTAATAGGCACACTTTGTTATTGTAGTAACAAAGATTTGTGGGTTTCATCCCCACCCCAGTTTTACCTTTCAAGGGTTTCTGGGTTACCAAAGCTTTGTGTTATGTGTTCATTATGGATGTGATTAGATGTTAGATCTATTACAACATTGCATTTAATGTTTATGTTTATGTTTACATTTTGAATCATTTTTTTCATAAGTATAAAATTTTTATAGATCCTGATTCACCCCCCCCCCCCTCAGTATACTAATTTCCCATATTTGACTTCCAACAATTAGTATCAGAGCTTTGTTCCCTTAAAATAAGTCTAACCACTTGAGAGTTGAGGTCTTGGAGATGGAGGTTTATAAGTTGCGAAAGTTCATTGAGAATTAGAAGATTTATGTCTAGTTGGCACTGCAGTAGCTTGAGATAGAAAGAGAAGAATTGAGGAAATCCTTAAAGGCTAGGAAAGAATTGGCAACTCAGGTGAATGAAACTCAATATAAAGAAGACACTAAAGGTCTATTTTATAATGGAGATTCCAAAGAAAGTAATGCAAAAATTGAAGATCTATTGGAGAAGAACAACATACTGAAAGAACAAGTCAAAATTCTAAAGATAGAACAAGAAACTCAATCAATAACATTATGTGAGTTGATTAATCAAAATAAAAAATTTGAGGAAGACAAGACAATGGAAGAAGAAGATAAGAGATAGATGGCTATTAGACTTGATGAAAGGACAAGTGATGTGCAGAAGCTCACAAAAAATCAATTGGACATGGTCAACCAAATTTTATTTGCAAATCAAGAGGTAAACAAAAAAGAAATTGAAATTACATATCTAAGATCCGAGAACAATAAACTAAAAAATGAATTGAGATCTAAAAGAGAACTCATTGAGAGGATAAAAAAACCTAATGAAGCCTTGAGATACTTTGAGGAACTAATGAGATCACTAAGAAGGACCAATGACACCTATGGACTAGGCCATACCGAGCACCTCACATCCACTGAAGATGGAGAATCATCAAAGAGTGGAGAATAGAGAAATGCAAAGCCGAAGAACAACAAACCTACATGTCATCATTATGGGAAACTAGGTCACACAGAAAAAAATTCCAAGGAAAGAATGGTAAGTCCAACCCTAAGCCTGAATTTAATGGATATTTCTTTAACTATAAGAAGCATGGACATTAGGCACATGAATGCAGGTCAAAGACTATCATATCAATACAAGGCACTGAGGGAAGGTAACACATTCAATTGGGATTACAATACAAGGCATAGTTTTCATTATTGTGATGAATATGGTCATATTGCAGAAAATTGTATAAGGACACACTTGAGAGGTAAATCCAAGAGTTGGATCAATGGAAGCTTGGTCTGCTACAGTTGTCACAAGATTATTCATACTAGGAGAGACTGTTAGGATTAACAAGACAGAAATAACAATTGCATGCAGAATTATAACCAATATCAAAGAATAGTAAACCAAAATAGAAGAGAACACAAGACACAAAGATTTAATGTGGTTCACCCAATCCCTGGGCTACATCCACCAAATAGAAAGTCCACTCTTATTATTATCTAGTGATTACAATCTGATCACAATACCCAATCCCTTACATCTCAATACCGCCACAAGAAAACATACATCATAATAATGAAACCCTTACCCTAAGCCAATTTATACAATATTTATGCCGCTTTAGGGTTAGAACATGTCGGCCCCAAACCCCATGCATTGAAGAAAGGTAAAACACTATCTTGGATAATACTTTCTTGATCAGTCACCACAATATAAAAATCTCCCACTTGGGGACTATTCAGACTCCACATAAACCAACAATTCTCCCACTTTGAGACTAATCCTATAGCTAAACCACTACCTTGTGAAGCTCCCACTAGATCCAACCATCCTAGACTCTGGTGTTTTGTTAGTTTATTAAATCTAGAATACCAACTGAAGCTGATCAAGAATTCATCTTCTCCCTTGTCACAACCTTTTTTTAAAAATATATGTTGGATTATCATCTGTATTTATCTTTTCTATCTTTAACTGCCCATCATCCAAAACTGACTGAATGAAATGATACTGCAACTGTATGTGCTTTGTCTTTGAGTGAAAAGCATAATTATTTGCAAGATGAATAGCATTCTGACTATCTAAATACAGATAGTTATCCACCTGTGGATGTCCCAATTCTTCCATTAAGAATTGAATCCATATCATCTCCTTGGCTGCCTCTATAGCAGAAACATACTCTGCCTCTGTAGTGGATAAATAATTCACCTTTTGTAACTGAGAAATCTAACTCACTACTATCTCACCAACAGTAAATACATAACCTTTAGTACTCCATCTGGTATCTATATCTCCTGCCAAATCTGAGTCAACATAGTCATGAATAGTAGTAGTAGAGCCCCCAAAGTGTAAACACTTATTGGATTTACCTCTAAAATATCTGAGAATCCATTTGACTGCATTCCAATGCTCAATCCCAAGGTGACTCGTATACTGACTAATGACTCCCACTACATGTGAAATATCTAGCCTAATACATACCATAGCATACATTAAGCTCCTTATAGCTAAAGCATAAGGTATCTTGGGCATTTTAGCCTCTTCTTCTAGTGTCTTTGGACACATCTCCTTAGTCAATTTCAAATGACCATGCAAAGGTGTAGTGACATCTTTTGCATCCTTCATAGAGAATCTCTGCAACACCTTTTCAACATAATCAGCCTGAGATAGAGTTAATTATCTATTCTTCCTATCTCTGCAAATTTTCATGCCAAGGATTTGTTTTGCTATCCCCAAATCCTTCATAGAAAAATATTTTGCTAACTTTTTTTTCAACCCCTTAATATGATCCATGTTAGACCTAGCTACAAGCATATCATCAACATATAAACATAGAATAATGTAGCTATCATCATTCAACCTCTTGAAATATACAAAATGGTCAGAATTACATTGAGTGTATCCATTATCATTCATAAAAGTGTCAAATTTGATATGTCATTGTTGAGGTGCTTGCTTCAAGCCATATAGACTTTTCTGCAATCTGCACACTAAACTCTCCTTGCCCTTGACCTCAAATCCCTATGGTTGTACCATATATATTTAATCATTCAAATCACTATGAATAAAAGTTGTTATAACATCAAGCTACTCTAAATGCAAATCTTCAGTAGCCACAATACTTAAAATAGTATGAATAGAAGTCATTTTAACAACTCAAGAAATTATCTCATCAAAATTAATACCATGTTTCTATGCAAATCCTTTTACGAATAATCTGGCTTTAAATCTTTTCATACCTTCATATTCTTCTTTCAACCTATAAACCCATTTATTTTGCAAATCTTGTTTACCTACAGGTAACTTACATAAGTCCCAAGTCTAATTTTTTAGCAAAGAGTCCATTTCTTCTATCATTGAAGACTCCCACTAAAGCTTTGTATCCACCTGCATAGCTTCATTATAACATTCAGGTTCACCAACATCTGTTAATAAAATAGAATACAAAGAAGGTGAAAATCTATCTAGAGGTCTACTTAGCCTTGTTGACCATCTAACATTCACTGGGGTGTGTGGTATTTGTTGTTGTTGTTGTTGCAGAGTATAAGGAATTACTAAAACATTATCTTTTGGAGTATCATCCAATTCTACATAATTAGTGTCTTTCTTCTCATGTTGTCATAATAGATCTTTATACAACACTTTCTCATTGAATATGACATCCCTGCTTCTTACAATTTTACAATTTTCAAAATTGAAAAGTGTATATCCAAATTCATCAATTCCATATCCAACAAATACACATTTCTTTAATTTTTCTTCCATCTTGGTTCTATTTTCAAAATCTATATGTGCAAATGCTTCACAACTGAAGGTTCTGAGAAAAGAATAACTTACCTTCTTACCAGTCCATGCTTCCTCTGGAATACAACAACCCAAAGGAGTACAGGGACCTCTATTAATTAAATAAATAGCATTATTTATAGTCTCTTTCCACATGTTTAAGGGGAGCTCAGCATGCAATTTCATAGTCCTTGCATGCTCCATTATTGTCCTATTCATGTGTTTAGCCACTCCATTTTCTTGTGGAGTCCTTGGAACCATTTTTTTCCTAGGAATACTATTAGAGGAACAATAATATTCAAATTATTTTCTGAAATAATCACCACTATTATCAGATCTGAGGCATTTTAATCTTTTACCAATCTCATTTTCAACCAAGATTTTGCATTTTTTAAAAGTTTCAAATGCATCAGATTTCTGCCTAAGGAAATAAATCCAAAATTTCCTAGTTGCATCAACAATGAAAGTAACAAAATACAAAGAACCACCAAGGGAAGATACATGAGTTGGCCCCCATACATCTGTATGCACAAGCTCTAATTTATCATCTTTCTTTTCCTTCCCACCCTTCAAGAAACTAACTCTCTTTTGTTTCTCATACACACAACTTTCATAGAAATCCATATTTACACATTTCAGACCTGGTAAAACTTTCTTTGAGTGAAGTAATTTCATACCTTTCTCACTCATGTGCCCAAGTCTATTGTGCCATAGTGTTGTTTCAGTATCCACAGTGACTGTTTCATTTTCTACCTGCTCAACTGCAGTAACTATTCCTAAACATTCACTTTTCTCTGTAACAACTAGAGTAGAAGGAACAACATTACCTATACAAAGATATAAGGTGCCTACTTTCACACCTTTTTCTACTACTAAGGAACCTTTTGAAACCTTCCAATTTTTATCATTAAAAGTAACTGTGCAACCCTCATCACCTAGTTGCCCTGCTGAAATTAAATTTCTACTCAGCCTTGGAACATGTCTTATCTCTTGAAGTAGCCCATGATTCCCATTATGCAACTTAATCTTAATTCTTTCCTTCCCAACAATTTGATAGGGTTCATTATTTCCTAAATAAACTTGCCCAAAATCACCTAGGACATAATCAATAAAATAAATCCTATGGGGTGTAGCATGAAAAGAAGCCCCTAAATCTAGAACCCATGAATCATCAACATTCTCAAGGGAAAGAATCAAAACATCATCTTTAGATTTATTACTTACCACATTTACCTCCTTATTGCCTTCTTTTGTGTCTCCTTTATTCTTCTGAGACCATCAATCTTTCTTCTTATGACCTAGTTTTCCATAGTACCAACAATCGCTAGGTCCTCTTGATTGAGACCTCTTTCCTTTTAACTTTCCTCATGATTTCCCATGATTTCCAGAGTTATTTCCTCTATCTCTTGTTCTGCCTCTGCTTTCTGCATTCAAAACACTACCTGATGTAGATCCGCCCGAGCTTTTTCTATGAATTTCCTCACTTAGAATAACACCAACAACATCTCAAATTTTAGGGTGTTCGAATTAGAAATAGAGTTACTAACATCCATTATCAAGCTACTCCAGCTTTTTGCAAAGAACACAAAATCAAAAGAACCCTATTTTCTTCATCAAAATTTATACTCAGGGAAGATAATTAAATAGTAACTATATTAAACTCATTTAAATGATTAGTCACTAACCCACCTTCTACCATCTTCATATTAAATAAACGCTTCATGAGAAATACCTTATTCAAAGTGGGAGGCTTTTCATACAGCTTTGCTAGGGTTTCCATCAACTCTTTAGTTGTCTTTGCTTTGGTAATATTAAACGTCACTGATTGTGCTAGGAATAAGTGAATGCTACCCAATGCCTTTCTATCTAGAATATCCCAATCCTCCTGAGACATAGTTGAATCTTTCTTGACCACTCCTCCTAATGGTCACCATAAATCCTTCTGATAGAGATATTCCTCCATCTACATTTTCCATAACTAAAAGTGTTGTCCATTAAACTTCTCAACCTTCATCGTACCCTCGTCTTCCATTACTCCCACTCAACCGTGAGACTCTCACTAAATCGTGAGATCTTATTGCAGAGGATAACTGAATAAAACCTTGCTCTGATACCACTTGTTAGGATTAACAAGACAGAAATAATAATTACATGTAGAATTATAACCAATATAAGAGAATAGTAAACCAAAATAGAAGAGAACACAAGACACAGAGATTCAACATGGTTCACCCAATCCCTGGGCTACGTCCACCAAATAGCAAGTCCACTCTTATTATTATCTAGTGATTACAATATGATTGTAATACATAATCCCTTATAGCTCAATACCACCACAAGAAAACATACATCATAATAATGAAACCCTAACCCTAAGCCAATTTATAAAATATTTATGTTGCTTTAGGGTTAGAACATGTCAGCACTAAACCCCACGCATTGCAGAAAGGTAAAACACTTTCCTAGATAATACTTTCCTGATCACTCACCACAATATAACAATCTCCCACTTAGGGACTGATCAAAATCCACATAAACCAACAAATCTCCCACTTGGAGACTGATCCTGTAGCTAAATTGCTACCATGTGAAGCTCCCACTGGATCCAACCATCCTAGACTCTATTGTTCTGTTAGTCTATTCAATATAGAAGACTAACCGAAGATGAACAAGAATTCAGCTTCTCCCTCATCACAACCTTTCTAAACATATTCAATATATTATCAGTTGTATGTATCTTTTCCATCTTTAACTGCCCATCATCCAAAACTGACCGAATGAAATGATATCGCAATTGTATGTGCTTTATCTTTGAGTGCAAAGAAGAATTCTTCACAAGATGAATAGCACTCTGACTGTCTGAATATAGATAGTTATCCACCTATGGATGTCCCAATTATTCCATGAAGAATTGAAGCCATATCATCTCCTTGGCTTCCTCTACAAAAGAAACATACTTTGTCTCTATAGTGAATAAAGAATTCACCTTTTGTAACCAAGAAATCCAATAAACTATTGTCCCACCGACAGTAAATACATATCCTATAGTGCTCTTCCTAGTATCTATATCTCATGCCAAATCTGAGTCAACATAGCCATGAACAGTAGTAGTAGATCCCCCAAAGTGTAAACACTTATTGGATATACCTCTTAAATATATGAGAATCCATTTGACAACATTCCAATGCTCAATCCCAGGGTGACTCGTATACTGGCTAACGACTCCCACTACATGTACAATATTTGGCCTAGTACATACCATAGCATACATTAAGCTCCCTACAGCTGAAGCATAAGATATCTTGGACATTTTAGCCTCTTCTTCTAGTGTCTTTGGAAACATCTCCTTAGTCAATTTCAAATGACCAGGCAAAGGTGTAGTGAAATCTTTGGCATCCTTCATGGAGAACCTCTGCAACACCTTTTCAACATAATCAACCTGAGATAGAGTTAATTTTTTGTTCTTTCTATCTCTGAAAATTTTCATGCCAAGGATTTGTTTTGTTGTCCCCAAATCCTTCATAGAAAAATATTTTTCTAACTATTGTTTCAACCCCTTAATATGATCCATGTTAGACCTAGCTACAATTATATCATCAACATAATACTTTGCTAGGTAAGTCACCACACATTGTAGAAAGGTAAAACACTTTCCTGGATAAGTCACCATGCATTGCAGAAAGGTAAAACACTTTCCTGGCTAATACTTTCCTAATCAGTCACCACAATATAACAAAGTCTGCAAGACCAGGACACCTACACCTACTATTGAACAGATAAAGAATCAGATGAATCTGATATGGAGAAAGAAAGAAGAAGCAATCAGTAGTGGAACCAGTGAAGCTGAGATCACCCAATACAATGGATCAGGTATCAAACTACTTCCAATTAAACAAATAAGGTATGTAAGGAACTATTTTCTCTAATGCTATATTTTACACCAGTTCCTAACATCAGATATATTAAAGTCTATATCTGCATAAGTTAAGATGCATTAGGAGATATATGAAACAAGAACTGAGAAAATAATTGATATGTACAATTGGTGTCGAGCATCAGTATTAGTATTTTCTGAACCCCCATATCCATTGAGCTGATATATTGACCGAGTGTCAGTAGTGACTGACTCATTATTCTAACCGAGTGATGGAATTAGTTAATTGATCTATTTATTCAAGGACCAAGACAACTTTTTTACACCTACCACTTTACAAAGCATTTAATTAAAGACCTGATTCAACCATTTGAGGGTATATAATGGATTTTGTCATTTATTTTCATTTCACAAAGTGATTAGAGTTTGCAGAGCGATTTGAGAAAAGTTTGTGAAGATTCCACTATGTATCATTGGCAAGTACTGTGAAATTTTCAAGACTCATTATTTCCGAGTTATCTAGAATCCATTTAATGAATCCTAACCTTAAACAATGGTTGCCAATTAATCTGTTGGAGTGAAGAGGAAAAACAAGGAAATGAAAAATGTTCAGTTAGTCTAGAGTGAGACATGTGCACCACCTAATTTCAAAGTTGTACCTGAGACTGCGGTGAAGGGAGATATTTTGGGAGCCCTGTCATCGATCCTGCCAAAATTTCTAATGATTCACGATGTAAGGGCATGATACATGTGTAAGATTTTAGCAAATTTTGTGAATATTCCACTATGTATCGTTGGCAAGTAATGTGAAATGTTGAAGACCCATTATTGTCGAGTTACCCAGAATCCATTTTATGAACCCTAATCTGAGAAAATGGATTCCAATTCATCTGTTGGAGTGAAGAGGAAAGACAAGGAAATGAAAAATGTTCAGTTAGTCAAGAGTGACGCATGTGTTCCACCTAATTTTTGAGTTTTACCTGAGACTATGGTGAAGGGAGATCTTTCGAGATCCCTATGATCGATCCCGCCAAAAGTTCTTATGATTCACGATGTAAGGGCATGCTACATGTGTAAGATCAGTGAGGTTGGAGACTTTGAGTTAAGGGAAGCTTACAAAAAACTATGCAAAAATGGGGTATTGAAGGATGAGCATCAGCACATTTCCTACAAAGGGTTAGTATGTGCCCTAGATTTCCCTCATGACTTCAAAATTGAATGGATCAAGATAGTTCTAAGCAGGATAAATGATATGAGCTTATGGATGGAGAATGGACCAGTGAAGATTACCAAAGATATCATCCATCGAGTCACTGGTTACCTTATTCTGACTGGGAAGAAAACCATGTGTTTTCAGAATAAAGAAGTGATTAAGAAGAACACTTTGGCCAAGTGGAACAAGAGAGGAATGGAAATTTCAATGATCACGGATCCTAAAATTGACTTTGCAGTTAGAGTGATTGCACACAAGTTTTATCAGTCAATCAGATTGGATAGTGTTCCCTGCATTGCATTTGATCAGGCATGGAAGATAGTGAAAAAGGATCATAAATATGATCTTGTCGAGCTATCGATGACTCAACTTGTTGAGACCTATCATCAATCAGGAAGGCAAATAATTCTGTGTAAGTTTGGATCCCTAATAGTATCTATATTTTTCTATGTTTAGAATACTTTTCCTATTATAGGAGATGTTTTATGGAGTCAGGCCCAACCAATGACACAATAGATTAATGAGTTTATATAGTAGTTAGGAGAGAAATTTGATAATGTCATGGGAAACTATTTTGTTGATTTTAAGAAGAAGATGAGAATAAGGAGCAGAATCCTTGTTTCACTAGTAGAAAAGCATTATGATGATGTTTTTTTCTAGTTGATACTGATTATACCTATGTACAACCTATAGTACCAAGGGTAGCATGGTTGAGGCCATTACCCTGTGAAGTGAATATTGATGAAACATCTACAACAATCACAACATTACTTGCAGGGGAAGTTGATAAAAAGTCTAAGGTATTTGGGAAATATGAAGAAGTAAAATCAAAGATAATCATGGGATTGAAGGTTGCAACTATTGAGAGAAAAAGAAATAAAATAGTGAAGAACCTTGAGAAGATGTTAGGAGAACAAGAAGAATAAGATGATGCACCAATACAGATCACACAAGGTCAAGGTGAGGACCAGTCTAGTGATTGAGAAGAGAGTGAAGATGAAGATGTGGAAGTAGATAAGAAGGGTAAGAAAGTGATGGTTTTTGATTCAACTATGAAGAGGAGTTCATAGAAAAAATCTACTCCTCCTGCCACATCTAGACCAAGAACTAGGGCATCAACAACTACAATAATAGTTGAGCCACCAAAGAAAATTCCTGTAAAGAGAGCTGAAGGGGAGAGCTCAGGGAAAAGGAAACAAATTCAAACTAAAGCTGAGCCAAGAGACCCTAAGCGAAAGTTGAAAAGGAACTATATTGGGAAAATATGATGAAGATGAAGAAATGACAGATATAGAGGAAATAAGAAAATTCAAAGTTTCTACACACAAACATCCTACAAATGTTGATGAAATTTACCACAACATTAGGAATTCTGCAAGTTTTTCATGATTTAAGTTCATTAAGTTTGAATAGTTGAGTACTGAGGATAAGTAAAAGATAGAAGAGGCAATGATGGATATGTTATCATCATACAAGCTGACACCTTTAGAGATTGGGAATCTAGTCCCTAATGAATTGTTCAAAAATATTGATGAGAGATGATAGTTTTCCATTAATACTGAAAGGTAGATTAGAGAAGGGGCATTAGCCCAAATAATGCCTGAATTGACATAGAAACAAAGAAAAAAATTATGCAGAAAAATAGCAATAGATACATTCCTAAATTAAGAGTATATTCAATACTGAGGAAGGATGTTGAAGGAGTTATACAATAGAGCTAATTAATATGGAAGACAACCTTTGTATTGATAGTAGACAAGAGTGAAAACAAAGATGAAGGCACATTAGAACAAGTTGAGCTTGATAATAAAGAAGACATTCATGAGCCTAATAATATTAATGATGAAATAAAGGAGAAGGTTGAGGATGCACAAATAGAGGATTTAGCAATTGATGACTCAACCACAATCACTAATGAGGATACACAAGGTTTGAATTTTGAGGAGCAGGGTGATGCTACAATCAACATTCTAGATTCCCCTACCAAGGCAACTTTGAAATTAATGAAGAAGAAGAAGATAAGATAAAAGAAGATCAAGCAGGTAAGTGTGCAACAGGTGTCTCAAAATTTCATGATAAATAAACAGAGGAGATTAAGTTTACAAATACTAAGGAGACACAGGAGCCTATAGAGAAAGAGGCAATTCAAGCATTGATAAAGCTTACACTTACTGAAACTAAGATTGTTAATACAATTGAATAGCAGGTGATTTTTACTCAGAAGGAGTTATTTTCAATTAGTGGTGATGCTAGTACATTGTAAGCAGAGAAGAAACTGTGTAGCAGCTCACCAAATACTAAGAAGAAGAAGTTACATAAGAAAAAGGACAAGTTTCTAAGCACAGATGTGACACTTGATGAAGTTATAGTGATTCCAAAATGGGACACTGATAACTTATCTTATGTGCAAGTGCAAATTTTGCAGAGTTTATTAAAGAGGAAGAGAAAACAAGAGAAAATGAAAAGAGAACATGAACGTAAGTAGGTATTACATGATATTAAAGGTATATTTGTTGATGCATTTCAGCTTCAGGATATAAATGAGAAAACCCATATCTTAGATTAATTCATTCATATTGTTCAAAAGGTGAAAAATGATGATATTGAAGCTAATTAGAATCTCGTGAAATGGTCTAAGAGAAAGTTTGAGGTCAAAGTTCTTGAGAAAGTTGCAAAAGAAGTTATTGTAAAATAGGTTCCACTTTCCGATCTGGTAAGTAACTTAGAAGTTGTAGAAAATGCTCTTTATTTTTATAAACAACTATGTGATGTAAAATTCTTTACAAAGGAGAATCAATAGCTTATTGAGAAGCTACAATCAGACTTGAAGTCAACGAGAGATTCACTGAGCATAGATGCAAATGCCATCTCTATTCATTTTTCCATGTTGAATCATGCCCAAGGGAGATTAGCCAAGCTCGTGGCTAATGATGGTAGTATAAGGGATAAATTGATTTCTATTCACACTATGTTGATACCTCATTTGGAGTTCATGGAATGAGAGTTTTCAGCTACCAAATAATTAGCACAGAGAGAACCGCCTCTCAATATTGCAGAGAGTTTGATTGATCTAGCTATCGAGCTAGAGGTTAAGTTATAGATTTTGGAGTTTGTCAGATCCAGTTGGGATAATGCATTGACAATGATCCTAAAAATTCACAAACTATTTTTGGAACAATATGATATGATTCCTACAACCCCAACAGACAAGAGTGACAAAAACAAGGGGGAAATGCAATAAGATATAATCAAGGGGAAAGATGCAAACAAGGGAAATAACTGAATGATATGAGCATAAAGGTATAACATACTATTTTTTATTTATTTTTGAGTCATGTACTTAAGATTATAGTGAATATGTAGTGAATTTTTTATTAAGACCGAGTCTTAATCTTAGGGGGAGTACTAGTGTTTTGGTATACTTGAGTACTATTTATGTTAAGGGACTGAAGATTCATGACAAAGTGTTCTTGCCACTAATTTTAAAGGGGGATATTATTGATCTCCAAGTTATGTTTTATATTAGTGTCATGCACTTAGTCATAATCAAGGCAGGTTGGTCGGTCATCACTGCCATTGAGCCATCCCATGAAGGCTGAGCAATGTAAATGAATTGTGTAAATATTATGTCTTGATTGATCAGTAGTTACTGTCGAGAAAGTCAGTGGTCATCGAGTACTTAGTAGTTGCCGAGAAGATTGATTGTCGAGTTTCAAAGACAATCAATGTAGATTGATAGCTTTGACTGAGCATCAGATTTTATATATGCCGAGTGATACAGTTTTGTTATATGTGTTTGGAATGGCACAAACACCTAGCTAAACCATTTTAGCAATGCAACCAATCAAAATTAGGGATGCTTAAGTGGAAAAATTGATGAATCTAGATCGTTGATCTTGATATAGGTGCTTCAATAGTTGTCTATATATGGAATGCTTCATTACCCTAATTATGTATATGCAGATGTGAAGAGAAGAGATCGGGTGTGTATGCATGTGAAGAAGAGTTTTTCATATCAGAAACATAGACCAGGTAAAGTGACCGAGCAGAGAAGTGAAGGACAAAAAAGAGATATATTAGATTTTGAGATTAGTTAAGAGTTGGAAAGAGGAGATTTGTTATCATCATTTGAAGTGAAGACCAAAGGATCAAGTACTGATACAGTCTAGCAATTGAATCAGGGTAAATCTCTTAACATAGTGGTCCTAACAGGCCTTTGTAAATCTCTTAAGAGAGTGCCTACTTAGTTGTAAGTTTTGTTAGTAATAACTAAGAGGGGCCAAGTGAATCAGTGGCCTCAAAAATTAATCCTTAAATCAACCCTTCAAACTTATTACCACTTATTATACCTCTAGTTATCTTTAGTCCTATAAGATGAATGCCTTGAAATACTTATAAAAAATTACTACTTTTCAAAATGCTTTGTAAACATTCTTCTGTATGTTTACCGATAAGCAATCTTTCTATTTACCAAAACACAGTAAATAACTAGTGTATACTGAACAATCCAGATTTACCTAAGTGAAATGAAAAACAATAAAGTAATGACTCATAAACACATTAACACTTGGATTTTTAACATGGAAACCCTGTTAAGAGAAAAACCACTGGGACTGGTACCCCAATTTTTCACTCTTCTGAAGTGAGCTCGGTTAAGAACCAACCCTATTAAAGTTTACAAACACACTATTAGGTGTGACCTTGTTAGAGGATTTAAATAGATAGTTTGTAACTTAGTATCTGGCATCTAATGCTACCATCCTTGATCAAACACTCACTTTGCCTTTCAATAGGTATTGGGTATATCCAATACTACTTTGTATGATCAAACATTTTGATACTCCTTGGGATGTATCTCAATTACAAAAGAATTTTAAGTCCTTCTCGGTTAAGAGACTTGAAGCTTCAATGATTAAACTGAAACAATAAATTGATCTATTCACATATACAACTTGAATTGAAAATTTTTAGATCTATTGTAAGTGCATTACCTTTCTGATCAATATTATCAATTCAATAACTTTTCTCCACACTATTCTTCTTTGTGATGTTGTATCATTGTTTGTCGGTGTCCGCATAATTTAGCTCTTTCCTTAGCTTGATTGATCATCTCTGAATGAATATTTTCTTCTCCTTCGTAATCTCTTCAACATCTATTCTCTTGTCACTCCCCTTCACCACCTTCATAGTAAATTAGGTTGTTTGTTTATAGACATGATTTCACCATTCCTTGGCTTTCTTGATCTTCACGTGATCCATAATTCTCGACAGTAAGATTTAAAGCAAAACTCTAATTTTATCTTGTAGAGATCTTCTTTTCCAACTAGACAAAGAATCTTTAAATCCTTTACTTATCTCTAGCTTTATCTTGTCGATCAAAACAATGATAAGTATCAATTAGGTCTATTTTTAGCTCTTGACAGCTAAGCATTTTGTCATTTCTGAACTCTCTGTTGTGTCAGTCAATACTTCAATTAGTCATTGGTGATAACTGACTATTCTGTTGGTGTGACTTTAGTTGTCTTTGGGGTATCCGTCTATCGGGAAACACTATAATTCTGTCTGTCAGGTTACTTTGTGCTTTGCTCATCGGGAAACACTATGATGTTTCTCTTCGGTAATGTTGTGCATTTTCTTGTCAGGTAACACTATGAATTTTCTCTTTTACTCTGACCGTCAGTGTGCACTCCGTCGGTGTATACAGTCACTTTGTGAATACTTGACTTATATGCATTACTGATAGGATAGCCTTTGGTTCATTGGTTCTTTGAAGTCTTAGCATTATGTCCATGACCATACAGATTATATCAAGTTGACATCAATGACAATATTGTACATTAACTGATTTAATGTCTTGCATTAACTTTCTTATGTCACTATGATCATCAACTTAACATCTTCAAACATTCAATCAGTTATAGTTCATCAATCTCTCCCTTTGGCATTGATGGAAACACACTACATTATCACACTATATTACTACTAATATAATATAAAATATAACAATTGAATTTAATCAAACTACCAATCTTATGTACTATAACTAATACAAATATTTGGTTCTTGGTAAGCTCATATAAGCTTAGATTTGATTCTTGTAGCTTTCTCTCTATCTTCAATCTCTTTATCAAATAGATGTATAATCTTTCTTCCTCTAATGTGATGTGTTCTTTTCCTATGTCGAACTCTCTCCCTTTCACTATTCTCTTTTCTTCTGATGTCTCTTTTCAACAATTCTTTCCCTTTGTATGTACTCTCCCTTTCTGGTTACATCTCTCCCTTTAGATAATGTGATGGATATAATCTCTACTTGAGGGATATAATCTCTCCATGAGGTGATAATGGATATAATCTCTCCCTTTGAGAGAAATTCCAAACAAATATTTTGATAGTAATGCCAAACAAATCCTTTCTATCCATAATATACTCCTTGAATTTCCCAATTCATCAACAATACAACAACTCTGGTGCTCGGAGTAGATAAATACCTTAATATGTATATATTTATCTTTGAAGCCCATTTATTTTCTTGCATCAACATGAATGATATTCTGATAATATGTAGGCTAATGCAACCTTCTAGTCATTTTACTGACCAGTAGACAAGGGTCTAGCCCCTAGTCTCTTTCTCAAGTACTCAAATGCATCCTTGGGCAATGGCTTGGTGAAGATATCAGCTAATTGTTCCTTTGATTGCACATACTCAAGTATCACCTCCTTTTCTTGAACTTGTTCTCTCACATAATGATACTTGATAGCAATATGCTTTGTCTTAGCATGCATGATTGGATTCTTGTAAATCTTTATTGCACTGGTATTTTCATAGTAGATAATTACCGGTTCAAAAAATTTCATATGCATACCTTCCAATAACTATTTGATCCATGCAATATTTGAGTAGTTTGCAGTAGCAGCAACATACTTTTCTTCTATAGTAGACTGAGAGATGCATTCTTTCTTCTTGATGATCCATGTGACAAGTCTGTCACCCATAAAGAATGCTCCTCCAGTTGTGCTCTTTCGGTCATCAATATTTCCAGCCCGATCAGCATCGGTAAAGACCTTAAGTTCAAATTTTCCTTCTCTTCTATACCATAAGCCATATTCCTCAATATTCTTCAGATATCTTAGGATTATTTTCACAGCAGTCATATGTGATTCCTAAGGATTAGCAGAAAATCTTGCAACTATTCCTACTACATGTGCAATATCTGGTCTAGTATGTACAACATACATGAGTTTTCCAATCATTGATCTGTACAAAGTTTGATTTACCTCAGATGACTTGTCTTCCTTTCTCAACTTACATCCAGTTGCCATCGGTGTTCCAACTGGTTTGGAATCTTCCATCTTGAATATTTTCAGCACTTCTTTGATGTATTTGGATTGTGTAATGAAAATACCTTCATCTTGTTGCATGATCTGTAGACCAAGAAAGAACTTGATCTCTCCAAACATAAAAATCTCAAAATATTTTCTCATTTCATTTGCAAATGATTTTCATAGCATATCATTACCTCCAAATATGCTGTCATCAACAAATATCTTAGCAATCAAAATGTTATCATCAGTATCCTCCTTCAAATAAAGATTATTGTTTTCACTAGTTCTTACAAATCCAATACTTATGAGATAGGAATGAAGTCTTTCATACCAAGATCAGGGTGCTTGTTTCAATCCATACAAGGCTTTGTGTAGTCTACATATCATGTTCATCTTGTCTGGATCAACAAACCCTTCTGGTTGTTCAATGTATACCTCTTCTTCAAGTATTCCATTTAGGAATGCAGACTTAACATCCATTTGGTATACCTTGACTCCTTTACATGAAACATAGGCAAGTAATATTCTCACTCCTTCTAGCCTAGAAATGGGTGCAAAGGTCTCTGCATAGTCAATCCCTTCTTCTTGTGCATACCCCTTACATACTAGTCTTTCTTTATTTCTGGTGACTTGTCCATTCTCATTCAGTTTATTTCTGGATATCCATTTTGTACTGATGACATTCTTGTCATCTGGTCTCGCTACAAGTGTCCATGTCCTTTTTTTCTCAATTTTCTCAATTTCCTCATTCATCGCACTAATCCATTCATCATTATCAAGTGCAGCATTGACAGATTTTGGCTCAAAATTACAAATAAGACATCTTGTGTTTAGAGACTTACTTATGGTTCTCATACCAGCCTTCTTGCCTCCAATGATCTGGTTCTATGGATGGTTCCTTCTGACATATCTGTCAAGTACATGTTCAATTCTTTGTCTATTAGCTTGATCATCAATTTGTCCTTGATTCTGATCTCCATCACTTGGTACATCATCTTGAGCAATATCCTAATTGCTGGTATTTGTAGCTTGATGCTCGGGTGCAATAATATGTTTCTCAGGATCTATACATTGTTTCTCAGGTAGAGTGTCAGGTTCTTCATTGTAAACAAACCTATTGTAGTCCTCTAGTTCTTTTGTGCTTTCCTTTTCATTCTTCTCTGCAAATTCATCTATATTTACACTTGCACTTTCAACAATTTTGTTAGAGGCTTTATTGAGACATTTATAATCCTTGCTCTTGGTGGAATACCCTAGGAATATTCCTTCATTACTCTTGGAGTCAATTTTTCCATTTCTATCATCTTTTAAAATGTAACATTGACTACCAAAATTTTTAAAGTAACTTACATTGGGTGTGTAACCATACCATATCTCATAAGGTGTCTTCTTGGTGTCTTTCTTCAATTGTACTCTGTTCAATGTGTAAACATTAGTACTGATAGCTTCCCTCCAAAATATTTGGGTGATGCCTTTCTCTATCATCAGTGTCCTTGCACAATCAACAATAGATTTGTTCCTTCTTTCAGCAATTCCATTTTGTTGTGGTGTTCTCGGTGCAGAGATCTATCTTTTGATTCCATGCTCATTACAAAATTGAGTGAATTCATCTAAAATAAATTCCCCTCCTCTATCTGATCTTAAGCATTTCAATTCTTTACCACTTTGTTTTTCTACCATTGCTTTGTACCATTTAAACATCTTGAATGCTTTAGCTTTTTCTTTTAGAAACATTACTGTCATCATTCTAGAGTAATCATCAACAAAGAGAATAAAATATCTATGACCATAATAACTCTTTGTCCTCATGGGTCCAGATAGATTAGTATGGACTAATTCTAGAATGGCATCAGATGTATGGGTTTTTCTTTTGAAACTAGACTTTGTCATCTTACCTTTTTGACAATTTTTGCACATGATATTGTCTGTCTTAATCATCGTCAGTAAGCCTCTTACATTTATCTTTCTACTTGTTTTTATCATGTTGTCAAAGTTTACATGACATAATCTTTTGTGCCACAACCATATGTCTTTATTTCTATCCATTAAGAAAGTGGTGTCAGTATCATTCAGATAGAATAAGTTACCTTTTGTCTGATCACCAGTACCAATCAGACTTCCTGATTTATTGAAGATCTTTGCCTTCTTATTTTCAAATGCTACTCTGTGCCCTGCATTATTCAACTGAGAAACACTCAATAGATTATAATTCAATCCTTTCACCCAATAATCATTTTCACATTTTATTAGGTTATTCAACATTATAGTTCCTTTACCTGCAACTGGACAAGGTGTGTCATTACCCATTCTTACTGAACCACCATTGTAGTATTCATAAGTCTCAAACTTTTTTTTGTCACTGGTCATATGGTGAGTGTAGCCACTATCTATGATCCAGACATCATTTTTACTCACTTTAGATATGAGTGCAGTTTCTACATACCTTTCTTCATCATCATCTGAATCATCTTTTACTGCCACAAACACCATCTTGATGTCTTCATCAGATTCAGTTTCAGTATCATCATCTTTGTATTTAGCTAGGTAACTGGCCTTCTTTCCTTTTTCCTTCTAGTCTCTGGTATCTCTTCTTTCTGATTTTCGGTTGCTTCTGTAATCACCTTTGTCAAACTTCTTTTCAAATGGTCTATCATTACTTTTGTCATCTTTTCTTCCATTAGGACATCTTGCAACAAAGTGTCCAATTTATTTACAATTAAAACAAATAAGTGGTAATTTACCTTTTCCTCTCTACATTCTTCTAGCCATAAGTGCTTTAATTTCATCAAGATCTTCTTTTTCACTTTCACTATCACTATCTTTTCTCATAGTGTGTTTATGACTTGATTTACTTACTCTCAAAGAAGATTTGAATGTAGACTCTATGTTTGGTAAGAGACTATTATCAAAGTTATTCATCTCAAATGAAATTAGTCTTCCAGTCAAACTATCTAGAGTAACATTGTTATTTGTTACTGCTCTCATTTCTTGTATGGAAGATACTCTAATAGTAGAAGTAGGAAGTAAGGTTCTTAGAATTATACTTACCACTGTATTCTCATCTAGTACACCTCCAACTCTTCAGATTGTATTTACTACCTCTTTGATTCTTGTGTTGCACTATGTAATGTTTTCACCTTCTTTCATTCTGAGATCATCAAGATTTCCTCTAAGGCTTTCTTCCTTGGCTCTCAAAACATTTTTATCACCACCATGTACAAGCTTCAATTTTTCCCACATCTGCTTTGCAGTTGTGCATGCTTTGACATCTTCAAATTTAGCATCGGAGAGTGAGGAAGCAAGATCTATCATCATGCAGTTGTGCTCATGCTTTTCTCTCATTTTTTCAACTGTGGGTGCTCCTGTGGAAAACACATATTCATTATCTAAGTATTGAGTAACATCATTTCCAATACCTAATAAGTGGAGTCTTATTCTTCTTTTCCATGAATCAAAGTTGTCTTTGTTCAACTTGGGCACATCTCGTCTATTCATCTTGTGATCTTTAGCTTGAGATGTTAAACTCTCTTTCTAAGCACACAAGCTCTGATACCAATTGTTAGTAATAACTAAGAGGGGGGGTGAGTGAGTGTCCTAAAAAATTAATCCTTAAATCAACCCTTCAAAATTATTACCACTTATTATACCTCTAGTTATCTTTAGTCCTATAAGATGAATGCCTTGAAATGCTTATAACAAATTACTACTTGTCAGAATTCTTTGTAAACCTTCTTCTATATGTTTACCGATAAGCAGTCTTTCTATTTACCGAAACACAATAAATAACTAGTGTATACTGATCAATCCAGATTTACTTAAGTGAAACACAAAACAATAAATTAATGACTCATAGACACATTAACACTTGGATTTTTAACGTGGAAACCTTGTTAAGGGAAAAACCACTGGAACTGGTACCCCAAAATTTCACTCTTCTGAAGTGAGCTCAGTTAAGAGCCAACCATATTAAAGGTTACAAAAACACTGTTAGGTGTGACCTTGTTAGAGGATTTAAATAGATAGTTTTTCACTTAGTATCTGGCATCTAATGCTACCATCCTTGATCAAACACTCACTTGGCCTATCAATAGGTATCAAGCATATCCAATGCTACTTTGTATGATCAAACTTTTTGATACTCCTTGGGATGTATCTCAATTACAAAAGACTTTTAAGTCTTGCTTGGTTAAGAGAATTTATGCTTCAATGGTTAAACTGAAATAGTAAATTGATCTACTCACATATACAACTTGAATTGTAGATTTTTAGATCTATTGTAAGTGCATTACCTTTCTGATCAATGTTATCAATTCAATACCTTTTCTCCACACTGTTCTACTCTGTGATGTTGTATCATTGTTTGTCGATGTCCGCAGAATTTAGCTCTTTCCTTAGTTTGATTGATCATGTCTAAATGAAGACTTTCTTCTCCTTCAGAATCTCTTTAGAATCTATTCTCTTGTCACTTCCCTTCACCACCTTTGTAGTGAATTAGGTTGTCTCTTTATAGACATTATTTCACTATTTCTTGGCTTTCTTGATCTTGGTGTGATCCACAAATCTCACCAATAATATTTAAAGAAAAACTCTAGTTTTATCTTGTAGAGATCTTCTTTTCCAACTGGAAAAAGAAGCTTTAAATCCTTTACTTATCTCTGGCTTTATCTTGTCAATTAAAACAATGATAAGTATCAGTTAGGTCTATTTTTATTTCTTGACAGCTAAGCATTTTTTCATTTCTGAACTCTCTATTCTGTCGATCAATACTTTAGTTAGTCATCAGTGATAAGTGACTGTTCCGTCGGTGTGACTTTAGTTGACTTCAGGATCTCCGTCCATCGGGAAACACTGTAATTCTATCTATTGGGTTACTCTGTGCTTTTATCATCGTGAAACACTGTGACTTTGCTCATCGGTAATGCTATGCATTTTCTCGTCGGGTAACACTATGACTTTTCTCTTTTACTCTGACCATTGTTGTGCACTCCGTCAGTGTATATAGTCACTTTGTGAATAATTGACTTATATTCATTACTGATAGCATAGCCTTTGATTCATCGGTTCTTTGAATTCTTTAGAATTATGTCCATGACCATACAGATTATATCAAGTTGACATCAATGGCAATACAATACATTAAATGATTTAATGTCTTAGATTAACTTTCTTATGTCACTGTGATCATCAACTTAACATTTTCAAACATTCAATCAGTTATAGTTCATCAAGTTTAAATATTTTAATCAACGTAAATTTTATAAGTCTGAAAGCTCTTATTAGGACAAACCCCTCATAGGGTAGATCATTAGAAGTGATCAAAACTTTGTAACCCTAATAGGCACACTTTTTTACTGTAGTAGTGAATATTTTTGGGTTTTATCCCCACCCCAAGTTTACCTTTCAAGGGTTTTTGGGTTAACAAATTTTTTTTTTATGTGTTCATTATGGATGTGATTAAATGTTAGATCTATTACAACATTATAGTTAATGTTTATGTTTACAAGTTGAATCAGTTTGTTTCAGAAGTATAAAAAATTTAAAGATACTGATTCAGCCCCCCCCCCCTCTCAGTATATTGCTTTTCCATATTAGACTTCCAATAGTACCAGCAGTATTAGCACCAAATAAAAATGGAGAATGGAGGATGTGTATAGATTCTCAAGATATCAATAAGATCACTATCAAGTACAAATTTCCCTTGCCAAGAATGGATGATATTATGGATTGTTTGAGTGGAGATTTGTATTTCAAAAAGATAGACCTAAAGAATGGATATCACCAAGTCAGGATCAAAGAAGGAGATGAATGGAAGAAAGCCTGAAAGACAAAGGAGAGCTTGTATGAGTGGTTAGTCATGCCTTTTTGGCTAACCAATGCACCTAGCACATTCATGCGGCTCGTGAACAAAGTACTGAAAGAATTTATTGGTAAGTTTGTCATTTTTTATTTGGATGATATTTTGATCTTTAGTACAACATTGAAATAACATATAATGCATATTCGTAGGGTGTTTGAGAGGCTAAGGGAATAGAAGGTGTTGATTAATCTAAAGAAGTATAGTTTTTTTAAGAAGGATCTAGTGTATCTGGGATTTGTATTTTTGGCAGAAGGTCTAAAAATGGACCTAAAGAAGGTGAAGGCTATCCTCAAATGGCCTACTCCAAGGATTACTACTGAGGTAAGATATTTTCATGGTTTGGCTAGCTTTTACATAAATTTTATTCAAAATTTTAGTAGTGTTTATAGACCCTTGGCTGAAACAATGAGAGGGGACAGGAAAGAGTTTAAGTGGACTGTAGGGGCAAATAAGAGTTTTGTTGTAGAAAAGAAAAGTTATAGGACAACATGTTTTAGCACCTCCATATTTTAATAAGGTGTTTCAAGTAGACTGTGATGCTAGTGGTAATGCTATTGGAGCTGCTTTGAGTCGGGAAGATAAACCTATTGCTTATTTTAGTGAGAATTTGAATGATGCCAAGAGAAAATATTTTTTTTATGATCTGTAGTTCTATGCTATAGTTTAGGCATTGAGGAAGTAGAGACATTATCTTTTCCAAAAGATTTTTTTTTTATTTACTAATCGTCAAGCTTTGCAATATTTGAATAGTCAAGGGAATTTTAATTAGAGGCAGTTGAAATGGGTTGAGTTTTTGCAAAGTTACACTTTTGTTTTGAAACACAGGAGCAAGAAGTATTATAGGGTTGCAGATGCCCTTAGCAGGAGATAGATTTTGTTGACAGAGATGCAAATTGAGGTTGTTGGGTTTGGGGAACTCAAGAGTTTGCACCCCGAATATCTATATTTTGGCAAAGCTTGGAAATCTTGTAGAGAATCTATTACTCTACATAGAACCAAATGGTTGGACTTCATAATCTAGGATGATATGTTGTTCAGAGGTGGTCAGTTGTGCATTCAAAGAGTTCCATGAGGGAGAATCTAATTAAAGAAAAGCATAGTGGAGGACTGGCTGGACATTTTTGGGCAAGATAAAGTTATTTCTCTGGTTAGTGATAATTATTATTGGCCATAGTTGCAAAAAGATGTTAATAAATTTGTACAAAGTTGCAGGGTATGTCAAATGGAAAAAGGAGCAAAGAAAAATATAGGGTTAAATCAGTCATTACTTATACCAAAAAAGCCATCGGAGGATATTAGTATGGACTTTGTTCTTGGCCTTACAAGAACTCAGAGAGGGTATGATTCGATCTTTGTAGTGGTGGATAGGTTTTCAAAGATGGAACATTTTCTTCCTTACAAGAATACTAAGGATGATGTTCATTCAGCAGAGTTGTATTTCAGGGAGGTGGTGAGACTACATGTTTTTCCAAAGAGCATAGTTTCAGATCGAGACACCAAGTTTGATGGGTGCTTTTTGAGAACCTTGTGGAAAAAGTTGAAGACAAATTTGAAGTTCATTTGAGCACACCATCCACAGACTAATGGACAGACATAAGTTATGAATAGGAGTTTGGGAAATGTGCTGAGATGATTGGTTGGAAATAAACCAAAAGATGGGATTTGATTTTGCCACAGGTGAAATTTTCATATAATAATTTTGTCAATAGGACCACTGATAAATCACCATTCTAGATAGTATATGAAAGTAGTCCCAGAAATGCATCAGAATTAAGAAAGTTGGACAAAGGAGAGACAAGTAGCACTAAAATTGAAGACTTTGTAGAAAACTTGAGTCATTTACATGAGGAGGTAAGGAAGCATATTAATAAAATGAATACATAGTACAAGGTTAAGGCAGACAAGAAAAGGAGGCATAAGGAATTATAGGTAGGAGATGAAGTCATGGTTCATTTGAGAAAGGAGAGATTTACAGTAGATATCTCTGAATATTGTAATTTCATTTCATTGGAGATAATAGAAAGCCAATTTCTTTTCCTTGCAAATTATTGTTATTCTCAATTTTCTTGTGTGTTTTTTTGAATAAGGGGTGTACCCTTCATCACTTAGTATTGATGCTAATTTATAACAATAATGGGCTACTATGTGACCATAGTGGGCATAAGAGAAACACCCATAGCATAACGCCCCACGAGGGAACCCAAGAGAAGTTAACCTAAAACATGTTACTAAGTTTGCAGAAGAATTTTTTTTTAACGAGTTACAATTGAAAATGTATAACAATGAGGAAGCAATATAACATAAGATAATACATACTGATAAATGCAACTCACTTACAGATTACAAATATCAAGGGTTCCATGATGTAGAATTATGTAAGTTAACTAATCTACTAAAAGAAATTAAACAATATAACATCTTCATATAATACACATGAATAACAATAACATTATCCCATAAATGAAACCTAGATACAACTGACATCATAGTGAACCAACATCCACCGCACAATTCATAGGGTATGTCACAAAACTCAATATAGAATACAATACAATATCCTAGAATATCACAACTGATGCAATGATACAAGTAAACAACATAAGAAAGATAAGAGAAATTTTTCCAACGATGAAGAACAAGAAGGCACAACAACATCAAGGATCATCCAAGTAAAAGTCACAAACTTTAGATCTCAATGGTAATAAGAATCACTACCACCCAACCACGTGGAACCAAAGAGCCACTCCCACCATGTTGAGGAGATAACAGTAGACCCCACTCAGATAACAAAACCAAAGAAGGTAGTGACAACTAAGCAAGGGGATCCTGATAGCTCTCTAACTCAAGGGCAACCAACACATGTAGGAAACCTTGATTATGTATAGGAAGGTGTCATCATATACATCTAACCCTTAAGTCTCCTCCTAGTAGTCTCTCTGGACCCCAACACTTAAGTGACCATATACGATATCAATGACTCCTCAACTAGATGAAGCCATTAACTATGTCAGAACCATACCTCGTAGGAAGGAAAACATCATCTCATCCCCCATCTTAGCCTATACAAGCGCTCAATCATGAGTGAGGTACCATATCTTATTAATTCATTTTAAACCCTCCAATTATGTATTATGTTATCACTTGATTAAGAAAACTTACAATAAGCGATCCTGGATACCACTTGTGGGCCCCAAAACTTATTGCAAGCCACCCTGGTGCAGGGGCACCAAGGATATTAAATACAAATACGAAGACTTTGAAGACAGACAATGAGGATCAGAGGAAAAAGAATATGGATAAATATTCTATGAATATAAATTACAAGATATTAGAGCCTATAATGCTTTTTAATGTCATGAAATGATATTTCAATGTAAAGATTGTGTTAATGGCCGAAAGACCCAAATTGCTTGTAAGTGGTCCAATAGTGTCCAAGAATAAAATTGTGTTCTAAGTGTCTAGAATAGGTCATTGAATAATTTTAAGGCATTAAAGGTCATTAGGTTGGATTTTTTCATTCAATAAAGTCATTTTCATAGTTTAAAAATTAAAATATTTGAAAAGCAATGACTAATAGGAGTTTTAGAGGGAAATTAGTTCTTCTTATGTTTTAGGCCTTAAATAATCAACCCAATGACCAAAGTTGGTTGATATGGTTATAGGAAGTTTATATATTGTATGAAGAATTCTATTGTAGGTAAGAGATGTTAGAATAACTGAGAGGGGGGGTGAATCAGTTAGACTCAGTGCCCTTACAAAATTATCCTACAGTCCCAAATTTATCTAGATGTATAATGAAACAAATTCAATCATATAATTCAACTCGGTGAAATAAAAAATGTGATTTCAAAACTTATTTTTAAGTTGTTTACCGAGTATTAGTAAATTAAAATTGTGATTACCAATCTAGGTCAATAAAATAAAGTGTAAAGTAAAATAACAATCCACAACATTCATACACATTGACACATAGATTTTTAATGTGGAAACCCTGTTAAGGGAAAAACCACCTGGGACCGATAACCCAAAATATTTTCACTCTTCTGAAGTGAACTCAGTGAAGAGCCAACCCTATTAAAGGCTACAATGTACATTGCTAAATGTGACCTTGTTAGAGGATTTAAAACTACCAGTTCTCTCTTGACCATGCATTCACTATGGAGTCAACAAGAAAACAATCAACATTCACTTAATGTTCTAATAAGGATTCACTATCCCACTCGGTTAAGAGATTTATCTATAACAATGGTTAAACTGATATAGTAATGATCTGATGATTCAAATACAACTTTGATTTGTAGATATTTAGATCTAATCTAAGTACATAATACCTCTGATCAATTTGTTCACTTCAGTTCATATCATACTTGTTCTACTCAGTAATCCTATTTCCTCTATTTTTCTCGGCAATGTCTGTAGAATTACACTCGATTCTATCTTTAACCATTTTGATCAGTCATGCATCAAATTCACATGTATGCTTTAGCATATGTGTACATGATTCACAAATTAATCTCTTGTCTCTTATATAGACATAATGTATCATTTAATTTTCATCCTTCAAATCTTGTCACTTAATCTCCATCGTTTATTTTCCCGCTTGATCCTTCCTTGGTAATTGTTTTTAAAACACATTTCAATCTTTGTCATCCGATCTTCCTTGAAATTTCGTAACCATTTGATCAAATAACAAAATTTATCTTCTACCTCAAAATATCAATTTCTAGCTCAACATTTTAGTCGGCCTCAATTAGAGTTAATTGCTTAATCATTAGTTGTGTTGGCAATCCCTTGCTTGGTTAATACTGGCACTCAGTATACACTATGTTTTAATTAGTTTACACTGCTACTCGGTGTATACATAACTCTTCATTTTTTTGACCACATAAACATTGTTTGTTCCAAATATTCAATACATAATAGATGTTTTCCACCATAATAATACTCAAATAAGTTGACATAAATGACAATACATTAACTGATAATGTTTATCATCACTTCTGCAACTTAGTTGAATATCAACAAATGACTTCAAACATATAAACAATTATAGTTCATCAAGCGACGCCTAGATTGTACATACAGCTACTGGACATTTCAATAAGACTGTATTTTTCATTAATTTTGTGATTTGTATGTTGTGTTTCATGTGATTTTTGATTGGCACAAGTCTACAAAGCATCTAAGAGACATGAGGAGGTAATATTAAACATCTTTGAATGTTTTGAAAGTCACTTGATATGAGTATTTTTCTATTTGCAGCGTATTAAGCACTACCCTGTACATTTTCTATAACAATTTCACTTTATTTTTATGAACCCTGACCATTCCATGGACTCAAGGGCCTAGAATCCATGTAATGTGACTTATCTAACATTATATCATATTTATTTAATCAAACATATGCAGATAGGTGGAGAAAAGGGTGATCAGAATTAGCAAATGGTGAAATTACATTAAATTTGATGGCATAGGTATAGCAGCAGATGATCTAGTCAAGTAAGGGGTGTATTTTATGATTTGGGTGTCTTATAATGTTTATTTATTGGTGAATCAAGTGCTTTTTGTTCCTAGGAGTGTTTGGAAATAAGACATTTGAGAAGCCCTAGAATTAAGGGTTTGGAATACCAAAATTGGGGCGTTTGATGTTGCAAAGGGTTTGAGGATAATTCCTTTTGGATTTGAGTCATTTACAACATAATAAGAGAATTTCTAGAGTTAGGAGTGTTGGGGAGTTGTTGGGAGGACACTTCCTTTGTTAAATTGCCCTTTTTCATGACAAGTGATAGGGTACAGACCTAGAACAAAGACATTGGTCCAAAGAAGCATACTGAATGCTTGGGGTAGAAGGTTTTATGCATTAATGGGTGTCTAAAAGTGACAAGAAGTTGTGTGATGCTTTGGGAATATTTCAAGTTATGCTTTTGTGAATCTTGTTGCAGGGCTACAAGTAGTGCAATTAGGCGTGTCTTGGCATTGAAGGAGATTGGAGTATTGGGTATAGGAACAAACCAAATAACTTTAAAAGACCCTTTGAATCCTTCACAAATAGAATATATCCATCACCCTTGGCCATTGGAAGGTTAACTACACACATTTAAAGCATTTGAAGAATTGGAGGGTTTGGGGAATAGTAGTTGATCCTCACAAATTTATAAACTTGTAGTTGGGCTACCCATTCACCACCCTTACCTCTACATCAAGTGGTATAAGATCTTAGGAAGGGTCTTGTGGAAAGGTTGTGAGTGTGGTCTTGAGAACCTTGTTTATTTGGATCCTTAGTTATCCCTTGGAGTTGAAGTATCATTTGAGGAGAAGCACTTGAGTTGATCCAACTTGTCAAGGAGATTAGGAATCATGTCTGAAGGAGAAGAAGAGTTGCCCACAAGGATGAAAAATATGGAGTTGGAAAGGATAGTAAAAGAGAAATTGGCATATAACAAGAAGTTGAAGGCAACATTGGAACCACTAGTAGAATTTGGCAAATATATGACTAAGTGACAAAATTTTAATCACATGACTAAAAGTTTTAGTCACATGACCAAAACTGATCATATTTAAAAAATAAATGACTAAGTGACCAATTTGGTCATCAGGTAAAATCACAACTAAAATGACTAAATAAATGACTAAATAAATGACCAATTTGGTCATCGAGTAAAATGACTAAATAAATGACCAATTCGGT